>JANAVB010002600.1:9518431-9619858 GCA_029216955.1 Iris pallida | reverse complement strand
AGGCGGGTTTGTCTACGGAGAAGCTGGAAGAGCAGTACGTGTCAGATAGTCAGATTGCACGGAGTTCCGGTGAGCACAGTCTCGGATCGGGATAGTCGTTTTACTTTCCACTTCTGGAGGAGTTTATATACAAGCTTGGGCACCCAGCTCAAGTTCAGAACCGCGTTTTACCCCCAGACAGACGGTCAGTCAGAGAGGACCATCCAGACACTCGAGGATATGCTTCGTACTTGTGTGTTAGACTTCGGGGGATCTTGGGAGGACCATCTTCACCTGGTAGAGTTTGCTTATAATAATAGCTATCATGCAAGTATAGAGATGTCGCTATTCGAGGCTCTATACGGACGGAGATGTCGCACTATTTTGTCATAGGACCATGGGACGATGTCAGTGAGAGAGTTTTACTTGGCCTAGAGATGGTGGTCGATGCAGCAGAGAAGGTTAGGTTGATCAGAGATAGACTTTGGGTGGCTCAGGATAGACAGCGGCATTGGACCGATAGCCACCGGAGACCGTTAGAGTTCGAGGTTAGTATCAGTTTTTCTGTTTGCGCTTGTTTGTGATTGTTTGCTTTAGAGCCTGGTATTGAGTCTTATTTTGTGTCTAGGTTAGCGATATGGTGTTCCTGAGGATTTCTCTGACACGGGGCACGATTCGCTTTGGCCGAGGTGGGAAGCTTAGTCTGCGCTTCATCGGACCTTTCACTATTCTTGGAAGGGTCAGTGTAGTGGCCTATCGACTAGACTTGCCGCCTACGCTCGAGGGAGTTCATAACGTGTTCCTTGTGTCGCAGTTGAGGCGGTACGTGGCAGACCCTAGTCACGTATTGGATCACTCCGAGTTAGAGGTGGGGCCTACTCTCTGCTATCCAGAGCAGCCTGTAGAGATTCTGGATCGTCGGGAGAAGGTGCTCAGGAACCAAGTTATTCCTTTTGTTCGTGTCGCATTGAGGCATCAGTCTCCAGTTGAGTCTACCTGGGAGAGATAGGACGAGATGCGGGAGCGTTACCCTTATCTCTTAGAGCCTTGAGGTTTTTTTTCTTTGTTCTTGATAGTGTTATTGTGCTAGTTTGCTCTAATTTCGAGGACGAAATTTTTTTAGGAGGGTAGATTTGTCCCCCACCCCACTTTCCTGAATAGGGCTAATATAGTCATTTATATTATTTTATTATTTTAATATTATTTAAATTATTAATGTTAGTGTTTTACATTATTAGTTAAATAGGTATTTTGTGGATATAGATATATATATATATATATATATATATATATATATATATATATATATATATATATATATATATATATATATATATGTTCAAAAGGTTTTTATTATCTAACTTTTAATATATTAAATAAATATAGATAAGTAATATTTATTTTTAATTTTAGAAATAATTTTAGAATTGTTTGGTATTTATTTTATTTTATCAGGTATATATTTTTTTTATGAGGTATATATATATATATATATATATATATATATATATATATATATATATATATATATATATATATATATATATATATATTAGAAAACCCCCTAAAAACCCTCTCACTCTCAGCCGTCCATTTAATGTTAATATTAATGTTAATATTAATGTTAATGTTAATATTAATATTAATATTAATGTTAATATTAATGTTAATGTTAATATTAATTTTATTTTTATTTTTATTTTATTTTTATTTTTATATTAATGTTAATGTTAATGTTAATGTTAATGTTAATGTTAATGTTAATGTTAATGTTAATGTTAATGTTAATGTTAATATTAATTTTAATGTTAAGTTTAATGTTAATTTTAGTAATTAACATTAATATTAACATTAATATTAACATTAACATTAATATTAACATTAATATTAATATTAAATGGACGGCTGAGAGTGAGGGGGTTTTTAGGGGGTTTTCTAAGGGGGGCTTTTGATCCGCTTCCTATATATATATATATATATATTTATATATATATATATATATATATATATATATATATATATATATATATATATATATATATATATATAGGGTCGGTAGAGGTGGTCCATAACACCCTCCAGAAATATGCCAGTTGTTCGGGCCAGAAGGTCAACCCAGATAAAAGTGTCATCTACACTCACCACAAGATCAAGAGAGAGCATTCAGGCACCCTCTCCAATACTACCTCCTTCCCTATCAAGCACCCCTCATTCCAATATCTGGGCTGCCCCCTTGTGTACGAAAAATCTAACGCTGGTATTTTCGAGGACCTGATCAGCCGCATCAGAAAAAAGCTTGAAGGATGGCACAACGCGACGCTGTCTCCGGGTGGCAAGATGATCCTTATTAACCACGTTCTCCATGGCCAGGTCGATCGAGGAAGGGGGGCTGGGATTCACCAAACTTTTCCACATTGTTAAAGCATTCTTGATGAAACTGTGGTGGAAACTACACACCACTCAGAACTTATGGACCGAATTCATGAAGGCCAGATACTTCAAGAACATCCACCCATCGACGGCTATATCTAACAGCAGATCTTTCGCAGCGTGCGTCGTATGCTCATCGGGCGCTCTCTTGCCGAACCAGTGATACGTATCAAGGTGAGCGACGAAGAATCTCCGCCCTTCCTGGAATGATGGGTTGGAGATACCTTACTTCCTAATCGCTCAAAAGCCCACAGGTTCTGCAAGGTCAAGGATATGTGGGATCCCATTAGGAAAGCTTCGATCTGGAACAAGGTGCGGGATTGGGCCGGTCCCGAGGCGGTAGAGCTCATCCGGCGTGAAGGATTGGCGATCGGGACTGATGCTGACGAGTTCCGGTGGCAGGATCACGCGTCGGGTTGCTTTTCGGTCAAATCGACCAGAAAAGTGATCCGAGGCACGGGGGCGCTTCTCCTTAGCAACGCTCCATTCTGGCAGACATGCATCTCCAAGAAGTGGTCCTTCATCATTTGGAGAGCCCTACGCAAGATCCTTTCAACTGATGACACCCTCAGCATTATCGGCTTCAGCCTAGCGTCCGCATGCGCATGCTACACAGATCGTAACTCAAAAACGGTGGACCACATTTTTTGTCAGGGAGACCTCCCGGCCAAGGTTTGGAGTACTCTCTTCCAACGCTGCAGGATGGATCTAGGGGGCGGGTGCTACGAAGACCTAATCACGGCATGGGGCTCCGGGTCACATGGCCATCAGATCGTTGCAGCTGCTGCGACGTGGGTTATTTGGAAGAACCGCAACAAGGCAAGATATGCAGGCCATCAGTACACCGTCGATCAACTTATTAGGGAGACCATCAGGCAGTGCAGCAAGCGGCGAGCCCACTCCAATCACGGCCAAATGGCTTTCTAGAACTCCCTCCTATCCCGGGTCTAGTCATTTTGGGTTTTCCTCCTCCCCTTCTTTTGTTAGTTTACGTGTATAGACTTCGGCATTTTACGCCTTCTGGTATACTTGTATAGCTTCGGCTTTTCTTCTTTATGGAATAAAATAGGGAGTGTTTTGATAATATATATATATATATATATATATATATATATATATATATATATATATATATATATATATATATATATATGTGGTTGGTTTTATATAATAAATAAATATATAATAAAAATATATGTATGTATATATGTATGTATGTATGTATGTATGTATGTATGTATGTATGTATGTATGTATGTATGTATATATATATACATATAAATTGTTATATATATATATATATAAAAAGTATTAAATAATAAAAAAAGAATCAACAATTAAAACACAAAGCCCATGCACACCTACAGCACAGCAGCTCCATTTGCAAAGGGCCGAGCCCCTTGGGCTTCAGCAAAGCCGAATCCCCCCCTTTCCATAAATCCGAACGAACCCGAACCGAGCCCCCCTTTATATATAATTCGTGAGAGAGAGAGAGAGAGAGATTTTTATCAAAACCCTAACCCATACCCAGCGCCGACACCCTCGTCGCCTTTTTGACCACCTGGGCGACCACCACGACCACCGGAGGCCGCCGGAAATCGCCGAACGCGCACGTAGTGTCGACAGCGCACAAGCAGCAAGGTACCTATCTTCCCCGTCTCATTTCTACAAGCACACTAGATCAAATCGAGATACGTAAAATTCTACGTGTAGACAACCCATACATATTTAATCCTCTTCAAATAGCTCATGCCGATTCGCATCATGTGCGACAAAAAATGAGTTCCAAAATCGAGAAAAACTTGATTTATTGGACGTTAGAAACTGTCCCGAAATCCCAACTTTGTGGCCTATTTGCGACTAGCTTGTTGCTAGTTTTCAAAATCGGTCTGAAGAGAATTATAGACAACATATATGAGATCAAAACCCTTCTTGTAGATTTAATTTTTATGTATTATACAGAAAGTTATTGGTTTGTGAAGTTGGAGAAAAAAACTGTTTTCAAAAACTAAAATTTTAGAAAAAAGTCCCGATACGCCGTCCGTCCCTTCAATCCGGGCAACGTGGTCGCGAACCGAAAGCATCGAAAGTGTGTATCGACTTCGTGGACGTGTGGGCTTTGACGAAATTTAAATTGGTCACCTGTGCGCGAGGAATTTGATGTGTATCCGTCAAAATTCACCATATCGTCCTTTTGCAAATTTGTCAATTACTTTGTGTACGCTCGTCATATCGAGACGAAACTTATGCCAATATGACCATATTATTTTTATGGTCCTATATGCCAAGTCTGGTTCGAATCTGAGAAGGTCGACCGAAACGCTATTTTGGCGGGCCCGCGACTCGATCCAACGGGCGAAATTATGCACGCCCCACCGAAATTCAACTTTGGACATACAGTTGTATTTGTCTCATCAAACCGAACCTGTAGACATGTAGTTTGATGACTTTTGAGACCGTAGGTTCTGGCACGTTTTTTGGGTGCAAAGTGGGTCCAACGGCGGACACCATTTTGACTCAAAATTACTATTTTACCCATGTGTCCAGAATTTGACTTATAGGTAGACATTTCTAGCTAATTTGACAATTCTGAGAACATTGGTAATGTCTGTTTTAGTATTAGGAGACTGTTGTACAAGTTGATACTTCGTGGCTCATTTGAGTATTAATATGGATTCCTCAGCTCAGGACAGCAGGCAAGTACATTCTTTGATATTTTTCATTACTTGATATCTACTATATCCGATTCGATTGTAGTGATGTACTTGATTCTCGACACGAAGATACACGGACTAGTATACATGAATCTCGTCATGAGATGTCATTCCTGGTTTACCTGGTATATGAGTACATTGTTCGATATTATTTCATGTACTTATATAGACACCGATTTGGGAGTGGGCTGGCCCCCTGCTCTTCGAATCCCGTGTCATGACCTGTCATATCTGGATTCATTATACTACTTGGGGATGGGGAGTTATTAGAGGTTATGTGATCATTACCCCTACTTGTTTATTACATGTGCATAGCTCCACCCTCACCACACGTAGGGTGTAGCCTGACCTTATAATACTTGTGCATAGCTTTCCATTTTGGTCGGCCTGATCCCTACACTATTATACTACCTGTGCATAACCGGTCAAATGGAACAACCTGATCTTGACCCAAGCCGATCACATAATGCTCTAATATCTCATGGCACTTTCTTTTATGTTTACATCATACCTCAGATTAATTTCCACTATTTATATTCTAGTTTTATCTTGTATCTCACTCATGACATGATATCCAGATCTTCTGTATTGTTTTACTTTCAGTCTTGATTTTTATCTTGTATTTTATTATAATTGTCTCTTATAGTATTTATCAATTCACATGGAATAGTTGTTGGTGTTTGTACTTGCTCATATCCTGACAGGATAACCCCTGTTGTTTTTTTCAGAGAATTTAGATGCAGATTGCCCGACCTACTACGGGTTTGGCATAGATAGAGCCTACGACCAGGACCAGCCTGTGGACCCGGTGCTTGTAGAGGACACACCGCCAGTAGTGACCTCGTTTACCTTCATTTTGTCTGAATTATATTCCAGTTTGATACTTTGAGACTTGTAGTATTTGTTTGGGATATTATTTTATGTCTTAGATTCTGGTTATATCTGCTCAGCTGTTGCTTTCATAAAGACTGTCGAAAGCAAAGAAGCCACAATTAAAGAGTTATAAATGATTATAAAGCAAAATAATTATACAAACAACTATATTCAGGTTATTGGACAGCAGATGACCAGAGTCAAAACTGCTTTAGATCTGGTTATTGAGAAATTAAAATCTATTAATATTGAGATTCCTCAGGTCCCAAAGTCAAATTTCATTCATAATATTTTAAAATTCTGAAGGAACATTTTTAAGTCCAAAGGGTATTACATTCCATTCATAATGGCCGAATGGAAATGTAAAAGCATTTTTATACTTATCCTTCTCATCGATCTATATCTACAAATATCTAGATTTCAGATCAAATTTAGAATAAATCTTTGTTCTAGCAATTCGATTGAGCAAATTCTTCTTATTAGGAATGGGATATCTAATCCACTTTAATACATAGGTCTAATCCAGATTGCGTTAAAACCTTAGACATTACAAGGGTTAAATGCTTCATTGATGACATCGTTGTGAGATTCAAGATGGTTAGATTATCAAAAATCACTAATGAGAGTGATGCAAACTATTTAAGAATGAATCTGATTCTTCATTATCCGATGGTAAAGCAATCCTTTTATCATTTTTTGAAGTTGATTCTTCTTATTCTCTTATTAAAACACTATGAGTTTTATTGTCATCTTCAAGCTTTTGAAGACATTGCTGAGTGATCGCACTATGGACTTGTAAAAATTTTATTTCCTTTTTGAGGTTTTAACCTCCTGATTGAGGTTATTGATAGTAACAGGCGTCTGATCTTTTGATGTATAACTGTTAATAACTTCAGCCATGCTATAGCTACTATTTTATATTGTTCAATAACATCTTCCTCATTTTTATCATCAGATAGAAGATCAAGAATTTTGGACCGAACAACACTAGTAATATTATTGTTTAAAAGAGATTCCAATATTTCTCTTTTATCTTTCTATGTTAGAGTATTAACAGAAAGACCATTCATCTCAACTATTGACTTGTGATAGTCAATACCCATATCAGTGGTACAATTATTACATTTGCAACTACTATCGCAAACTTCTTCTTCTAAAAAGAATTCATCATCTGATTATGTAGACTCTGTATCTGAGTCGTAATTAATCAAGATTTTTAACAGGGTTTTCCATAACCCTTCATATTGAATTTCTTCTATCTTCTTTCTAACAAAACATTTATTAGCAAAGTGGCCTAATTTTTCACATTTGTAACACTTAATCTTATTAGAAGGGTTTCTTCTTTTAGAAGAGAAATGCTTCTTCTTATAAGAAGATGAAGGAAAGTTTTTACAATTACCAGATCTAGATCTTTTATTAAAAGATTTCTTCTTAGAAGATATGTAATGCTCTTTAGACTTGTCTCTTGATTATGCATTTACTATAGATGATTTCTGAAGATGGGTCATTAACCTTCTAATAGTAATGCTGGACTTCAACTGAATTTGAAGCAAAAAGTATGCCCTCGTACATATTACGAGATTTACTAAATTTCTAAAACATAGACATATCCATGTAACGAGTCATCAATTTCCAGGCTCGTGCTGAAGACGAAGTTCTACACGACTAATTTTTTTATTTCTTCAGATCTAATTTTCTGAAGGAAGACTGATTCCTTATCGACAACATCCTTGAAAGGAGGGAGAAGACTGATCCTCTTTTCCTTTAGCAATACCCAAATCAAGTCTAGTACCCAAGACATGCTTCCTCGCCATAGGCCGAGGTACCCATGGCTACTTGCCCTTACGACTTGACATCCTGTAAAAATTTACGCGTCAAAAAAAATCAGGAAGAGAGTTCTTAAAAAGACTGTTCATGTCAATGACAATGAACAGATTTTTAAACTGTTATCTGAGGACGATATTGATCCTTATCGTGAGAAATATAATTTTCTCCACATAGGTCTAATCCAGATTGCGTTAAACCTTTGACATTGCAAGGGTTAAATACCTCATTAATGACATCATTGCGAGATGCAAGATGTTTAGATTATCATAAATCACTAATGGGAGTGATGCAAACTGATGCTGGTAAATTGGAACATTATATTTCTGCTCATCAAAAGGATGTTATTTACCAAGCTGTTAAAACTAAAAATAATATTCAAACAGCCGAAGCTGTATATACCCTCATCCTTACAATCTTGGATCAGTAATAAAACTTGTATTCCTTTACATTTTATTGTGGTTAAAGAAATCACTCAGCATGTTATTCTCGGAACTCCTTTTCTAGAAAAAGAGTTCCGAGAATAACATGCTGAGTGATTTCTTTAACCACAATAAAATGTAAAGGAATACAAATAAACAAATTGCGTTAAGGAAGGAGTTATATAAGAAAGAGATACACGACTTATTAGATAAAGGACTTATAAGAAAGTCTTACTCTCCATTTTTTCTACAAATTTTAGCTCTGTAATTTCCACTTCTTATTTTTTGTAAGCTTCTAGTGTGTACTATTATTATTGTGATCAATAAAGATTGAGGGGTTTTCCTTGTCTCATCCTGATCTTGTCTCCCCTTGGTATCAGAACCAGGTTGGCTCAAGAATAGGTTAGTGCTACTTCACTTCTTGTTAATGATGTAAGTAGTTAATTACTCTTGGTTGTTGTTCTAATGACTACATAGATTGAAGTATGAGTGTTTAATAGTGTCACGCCCCGATCCCGTAGAGTCCTTTCGCCCTCGCTTCGGACTCTGTGAGACCATTCGTCCTCTCTAAGGCGTGATGCCGTGCAAGCCTAAGTTGTGCTTGTACAAGGCCAGGACCTGAAGCAAGACAAGATAGACAAGATTGACAATACGCAGCGGAACATATCGCAGATAATTGAAGCAGCATCGGACATATTTTAGAATACATGCATTGAACACAATGGTAACAAGAAACAATTCTCTTTATTGATTTCATTTGAACAGATTACAAGCTCTCATTTCTCTCTGATACAATGTTACATTCTCTTAGAACTTTACAGATTACAATGATCCCGTTCCCATACATTACATCCTTTTATATACAAAACCAACTCTTGCAACAGATGTCATCTCTTGGCATCTTTTCTGATTTTTGGCTCCTGAGGATGAGGATCGGGCTATCGCTTCGGACTATCCTTCTCGATGCATAGTGCACCTGCATGCAGACTGATGGTGGGTCAGTATATCAGCATACTGGTGATTGTGAACAAAAAGCTACATTTGTCTGAAACGATCACTATTCATTTAGTGAGAAAACGTTTCTTGTGATGTGATCTTGCTACTCTTTACCTATGTTCCTTTCATACATACAGAGACATTTTACAGTTCTTTTGAAAACATCTTTGAAAACCAACATATCATTTCCATCTTAGCCGTTGTGCCTTCCACGGGTTCAGCTCGTCGCTAATCGCTATGACTCGCATGGGTTCAGCTCGTCGCTAGCCGCTGTGACTCTCTTGGGTTCAGCTCGTCGCTAACCGCTGTGACTCGCATGGGTTCAGCTCGTCGCTAGCCGCTGTGACTCTCTAGGGTTCAGCTCGTCACTAAGTGGATACCCCAATGCACTTGCAATATCAAATGAAACCATCATGCATCAATCGAGCAATTCATAAACAATTCCATCTTCTTTTCAAGCAGGAAACCGTTCTCTTTCTTAGCAGACAATGTGCAGATTCTCTTATAAGCATACTCAAGATTACTGTCTTGTTATTAGCAATACATTCATTCAAAAGCTCAGATTCTTATTAGGCGCAAGCGAATCATAAAATAAGACTTCGTCCACTCACCCAGATCAATCGTCTTCTGTTGTAGAGCCAACAATCCGATCTCTCTGTTTATCTAGTGCCTTCATGGAGCGGGACACTACAAATAGTTACTGGTGTGTCTTAGTACTAGTGGGACGATATCAAAATCGCGTAGGTCTTTTGGCAGGGATTGTCGTTCTTCACCGTAAATTGTTGACAGTCGTGCTAGTCATTTACTACTATGTTAGTTATTAAATTACTCTCTTTTGCTTCTATATTGCCATGTAGTAATAGAGCAACATCTTAGTAGTAATTAACTGGTTCTTCATTAACACTTAGTGAAGTAGAGTTCGCTCAGATGAGTGAAAGTTCTATCCAGCCAATAGGCAACAATAAGAAAATCCTAGATAGGGATAAGAATGTTAAGAACGTACAGATGTACGAATACCCAACTAATGTTGAGGAGTTGAATAAATGGATGATTCCTAAAATTCAACCCAAAGATATATATCAGATAGGAACGTTTGATTTATGTTCTTCCATTATAATTAAGACAATAGAAAAGACTGTTCCTGTCAATGACAATGAACAGATTTTTAAACTGTTATCTGAGGACGATATTGATCCTTATTGTGAGAAATATAATTTTCTCCACATAGGTCTAATCCAAATTACGTTAAAACCTTTTTGCAAGGGTTAAATGCTTCATTAATGACATCATTGCGAGATGAAAGATGTTTAGATTATCACAAATCACTGATGGGAGTGATGTAAACTAGTCTATGTCATGGACCAGTTTATTTTAATGTTTATCCTACTCTTAGTCTGTCTATTACAGATCCTAATATATATTAGAATCGGTAACCATGAATATGAAGACCTTTGGTTACAATTTTTTCCTGGATCAGAAACTATAGCTATGATCTATAGGATTCACTATAAGGTGTTAAATACGTTGGCCCCTAAAGCCAAACATTTAACAAAGCCTGGTAAGACTACTTTGATAGAGACTAATTTTTAACATCAAAGATAGCATTAAATAGAATAATTAAATAGGAAGAGATGGTATTTCCTGGCGAATGGACCTTGAACTTAGCTATTCCTCCAAAGACTATTCTGGAAACGGCTATAGATCAAATTGTTCAAGGAAATGATAGGAAAATTGAAATAAGGTTCACACCCCAAGACAAAACTAGGATTATTAGTCCTAATTTAAGGATTGATAAGCCTCATAGCTCTATAAGTAGTAATAGACCGTCAACTTCTTATAGAGAATATAGAGATGGTTCTGAGGTTACTGGTATAACCATGAATGAGAATATACCAAGCGATGTCTATGAGCTAGCACAGTCTAAATTAGACTCTCCGACTGAGTCGAAAATGCGCTATTAGTTTTATGGATTTTAAGACCTATCCTGAAGTTAGAAAAATCCTAAATAGTGAATATAAGGAAAATACTATTTTCAAACAATGGTTTAAAAGAAAGTATGCTAAAGAGGAATGATACAAGTACCATGATAAGTACTATGCTCATATGAGTTCTATTAAGAAAACGGTTTGGTTTGCTGAATGATTTATTGACCATTACATATATTGATGAGTTAACACAGATTAATGTGTTAGAAGATAATTATGCTACTTGGACTACTACCAAAGGAATAACGCATAGATCTTTGTATTCGCCAAGTGATCCTATTATGATTAGAGCTCAACATATGCTTGATGAGCTAGAAGCTGTTGCTTTCATAAAGACTGTCTAAAGCAAAGAAGCCATAATCAAAGAGTTGCAAATGATTATAAAGCAAATAATTATAACAACAACTATATTCAGGTTATTGGACAACAGATGACTAGAGTCAAAACTGCTTTGGATCTGGTTATTGAGAAATTAAAATCTATTAATATTGAGATTCCTCAGGTCCCAAAGTCTGAAATTAGACAGACTGAGAATGTTCCTATTCAACCTCCAGTTGAGGTTCCTGAGTATTAGTTGAAACCTGACATTTCTATTAACGAGTTAATGGAAAAGGCAAAAAATTGATCTCTTTATACAATGAATGCTGAGAATTCAGTTGATGAAGAGAGTGTTGAAGCATCAGATGATACCTTATCCGCAGCTCAGTCTGATGAATTGGAAATAAGTCCAATTATGGTTGAAGAAATGCAAAAGTCATTTCAGATGGAAGAATGCCTACTTCCTCTAGAGTGGTTAACAAAATCAAACATGTTCAACCACGTTTATAGAAATATTATTATAAGAGACCCAAGCCTATGGATGTTCAATTTGAAGAAAATGATGATATCATTCAAAACCATTATCAAGGTAGTACTGTCTATGAATGGAATATAGATGGTCAATCTGATAAGCAGATTCATGATACTTTGCATCGTGTAATCACTTATGCCACTATCGCCAAAGCTGGTGGTAATACCGATGTTAATATAGCGAAGTATATTACTTGTTCTTTTACTGGCATTCTTAAGGGTTGGTGGGATCATTGTATTTCTTCTCATCAAAAGGACGTTATTTACCACACTACAAAAAAATACCTTGTTATGACAGGTAAAAACCGTCATATATGACAATTTATGACCTTTTTTTGAAGCAGACAACCGTCATGAACACGGGTGTTATAATAGTTTAAAAAAAACCGTTATATATGACTTAAACTTATGTGACACATTTTTATAAAAAATGTGATAATTAAGTGAATTATATATAACACTAAATTTGAAAACGACATTAATACTATCATTATATATAACATATCTATTTAGAAGCATTATAAATAGGACATATATACATAACACTTTTTAACCTATTCTAGTATGCACACACATATGTATCACCTGTCAAAGCTTATAACTCAATGCGTTATAGAAAGCAATACTCAATACTGCTCAAATTTATAACATTCAATATTCTTTTAGAATTAAAAATATATTTAATTTCATACAAAAAGTACATAATACCACCATCTTAATTACATTTTTGAAATATATATCTAAATACATATATTTACATTCATTAGTAGGTGGCACCCTTAAAACTGTTCTTCCTTTGGCTTCAACTTTTAAATGGCGCCCTCAAAACTGACGACGTTAACTTCAAAACTGTCAATAGCGCACCCCAAAAAACTGTCAAGCAAAATCGTAAAAAATAAATTAAACATCAAACAACCATGAGATATGACTATTTAGAGGAAAAAAATATAAAATCATGAATAAACTATGAAACATGACATTTATATCTATAAATAACTAACTATCGAACATTTGGCAATAATGAAAGGGAAAACTAGCATGACAAGGGAGGTTAGCTCCTGTATTGCTGATCATGGACGAGAGGGACTACATGTTCAAATTCTCCTTCATAGCGGACTACATAAAGAGCAAAAAGGTGTACCTGGTCTGGAGGTCATCTATCACGTGGTAGAACTTGTGAGCTGCAGTCATACATGTCCAAAATCTAGCAAAAGGACGCCGTAGTGGCCTGTGAACCCCTGCAGTATCACGACAAAAAGACTACAAAACTAAAAATATGATGAGCAGCAGAATAACACTCAAGCTTTTGTTACCATTGGTAGTTGCTAGTATAAAGAGAAGATACCATGATAAGGCCTTTTCCGATCATGGCTAGAACCATGTTTGAAATTTGAGTATTGCCAATAGTCAAAATTATCTGGATCGAGTTGTAAAACTGAATGATATCCTTCAACAAAATAACAATAATTAGAATAGGATATCAAGTTATAATTTAGTCCATAAATTCAAACAACATTTTTATCAAAAAAAAAATTCACACCTCGTTAACAATAATAGAGGAAGATAGATAGAAGGATAGATTGAACCCTTTATTAGTAGGTGATCAATGTTCTGTCATACTTACAATATCAACCTGGCTTTCATCCATTATCAACACAGAACATTGGGTTTGACCTTGCCAGAACCAAGAATGCAGAACAACCATCATCAATATTGGATTCGCCCCGGCAGCCCTGGGCCAGGGCCGGCCCCATATATATATATCTTGGAAAGAAATGCAGTAATTTTTTGTCGACTTTACTCAGAAATGGCTACTCTATTAACAAGGTTTCAAGCATACATTGTTAGGTATCAACGAGATTGCCATGGTAAAATGTAAAACTCCTTCCTCACTATATGGAGAAGCCCTCCACATAAATCATATCGTACGCCCTCCACATAACTCATATCATATGCAGTATACTACAGTTATCAACTAGTGACAAGTAACAGAAAATAGGTAGTATATCATGTAATATAAGTATCTAACAAAAACAACTTCCACACCGTATGGAGAATCTTCAACGAAAAATATAATGAACGTTGAAGAATTACTTTGAATTTGCTATTTTCATTTGAATGCACTCGACAAACTATTCAGATTGAGCAATAGTGAAAGCAAGCTAACAAGAATAAACATTCACTTTTTTATATAGAGATTGCCCTAACTGAAGTGGGCGTGTATGTATTATGCCATTCAATGCCACCTCCAAGACAATAGCTGATACAGTTGTCTTAATTGGCACACCAAGTTTGCTAGTACATACAAATCATATGGTAATAATATCACACATATCTCAAGCATCATGAGAGACAACACTAAATTAACAGACTAGAGTATCTTGTTTTACCTAAAAAGGGCAGCAAACATTATGTTCACAGTAACATTACTTGATAGATCAAGCTCCAGTTCTTGGCTTTCCAATTCAATAGCCTGGATGAAAGAAACATGATTAGTGCTATATTTTTAAACAATTGGTTGGTTATGGTTAAACAATGGCTTAGATCCTTCAAATGTTAGGAGCTTCTAATGAGAAATCAGTGACCAACTTAAGCTACCACTATTGTTACGAACTTGGAGGCTTTCCCCAGGAATTGACCAAATAACATTACTTAAAGTCAAGATCCATAGGAGAAGCAACCAATTGTTATGATGGAAAGACCCAGGTTCACAGTATCGGTATCGAAATCAGACCTTTCCTACGAGTATCAAGATTGGTAGTATCGGACGTTTCAGAATCGGATTTTTTTGGTATCGGAAGGCAAATAATTATTAATAAAATGTTAAAATTTTAGATTTATGTTAATACATTTAGGCATGATTTTAAGTGTTTTTTTGTGTTCTTTCTTAGTAGTTTTGAAATTGAATGAAAATAATAGATACCTTTGTTGATTGGTTTACCTGCAATAAATAAGTTTTTCTTCATTACATGCTTTTACAACCTTACTATTCTTTTACAACTTTTCTCATTGGTTTTTTTCATTCAATTTTTTCTACGAAATTGACTAGAAAAGGCCTTTCTTATTTGTATGTTTCGTTAATTTTCTCTAACGAATTGATTGGGAAAGAGACACTAATGTCGCTATCGGTTAGTTGGTATCGATCGCTATCAGATCAGGACATGTCAAACCAAATCTGGTGTCAGCCGAATCAGTATCGGATGATACTTAAAACTATGGGAAAGACAAAAGGTATCAATCCACTATGAGATATTGGCAAGATATTTGGAAAGACAAATATATATGACAAAGATAGGCTTGCCAAAAAGTTGAGAAGGCTGAGAAGGCCAACTGATGGGTCTGGTGACCACCAGGTAGTGTGAGTTATGCTAGATAGACAATGAGAGTGAATCTTAAAAGAAATTTGTCCATTTATCAGCCAAAAGAGCCAAATTGTAACACGTTCCTACAATAGTTACAATCAATATTCCTAGAAGATTCTTAGTTCAAGTAAAGAGGTAGGTGCAAGACACAAAGATATCAACTTATTAGTAAACAAAGAAATATGTTTCAGAAAAGCTATGAGAAAGAGATAAATGAATACATGATCAAGCTCTATAAGGCAATAAGCATTCATTGTGCACCCTTCAACTTAACTCAAATCCCGACGTGTCATACAGACACTTGAACCCTTCCAGTAAATTGATTTCTGTTGCAAATTCTGTTGATTGGAAGTAACACTAGCTTTATAAAAACATGAACATCTAAAAAGGAAGAAAAGTAATACCCGAGAATATATTATCACATAGTAAGTATGTAGGAAGGAAGGAAAATATATTTCCATAAACTTACTTCAAGTCTTCTGTGTGCTCGAGCTTACGGCTACTTTGTATTGTAGACTCCTTCTCTATAACCTGAAACAAGAGTGATTTATCAACATGAACATTTTCCCTTATTTTTCTATATGATGTAGCAATGACTTGAGCAATCCATGAAAGAGGACTCCCTCTAGATTTCTGATGTCTATATAATGGAGTACCTAAGAGGAAGCTCACATCTATAATGGCCTTTACGACAGTAGGGATCCAAAAAAACCCAGCCCTATCACACATTAGTCTGTATCCACATAAGAACATAGAAAGCAATAAGTTCCCCTATATATGTTAATCGAGAAATAAAACTAATTAATTGAAGAAGGAACTCTTGCTCTTGTTTTCAGATCTGCCATGAATGAAGAAAAAGTAAAATCGTTCTGGATTAGTGGCCTTCAAATGTTTGTTATCCACAAGTACCTCTCTCCGGTCAGACCTGAAAGCAATATTGTAGTTATTTGATTGTGATACATACAACAAAATACCTATAGACAAGTACATAAAAATAAGTGGATGAACCTTTAGAAATGGAAGCAACAAAGTAACAAGATAGATTTTGGGTGAAAGCAGACTAAGTATACAACGTTAAGTATAGGGCAATGAATTGTCAATTGATGGCTTAGGGCATGAACCTATTGGGTGGTGGTCATTTGCCATTCAAAATCTGTATATCCTAGATAAGCTCTCACATTGACATGGTCATTTCTCTTTTGTATCGTCTCCGTTAAGTTTGGTATGACACCTAAAACAATATACCAAGATGGGGATAGACTGTTATTTCTTGTTATTAAGGAATAATTTTATAATTGGTTTCTTAGCACTACACTTTCTGTAACTCTCACTATTATGATTGTTAGTTTTTGCCTAAAGTTTAAAAAAGTGAGAACTGTGACTGTGAATCTGAAATTGAACAGATGTATAAGCTTGAATATTGGTTGTCGGCTAGGCTTAGGTGGCCAACAATGCAAACAAACAAATAGAAGGATTTGAAATTTTCTTAAAAATCTGATGGTATAGATGGCATAGGCAAAGGAAGCAAGCAACAGACTCTTTGCCTCCATGTAGCTTTTACCCTAGATTTCCTCTTTTAGATTTATTTGTTCGTTAAATATAATAAAAATTAAATTATGTATGATTATTTATAGCAAATTTTGGTAAAAGAAATATAAAACAAAATAAAACTCACAATATTTCAAGCATATATGTAGTGCTTTGTCTGTTGACTCCGTTTGGATGAGTATTAACCGAAGGGGTTAGGAGGCCTCCTTCACGGCATCGACGACGGTGATGTTCCAGCCACAAGAAAACTCATATTCCAAAAAAAATCCCAAATCTACGCAAAACCCCTCAAAAATACAAACACTAACCCTAATATCATGAAATTGGAAGAAAAAAAATCCAAAACCCCTAATTCATAAATTAAAATAGAGAGAGAGAAGAAAAGAAAGAAAAGAAATGAAATACAAACCTGAAGTCGATGACGATAATGATATTCTGATATGGATGACGGGGGAGGGGGAGGTTGGAGATTTGACGAGTGGTTTAGAAAGAAGACAGCTTACGACGGCCGGCTCCGGAAGGACTGTCGGCTGGTGTTGTCGGAAGGGTTCGCGGCGGGGGGGCGGAGGGAAAGAAGAGAGGAGGAGATGAGAAGGAAAATAGGTAGGAGAGAGAGGAAGAAGAAGGGACTGAGGGTTTTAATTTGGGGGTCGGGTTTGAGCGGATAGTTCGAGCGGGATTCTAATTTTTTAGCACTTTTTATAACGTCTGCGTGTAACAATGTCATATATGTGTGAACAATATATAACGCTTAGCGCTATAAATCGTTATAATAGGCCAAAAATCCTTTAAAACTATAATATTATGTGGTGTTGTTGAAATCCTGTAACGTTTATATATGAACCGTTGTAATAGTTTCTTTCAGGCGTTATAACATGGTATTTTTCTTGTAGTGCCAAGCTGTTAAAATTGAAAATAATGTTCAAACAGCCGATGATGTGTATACCCTCATCCTTATAATCTTGGTCCATGACATAGACTAGTTTGCATCACTCCCATTAGTGATTTATGACAAACTAAACATCTTGCATCTCCAATGATGTCATTAATGAAGCATTTAACCCTTGTAATGTCAAAGGTTTTAATGCAATCTGTATTAGACCTATGTGGAGAAAATTATATTTCTCATGATAAGGATCAATATCATCCTCAGATAACAGTTTACAAATCTGTTCATTGTCATTGACAGGAACAGTCTTTTCCAAGAGGAGTCCCTCGTCTCTTTATTAATTATAAACCCTTAAATAAGGTACTTTTGGTATCAGAGCCAAAAGATTGTTCTTCCTATTCAACCTCCAGTTGAGGTTCGTGAGTATAAATTGAAACCTGACATTTCTATGATGAGTTAATAGAAAAGGTAAAAAATTGGTCTCTTCATACAGTGAATGCTGAGAATTTAGATGATGAAGAGAGTATTGATGCATCAGATGATACCTCATCCGTAGCTCAGTCTAATGAATTGGAAATAAGTCCAATTATGGTTGAAGAAAAGCAAAAGCCATTTCAGATGGCAGATATGCCTACTTCCTCTGGAGTGGTTAACAAAATGAAACATGTTCAACCACATTTATAGAAATATTATTATAAGAGACCCATGCCTATGGATGTTCTATTTGAAGAAAATGATGATATCATTCAGAACCATTACCAAGGCAGTACTATCTATGAATGGAATATAGATGGTCAATCTGATAAGCAGATTCATGATACTTTGCATCGTGTAATCATGTATGTCACTATCGCAAAGTTGGTGGTAATACCGATGTTAATACAGCGAAGTATATTACTTACGGTTTTACTGGCATCCTCAAGGGTTGGTAGGATCTAGGATCATTGTATAGCAGCGTTATTAACATAAAATGCAGTACAACTCCATGGAGAGTAAGACTTTCTTATAAGTCCTTTATCTAATAAGTCTTGTATCTCTTTCCTACATAACTCCAAATATTCAGAGCTCATCTGGCAGGATCTTGTCTTAGTAGGAATATTTATCGCCAAAAGCCTTTGGCACATTCCTACAAGTTTAAAGTTTAAAATCTTCTTCAACTTGGCTAATCTTTTGTTGGATCCCCAACTTCTTTAGCTGATTAGCAATACTCAAAATCGAGATCTCCTCTTTAAGAAAGTTTATTTGTTTCTCTTTTAAATAAACTTATTTGATGTCATTAAGAATTCTCACCGTTGGATCAGTAATAAAGTCAAACCTTATAGGTTTGCCTTTAAATTCTAAAGCAACGCCCTTCTTGCTAATCTCCTTAATTGGCATAAGTTTTTTAGAAAAGAATTTCCTAGAATAACATATTGAGTGATTTCTTTAACCATAATAAAATGTAAAGGAATACAAGTATCATCCTTACAAATGTTTACATCTGTAATTTTGTAAGGTGTAGTTAAGGTTTTATTATTAGCAGCACTAATCGTTTGGGTAGTTCCCTCACAATACTTTATAGGAACAATCCCTCCTTAATTCAATTCAAAATAAAATCAGCAGATGACTAGAGTCTTGGTTTGCTGAATGGTTTATTGAGTACTTATTACGGTACTTATTTTGTTCCTCTTTAGTATACTTTCTTTCAAAGAGATAGTCTAAAATACTTTCAAGCTCAGTTTATGGCTTCTATGCTCATATGAGTTATATTAAGAAAACCGTTTGGTTTGCTGAATTACATAAAAGATGAGTTAACACAGATTAATGTGTTAGAAGATAATTATGCTACTTAGACTACTACCAAAGGAATAAAGCATAGATCTTTGTATCCGCCAAGTGATCCTATTACGATTAGAGCTCAACATATGCTTGATGAGCTAGAAGCAGTTATTTTCATAAATAGATCGTTACAAAGAGATCTTTAGTATACTTTCTTTCAAACCATTGTATGTAAGAGTACATTGTATTAACAGAAAGACTCTCTTTGATTGTGGCTTCTTTGTACTTATCACGGGCTTCCAGTGTGTACTACTATTATTGTATCTATATTCAGGTTATTGGACAGCAGATGACAATACAAGATTGTTGAGACAGATGCTAGTAATATTATTATTGAACAATACGAAAATAGTAGCTATAGCATGGCTAAAGTTATTAACAGGTATACATCAAAAGATCAAACTCTTGTTACTATCAGTAACCTCAATCAGGAGGTTAAAACCTTAAAAAAGGAAATAAATTTGTTACAAGTCCAGAGTGAGATCACTCAGCAACGTCTTCAAAAGCTTGAATATGACAATAAAACTCATAGTGTTTTAATAAGAGAACAAGAAAAATCAACTTCAAAAAAGGATAAAGAGATTGCTTTAACATCGGATAATGAAGAATCAGATTCATTCTTAAATAAGATGGATCTGTTTATTACACATAAATGGTTCATTAAAATTAATTTGATTGTTAATAATGAATATTACATTCAAAATCTTATTGCACTTGTTGATAGTGGTGTAGATTTGATTGCGTTAAGGAAGGGATTGTTCCTATAAAGTATTGTGAGAGAAATACCAGACGCTTAGTGCTACTAATATATATATATATATATATATATATATATATATATATATATATATATATATATATATATATATATATATATATATATATATATATATATATATATATATTAAGGAAGGGACATGGTTATTTAGTTTTAGGGGGTATACTACAAGTGTACAACTTGAAATTTATATTTAGGTATTTATTTTTACTGTCAACTTAAGTCAACTATCAAGACATGATCTAATATATATATATATATATATATATATATATATATATATATATATATATATATATATATATATATATATATATATATATATATATTATTTTTTACTGTCAACTTAAGTCAACTATCAAGACATGATCTATATCCTCTTATGGACAATATAGAAATCTAAACGTAAATTTTAATATAATAAGATATCCTAAAACTAAATAACCATAAGGTTACCAGATTTAAAGCTACCTAAGTGATTTGTCCACTTAAGGTTTGATAGTTTTTTTAAATAGGCCCATAAAATCTTAAGTATATTTTAATACATATATTTGGAGTTATGTATACATATATTTAGAGTTATGTATGAAAAACCTTAAGTATGAACAAGTGTTCTAAATGGTTTTTTTTTTATAAAGTCTCTACAAAAATTACTCTAGGCTGTCCAATTTTTTAGATACAAGTTTGTCACTCAAAAAAATTACTAGGGTCTGCCTACTACATAGTATAAAAGTCAATTTTTATTTTTATTTTTCTTGTTCATCTTCTTTCCGTTCCTCCCCCAAATTATAAATATTGTTATAAACCCATGTTCTTGCCTAAATTTCTTCTAGTAGCTAAAATTTGGTTTGTAATTCATTTTGGACTGATTTTTGAAGTTTAGAGTCTATTTTAGGGTATCGAACTTTGAAAATTCGTGCACAGTCACGATGGGGACTATGATAGACTGTCAAAATTGCTGTCTATAGTCATGGCTATCAAAAAATTTGACAATCCTTTCAATTGATTTGGCTGCCAAAAATTTTGACAGTCCTAAAAAATATATATTGCTTGATGAATAACTTGTTTTTATTTAAGAATGTCAAAAATTTTACAGTAATATCATATTTTATTTGGGACTGTCAAATTTTTTGATAATCCTTCCAACTGGTAGTGCTGCCAAATTTTTTAACAGTCCTAAATAATGAACTGGAAGCCATCATGAACATCTCTTGCAGAATTGATTTCGAAAGAAATTGTGTTGTGTTTGTTTGGTTTGGGACATGCAGCTTGTTTGAACTTTGAAGTAATTACAACATTCACTAAAGTGTAGATTAATGTCTAAATATTGCTTGAACTTGGTTACACAAAAGTGCAGTTAAAATATTGTTGTTTTCCTTTTGAAATTGGTGAGAATGTTATAATTTTACTAACTAAAGTAACTTTCAAATAATAAGATTATGTTCTACTATTTCCAGTCATAAAAGATACTATCATGCGCTAGTTGAAGCCTTATTATAAGTATTTTGCCAAGTTACATTCCTAACAACGATTTGTACCCTTCTGTCTTGAATAAGATTATGTTTTACTATTTTCAGTTATAAAATATTCTATCATCCGCTAGTTGAAGCCTTATTATATGCATTTTTGTTGAGTTTCAGTCCAAACAACGGTTTGTACCCTTCAGCCCTTGATGCACTCAGGAAAGTAAAAATTTCTATGATCCTGACTGGATTGAGAAATATAGAAAATTTATACAGTCCTGATGCTTTCTAGTCGCGATGGTACTTTCCTGCTTATGGTTTAGTCACACTATCAAATAACGACACAAAATCTAGTCTACTATCTAATCCAAATCAATCCGTCATTCCACGAACCACGTCGAATACCTCAACACAAGATAGAAAAATAACTAACAATTCTAACTAAATATTCCCCTAAATAATTCGTTAATAATTTTGAATAAAACTACCTTAAATTCTATTTTTATCATATCAATTTATGATTTATAAGTTACTTCTAGATTTAAGGTCAATAGAGTCCATGGCGGATCTAAAAAGAGTCCAAGGGGGGCCGTGCCCCCCCCCCCCCCCCCCCCCCCCCAAAAAAAAAAAATCTAATTTTTCCATATGTACATTATGTGCTGATACTTTTTTACGCATAGAAAGTGCAATATACAAAACAATCATGACATATATATTCGGATAGATGCTTAATAATTTTTTTCATATATTTTTATACATAGAAATTTCTAATTATTATGTGCTGGTAATTTTTTATACATGGAAAGTGCAATATAGATATCAATATTGACATTTCCGGATAGATACTAATAGTTTTAATACATGGAATTAACTTTTAAATGTTTTAGTGACTCCATATATTTAGTGGTCCACCAAATATTTAAAAACTGAAGATACTATTAAATTTTTTTGAAATTTGATTTGATTACATCTATCTCAACATATATTTCAAAAATATTATATTAATTTTTATTCTAAACTTACTTCAATTAGCTAATTTCTTCCTCAATTTTTTTTATAAAAAAGAAGAAGAACATACCATGTTTCCTCAAGAAAAAAAATTTTGATTGCTTCTTTTAATCTTTATATCTCCTTCGTCTCTTCATTCTTCAAGCTTGTTCCAGAAAATTCTCAAGGTATATTTAGCTTATCCCTTCCTCAATTTTTCTCTACTTCTCGACCATATTTAATATTCCTGGTATGATGATTATACTTTATTTTACAATAACCCTCTCTGTTAGATTATATTGATAATGTAAATATGGCCCATACCCATAAGCCCAAATGTAAACACTATAAATATTGTAACAAAACCCTAGCAATGAGAACAAGGCATTATTATTTCCTACATGGTATCAGAGCCTCTTCAAAAATCCTAGCCGTCATATTCAACATCCTCGATCCGGCCGACCTCCTACGCGCCCTAACCGAACCTGGCGCTCTTCGGCAGTACCGGCCCAAACTTGACGAAGTCCGGTGTCGACGTGCTCACCTCCCGCAGCGGCGTGACCGGAGGCTCCGCGATCGGCGTCAGGGAGGACTTCTTCCTCGGCGAGTCCGAGCAAAAGAATATTTTTTTCGGCACTCGGGAAGACTTCTCTTCCTCGACGTGCTCTTTTGACCGACGTGCTCTTTATTGATTTCTTCCTCGGGAAGACTTCTCCCTGGACACCAAAGCAGCTTTCAAAAGAATTTTGTTGTAGAATTAATGGTGTTTGAGAGTTGTCAGATCCATAATCTTGAAGTGCACAAAGCTACTTTGGAATTAATGGTGTAGTGCACAAGCTTCAAGATTATGTTCTAGTTCCTTCTGTGAAGAGATCAAAAAAAAAAAATTTTATCTCTTTCGCAGATTCGTCAGAGTTGTACAAATTTTTGTACACCCGACATCCACTCGCCCCTTCGCGCCAGATCCGGCGCACCTGATCGCGGCCGATTCGTCGCCGACCCCGTCCATCAGCGGCCGATTCGTCGGCATTGTACAAAATTTTTTGTACACCCGACATCCGCGATGGCAGATGATGCTGCGTCCAGCTACTCCGTCGCGACTGACGGTGGCAGTGCACATAACCCAAATTATTCTAATCCGAAGGATCCATATTTTCTGAGTTCTGCTGATCAACCAGGAAATATCATTACTCCTATTATTTTCCGTGGACCAAACTATGCTGAGTGGTCTCGGTCGATACGTCTCTCCCTGATCTCTAGGCGAAAGATCACTTTTTTGGAGGGTACTGAAGTCAAACCTGTTAATGATGCTAGCAAATTGCTTGATTGGAGATGCGTGCAAGCGCTATTGGTTCAATGGGTTCTTAATACCATTGATCCGTCTCTGAAGAAATCTTTGCCGTACTTTGAGGAGGTTTATCCATTGTGGAACTTGTTGGCGAAAAGATTTGTTGTTAGCAACGGCACTCGGAAGCAACAAATTAAGGTGGCTTTGGCCGAGTGCAAACAAACGGCGTCGATGTCTGTGGAAACCTATTTTGAAAATTTGCAGTCTTTGTGGGATGAACAAGCTGCTTATTTTTTATTGCCTACTTGTACCTGTGGTGAACTTGCTGCCAAGCTACAGGCTATGAGGGATGAAGATCACTTTCAGGACTTTATGTATGGGTTGAATGCTGAGTTGTATGGTCATACCCGATCTAATCTTCTGGCTCAGGATCCTCAGCCAAATTTAGATCGGGCATACCAGGCAGTCCGTGAGGAGGAGGATATGCGAAAATCTCAAATCCAATCCGCTAATGAGGAGGTGATGGCGCTGGCTATCAAGTCTTCACCTCGTATTTCTACTACTTCTACTAGTAGAACCTCAGATTCCAGGGACAAATCAGGTATGGTTTGTACTCATTGCAAGAAAACAGGTCATGATGTTGCAACTTACTTTGCCAAGATTGGCTATCCAGAGTGGTGGGAGACTCGTCCTCGGCGTGAGGGCGGACGTGGTAGTGGTGGTGGGAGAGGCTCGGCACCACCACCAAGACGTGATGGGGGACGTGGTGCTGGTGGCGCAGGGGTTGTTCATCATGTCGCCGCTGCTGGTCATGGTGTCCCTGCTGGTCCTGTTGGGAGTTCGACGGATATGATGCATGGAGGGTATCCTTCACCACTCTCAGGTGAACAATGGCAAAAACTGATGAGCTTGCTGGGTAACGACGATTCTTCCAACTCTGGTTCTTCAAACTCTGATCGTCTGATGGGTAAGAATTCTTCTGTCCCTTGGATATTCGATACTGGGGCTACTCTTCATGCGACAGGCTCTCGTGACTGTTTAGTTGATTGCTTTGAGGGCCCTGTCTGCCCTGTGATTTTGCCTGATGGAAGCACTATTGAGGCTGTTCTGAGAGGCAAAGTATTTTTGACTGCTTCGTTGGTGTTGACAGATGTTTTTTATGTTCCGACATTGACTTGCAATTTGATTTCTGTCTCCCAATTGATTGGTGCCAGAAATTGTGATATGTTATTTACTCCTGATTTGTGTTTTGTTCAGGACCGAAGTACGAGGATGGTGATTGGGGCAGGTGAACAACGGGGTGGACTTTACTTCTTGGGGAAGGTTCCAGCTTCTTTGGCTTCGGTGATCCTGGCATGCAAAGAGAGTGATTCCGAGGTTTGGCATAGTAGACTGGGACATCCTTCAGATAAAGTAATACAGACTTTACCTTTTCTCTCTGGTAGTGGAGTGTTTTCTCATAAGGCTTGTGATATTTGTCATCAAGCTAAACAGACTCGTGATGCCTTTCCTGATAGTAATAATCGTGCTTCGAGATGCTTTGAACTTATACACTGTGATCTGTGGGGACCATATAGTGTTCCGTCATCTAATGGGGTACGATATTTTTTGACTTTGGTGGATGATTTTTCTAGAGCTGTTTGGGTTGTTTTATTGACAGATAAGTGTGCTGTTTATTCTGCGTTTCTTAAATTCAT
The DNA here is from genome assembly GCA_029216955.1 of Iris pallida. Taxonomy (NCBI): domain Eukaryota; kingdom Viridiplantae; phylum Streptophyta; class Magnoliopsida; order Asparagales; family Iridaceae; genus Iris; species Iris pallida. The sequence continues at coordinate 9,593,956 of JANAVB010002600.1, read as the reverse complement.
TGCTATGGTGAAGCGTCAGTTTGGGACTGATATCCGTCGAGTGCGGAGTGACAATGGCACTGAATTTAATTGTTTACGAGATTATTTTTTATCTCAAGGTATATTGTTCCAAACATTCTGTGTTGGGACACCTCAACAGAATGGAAGGGTGGAAAGAAAACATCGACATATTTTAAATGTCGCCAGGGCATTGCGATTTCAGGGTTCTCTTTCCGTGGATTTTTGGGGAGAATGTGTTCTGGGTGCATGTTATTTGATAAATAGGACCCCTTCTAGTATCTTGCATTTTAAGTCTCATTATGAAGTTTTATATGGTTCGGCTCCTTCGTATGATCATTTACGTATCTTTGGTTGTCTGTGCTATGCGTATGATTTGAAATTCCGACATGATAAATTTGCTAGCAGGAGCAGAAAATGTATCTTTGTTGGGTATCCACTTGATAAAAAGGGATGGAAACTGTATGATTTGGAGACTGGTGAATTTTTTGTGTCCCGTGATGTTACTTTTTATGAAAAAGAATTTCCTGGGTGTGGCTCTGCTAGCGAGATGTCTTCTGCGACAAGCCATACATCTGTTGAGGTGCCGGGAGACGATACAGAGGTTTTTGGGATGGTGCCGGCTACGGTTGCTGAGGCCGAAGTGGTTGCTGGTGGCTCGGAACCGACTTGCAAGGATGCACAGGTCGATGCAGAAGTATTGATAGGAGAGTCCGCTGAGGGTGATACGGATACTACTAATGATACAGGAGATACAGTGTTGCCAGAGGTGTCCGACGAGGTAGTATTGGGAAGAGGTATGAGAAAGAAATCACAGCCAGCACGATTACAGGATTTTGTGACGAATGCTGTTCGAAGTAAAAGACCCCCCCTTCACCACAGTTCATCTGTTCCCGTCACTTCCTCAGGTACTTCGTATCCTCTAACACAATTTCTAAGTTATGACATATTTACTGCTGGACACAGAGATTTTCTTGCAGCCATCACTGCAGGTGTTGAGCCTACTTCATATCGCCAGGCCTCGCGAGATTCAGGCTGGCGCGCGGCTATACAAACTGAAATACAGGCTCTGGAAGATAATGGGACATGGAGTCTTGTCGATTTGCCTCTTGGAAAGAAAGCATTAGGAAGTAGATGGGTGTACAAAATAAAGTACAAATCTGACGGCAGTGTTGAGCGCTTAAAGGCACGGCTAGTTGTGTTTGGTAACCATCAGGTTGAGGGGATCGACTATTCAGAAACATTTGCCCCGGTTGCTAAGATGCCTACAGTTCGGGCGTTCTTGGCTGTTGCAGCTGTGAAAGGCTGGACTTTACACCAGATGGATGTGCACAATGCTTTTCTTCATGGTGATCTGACAGAAGAAGTATATATGAAGTTGCCGCCAGGTTTTTCGTATGGTGAACCCAACAAAGTGTGTCGCCTGCGTAAGTCTCTATATGGATTGAAACAGGCACCACGTTGTTGGTTCGCTAAGCTTACTGCTTCTCTGATATCCTATGGATTTATTCAATCACATTCCGACTATTCCCTTTTCTCTTTTTTTAAGGAGAAGATAGAGTTGCATGTTTTGATCTATGTGGATGATATGATTGTGTCTGGTAATGACACATGTGCTTTAGATGCTTTCAAAAAGTACCTTAGTTCTTGCTTTCACATGAAGGACCTTGGCGTGTTGAAGTACTTCCTTGGCATAGAGGTTGCTCGAAGTGCGGAAGGAATTTCCTTGTGTCAAAGGAAGTATGCTTTGGACATTATTTCAGAATGCGGTTTGATGGGGTCTCGCCCTGCTGGTTTTCCCATGGAGCCCAATCACAAGCTGGCAGAATCGACTAGTCCGAGGATGGCTGATGCAGAGACTTATCGGAGGCTGGTTGGGAGGTTGATTTATCTATCATTTACTCGCCCTGACTTGGCCTATGCCGTGCATATCTTGTCTCAATTCTTACAGGAGCCTCGACAAGATCATTGGCATGCTGCTTTGAGAGTTGTCAGATATCTAAAAAATGCACCAGGACAGGGTATTCTTTTGAAAGCTGATTGTGATCTCCGTCTTTCTGGTTGGTGTGATTCCGACTGGGCAAGTTGTCCCTTGACTCGCCGCTCTGTTACAGGCTGGTTGGTGTTTCTGGGGGGGTCTCCTATTTCTTGGAAGACCAAGAAGCAATCAACTGTTTTCCGATCCTCCGCTGAAGCTGAATACCGATCTCTTGCTGCGCTTGTTTGTGAGTTGAAATGGTTGAAGGAGTTATTGGTGTGTTTGGGTGTTCGTCAGGAGTCTGCTATGTCGATGTATTGTGACAGTCAGTCAGCCCTGCACCTGGCTCAGAACCCGGTATTTCATGAGCGCAGTAAGCATATTGAGGTGGATTTGCATTTTGTTCGCGATGCTATTAGAGATGGCACCGTCATAGCCTCGCATGTTCCTACTTCTTCTCAACTGGCTGACATCTTCACCAAGCCCCTTGGAAAGGAAGTGTTTGATTCTTTCCTTCCCAAGTTGGGCATTTGTGACTTGCATGCTCCAACTTGAGGGGGGTGTTAGATTATATTGATAATGTAAATATGGCCCATACCCATAAGCCCAAATGTAAACACTATAAATATTGTAACAAAACCCTAGCAATGAGAACAAGGCATTATTATTTCCTACACTCTCCTTAATTAGATTTTCTCTTCATAAGTGAAAGAACATTGTTTGCTATTTTGTAAGTTCTACATGTTAAATTGTTAATCTTTTGGTTAGTCATTAAAAATCATGTTATGGTCTTATTTTTAGTTACACGATTGGATCTTATTTTTACAGGGTATTGTGAACTTGGTAATCAAATGAGAAAATATGTTACAATTGATAAGTTTTTCCAAAATAAGAGAACGAATGAATTAGATTCAGCTACTCCTAAACCGCCATTGCCAGCCTATAATAATGAGATTCTTCCATCTGAAATCCCATCAAAAAAATTCAAAAAGTTGAAAGTGAAGGAGTTGATCTTAATTCATTAGAGCCTCTAATATTTGTAGTTGACTAGTTATCGTTTATTTTGAATATCTTTTATGAACAATTTTTTTTTCTTTTTTGTATCACTTTTGAAATATTTGCTTTTTTTACTCATTCTTGTTCAAGTTTAATTAAAAATTTCTACATACAATTAGCATGGCCCCGCCAGAATTTAAATCCTGGCTCCGCCCCTGAATAAGTCAAAGTTATAATTTTTGGAATCCACGACAGACAAACCGATACATTGAAAAAGTCAGGTATTGTCATAAATCTCAAATTTAAGTGTACAACTATAAAGATTTCAGCGATCCGAAAGAGCTGGAATCGTCAACGTTTGCACAAAACCCAATACGGTTAGGAGTTATAGTCGTTCCGACTTCTATATCTAAATCTAAGATTTTGGTTAGATTAACTATCATCTACAAATTGTACAAGAAAAATTAGCCTATCAAACAACAAGTAAAAAATTAAAATTTTGACCATGTTGTAGGTCTTCATGTCATATTTTCGAAAAAAAAAACAAACGGGTCGTGTTTTCAAGTTTAGAAACTTCTAAAATTGTGAAAACATCAAAACACGTTCGTTTTTGCGGACACATGTTGCTCTAAAATTTCTACAGAAATATTTATAGCTCGAGTTTAAGTTATTAAGTTATATATTAGAAATCTTATACTCTTATGAATCCAACAAAAAAGTGACAAATCGAATTATGAAATAGAGATATGACCCTTCAAAATTGTTACATCTGCTGAAAATAATAAGCCTATTTTTAGGGAAGAATTTTGGGATTGTTTTGGACGAAAAATGAGGAAGTTCTTGGTTGTTAGAAAGGAAAAGAGAAAAAATTTATCTATGTAATTATTTCAGAATTTAAGTGTATATATATATATGATTGAAAAAAAATATTGTTAAAGATTGGTTAGTAAGGATAAGATATGGAAGAAAATTTTCTTTCCTAATAAATTTAGGATTAATTCAAAATATGGTTTACATTTATTTAATTACTTAAAAGTATATATTCATAATTTACAATGTTATTTAAAATTGTCATAGGTAAGTACATATACATATATATCCATACATTTTATATGAATACACTATATCTAATTCTACTTATACAAGGTGTATCGATAACAACTAAATTAAAATCTATCAAATATTAACAATCCAAATCCTAGAAGAATCATTATAACATTTCCAAACATTATCTGTTAATAAGATTGAAATTGATTTATCATATTACTAAATAATCTTATCAGGAGTGAATATAATTTAAACAATACAATTTATTTGATCAATTATTATACTAATTAATCATTTCAAAAAAAGAATGATACTTTTATAAAATTATGAGATAGTACATTTTCAAAAGTTTAAACATTAAATGACATTCTAAAATAGTGTAAGTATGCATTCTAAACTATTTTAGGGTCTTGGATGATATTTTCACATATTATTTTACTTATTGGTTTAGTTGTTGTAGGCTTAGGTCTTCTAGGTAATCCCAAATTACCAAAATACCATTTAACTTATTTCCTATGTTCTTTAATAATTTTCTATTGAGAAGAGACATGCATGCGGCCCGAGTGTACAATCCCTTGAGAAGAGACATACATTGGTTAGTACAATTATATCTAGCAGTATCAAACTACAACAAAGCTATAGTAAGACTATCGCCAAATAAAATGCTTTACGACTAAACATATATACTAAGTAATCAAATACAAGCATTTCACAAGTGAATTATGATATCCAGAATTACTAATTTGTCTTATTATGAATATTCTGGAATCCAATGTATATATTAACAATGAAGGATGTATCAAAAAAATTTGACAATGTGATAAAGAACTACAAAAATGTGCAAATGATCCAGTGAACTGTGAACCACGCTAAGTATTAATTATTTAGTATGCTTTAATGCTTAGTTTCTTACCAATTCAATTCACTCAACATAGCAACTGCTAGCATGCTATACTACAGCCTATCACATTTAGTAAATAGAAGGGACGAATAGAATTGGGAAAAAGAAAGAGAGATAAATTGGATAAAATTTTAATTATGTCTCCTTTTAAAACAATTTACTACCGTTAAATGTACACCTTTTGAGTAGAAAGATCTTTTAGTCAAATTTAGCAAATAAAGACCCCCGCAATCTATGACTTGCTCGGCCGGTCCCATACTGTCTGTTGACCGTTAGTTTTGACCGTTAAGTGACATTTTTTATTAAAAAATCCTAAACTACCCCCCCCCCCCTCCGCCCCCCTTCCCTAACCTCTCCCCTCCTCCCTCCTCCCTCCTCCCTCCGGCTAGCCACCCACCTCCTCCTCCCCGCCCCCCTCAGCCCCCCTCCTTACTCCGGCGAGCACCCCTCCCCCTCCCCGCCCCGGCCAGCCCAGCCCCCCGCCCCCTCCTCCTCCTCCTCGCACCGGGCAGCCCCCCCCCTCCTCCCTCCTCCCCGCCCCCCTCAGCCCCCTTCATTACTCCGGTGAGCACCCCCCTCCTCCCCGCTCCGGCCAGCCTAGCCCCCCTCCTCCTCCTCCCCGCTCCGGCCAGCCTAGCCCCCCTCCTCCTCCTCCCGACCCCGGACATCCCCCCTCCTCCTCGCCCCCCTCGTTACTCCGGCGAGCACCCCCCTCCTCTCCGCTCCGGCCAGTCCAGCCCCCCTCCTCCTCCTCCTCCCCGCCCCGGCAAACCCCGCCTCCCTCCTCCTCCGCCCTGCCCCGGCCAGCCCTGCCCCCTCCTCCTCCCCGCACCACCGGAGAGAGAAGGGGGAGGAGAGAGTGGAGGGATAAAATGGTCATTACACACCCCACTTAACATCAGTTAACAAAAATGGGACAAAATGAGCTGATTTCATACTTTCAGGAATTTTAAGAGCATAGGATCTTTTAGTACAAAAAAGGGGAATCTAACGAGGATTTTTTTGCACTTTACCCAAAATTAATTGATGTTGGTTGAAAATAATTTCTATGTACAAATACTAACCAAGGCTTAAGCAGAGGCAAGAGAAAGTTTCGTTCGCTTGTTTGTCACCATAGCTGCATAGTCGAACTCTGACATCGTCGAGTCCATGTGAAGAAGTCTAGGAGAATAAATTTAAAAAAAATTACTGATTTGTGAATCAATTATAAGCAGAAAAAAGAAGAAAGAAGAGAGAATTAAAATGAGAAAAAAAAAAACTTACCTTTGACCATCTCTAAGATCGAAATCAACAAAAATCATTTATGAACTTTTTTTTCTTCCATGGACAGTTGTTCCAATTACCCCCAACAAAGTTTTTTTCTTTACGTGTCATATTTGTTTTCTCTATTTTTTTTCTTAATGGAAGGTTGACTGGGCTTTGTATAAGAGTCTTTGTAGAAGAGTGCAACTATTATGCAACAGATGCTTTGTAGAATAGGGCTTTGTAGAAGAGGGCCTTGTAGAAGACTTAAAAACCATGTACTATTATTTATTAGAATTACAACTATTAAAAAAAAATTGGGATCCCTTGGATCTTGGGTCTTGGGCCCTAATGTAACCCCACTTTCGAATAAATAGAATTTGGTATTTTACTGATATTTTAGAATTTTAGAAATATTTATTTATAATTTATTTTGTGGAATATTATTCTTCGAATAGTATTATTATGATTTTTAAGAAAGGAGAGTTTGGTTTTAATAATTATTTAAGAATTTATGGGGAGAGAAGATTCTAGCAGTTTAGTCACATGGTTAATTACTTAACTAACCAAGGCTAGAATTAATCTAGAATATTCTCTAACCAATTCTAACAAACATCTTTTCTCTAACAACCTCCTAACAAACTCTCTAACTAACTTTCTCCTACAGTTTGTAATAAAACATATTATTTTTGTTATAAAGCTTTTTCTTTTGCAAATTTCTTTTGTTTTTCCCCACCCTATTTATGTGACCTCTCCTCTCTGTTGGGTCATTTTCTCACTTCAAACAGAGAATAGAAGCTCTGTTCGTCCCAATTTTCCTTCCTCTTCTCTCCTCCTTCCTTTCCTCTCCTCCAAGCTTCCTCTAACGCTAACCCTAATTTCGAAGAAGGTGAAAGGCGACGACGACTAGCTCCAACCTTCCTAACGGTGCGCTACTATTCCCGGCAACTTCATCTTCCTCGACAATTTCGTGCGTCGAGCTTCAACGCATGCGGCAGTTCACTCCGGATCTGCTCCTTCCCATCATCATAGGAGCATCGTCGGCGACAGTTCTTCTTTGTCCTCGGCGAGTCTCTACCGCGACTCCTTCACTTCCTCTCCTTCGATCTAACGATCTAGGTAAGTCTTAGTTTAAAACGTCTTTGAGAATGTTTGTTTCGTTATTGATTTCAAGTGATCGACAATTGAAGTCGTGAGCACAGATCGGGATCGGCTTGATTTTTTCCTATATTGTTCGATCAGAAATTTCGATAAGCATCGCAGTCATGTGAGTCTCAATTCCCAATTTTGTTCAGATTTGGAATTGTTTCACAGCTTTCTTGATGATCGATTGGTGTTTGGTTTTCCTTTCCTAGTTTAGAATTTGAACAGAACGACTGATAGGATGAATGTTTGATAAATTCAATATCATTGCTGACAGATCGGAATTGAAATCATTGTGAGTACTTAGATGCAAGATCCTTTGGTGATTTCTGAGTTTCTTGATGAATTTCCTTGAAATTCTTTAAAAGTCTCATTCGCTCTGAGATTCTATTCTTTTCTTTGTGTATTGAAACTGTTTGATGAAATGCTTCAATAATGTTTCTAACCACAACTGGACACGAAGAGACCATGTCCGACTTCCTAGGGTTGTATCAGATACAATCATCTGTGTTTCTATCACTAAGATCAGTTCCCTTTCCTCAGGTATATTTCTGCCCTTCTGATGTTGAAGAACATATCGTGTATAGCAAGAATTGATGGGGTTTTGGGCAGGATTTTGACTAGGACGCGGGGGAAGATTTGGATTGGCTCGTGTCTAGCGTAGGTGTCAGGTCCAGGGGATTGAAGAGTAGCTGTGGTCGGTTTTTGGGCGGGAACCTGTAGTTTTATAACTTAATATATTATGGGTTTATGTCTATATGCAATTTGATAAAGTTTTAATTCTGTATGGGTTTTACTAGCAAGTAAGTTAAGTTGAGGCTGGGTTGTGTTCAAGACTTTCAAATGGGTTCTATTGAACTCAAATGAAGAGTGTTCTACTGTTGATTGGATCAAGGGATGTTGGGTTGGGATCTCTGCTACATCTTTGGTTATGGAGTGGCTGGGTTTTCAGTGATGTATGTAGTTTGATAGGCTCTGTACATGATTAATGGGCTTTGCTAAAATTGGGATACCAAGGATGGTATTACTGATGAGTTTGGTATTTGTGGGCTTTAATACTTTTCCAGTCCAATGACTTGTCCAGCATTTAATCTAAGTCTAATTTGTGTGCTTGAAGACTTATTTGTAGAACTAATAGGCCAGGCCAATTTAGTTAGGCTGATTAATGTATAGATTACTTGGTAGCTAATTTCAGTCCATATGATGGTGATTTACTGCTACCTGTTATTACAAAATATTTACTTCCTAGTAAAATTTTGGTAATAAATATTCTGAAGTATTTGCTATTATTTGGTTGTGAAGTTAGTATATATATCTAATTTAAAGTAATTATTATTGTTCTATAATAACATTTTTTAGATATCGCTTATATATATAGTAATTTTTGGTATTAATCCATAGTAGTTATCTAGTTAGTTTATGGTTATAAATAGATTGATAGCTAGCAAATCTAGTTAGTCGTAGTTAATTAGAATCTAAATAAACTCCTAATTTATTCTAGGAGGATCGGAGATTTCAACTTTCCTATTACTGACCTCCCCGAACAAGGTAAGTGTAGAAGCATAAAAAGTACTTCATAGGCCAAGTCAAAGAAGTTAAGGACTTTACGCAAAAACAGACTCTACGCAAGACTCATTAAAAGACTCTATTGAGCCAGATTCAAAATTCTACGTGAGCTCTTTTACACGAAAGCCATTCTCAGCTTTTACGCGAGAGACAGGCTGTCAGACCGCATTTAATGCGCGTGATATTGATCTGACAGTATGATTTCCTGACAGAATACTGCACAGAAGCCGAGAAGATTTTTTCACCAAACCCAATACTTGTTGTTTAGTGTGCAGATGGGCTATTTTACGCTCAAGAGAATGCTTCTTTTACGCATGAAAGCTATTCAAGCTTTTACGCTCAAGGCTTTTATGTGCGTAGAGTTTATTTGAGCTAATCATACGCTCAAGGCTACTTTTCAGCCACTTTACACAGGAAGTCTATTTTTGGGTTATTTTACGCCCAGTCTGCTACTTTACACATGAAGTTTATTTTGGATTATTTTTACGCCCAATCTTTTCTGGCTATGTGAGAACGTGGTCTGCATACGTGGCTTTCATGCCACACTTATCGAGGAACGTGTGTACGTGCTCTCCCCATATTGCTGAAGTTGTGGGACACGTGTCACCATGCGTAGAGACCAAAACTCTACATGGGACACGCGTCATCACGCGTAGAGGTTGATTTTCATCATGGGTGACAGTTACTTGCGTAGAGACCCAATTATGTTGCTTTTTACGCACAGAGGGTCTAGTCTATAAATATACTTATTTTTAACACAAGACGGCATCGAAAGAGATATACAGAAGAGGAGATTCTGCGAAAACTCATACTTTCAGAGTGATATTCCCAGAAGCATTTCTTCAACTTTTTTTCAAGAACAGGGTGAAGCAAAGCAGGAAAGCATTCGACTGTGCCATCAGTGTCGTTGTGTCGATACCTTTCTGGTGACTTAGTTCTTCTGATTGTTCATTTTCTTCAAGCAGTTCTCTTCATCATCATCGTGTGGTCCAAAGAACAAAGTGATCGTTCTCAGATCAGACTTCCATAGCAATACTTTCCAGAAATAATTTGTACTTTTGTACTTTTTCTCGTTTTCTTTCAAAAGCCAATTTTAGGCATTTTGTTCAGTGAAACAAAATGGCGACTCTGCCGGGGACGACTTTCTCCTCTGACGAGAAAGCAATTGCTCAATATGATGATGTGTCGGTCGGATCGACAAAGAAGACTCTGGTTGTGGACTTCGACCAGACTGCTTACGAAGAAATGCTCCGAACTGGGGGTAGTATTCGCTGCTCCAATGTTCAAAAATTGAGGAAGGTGCAAAAAGTATGGATTCCTAAGTCTAAAGCATCCTCTGATCTCCCCATTGTCTCTGAAGGCAAGGGAATTCTTCCCACTCCTGTTGTGGAGGCTCCCGTCTGTGACGAGGCAGTCTCTACTTCAGTGTTGCGCCCCAGGCGTAAAAATCAGTCTCCCGTCTGTGACGTGGTAGACACCCAAGTTTTACGCTTTGTGCGTAAAAATTCGTCTCCCGTCTGTGACGTGGTAGACACCCAAGTTTTACGCTCTGCGCGTAAAAATCAGTCTCCCGTCTATGACGTGGTAGACACTCAAGTCTTGCGCTCTACGCATAATGGTAAATCTCCCGTCTGTGACGTTGCAGATATTCATGTTTTGTGCTCTACCGTAAAGGTAAATCTCCTGTCGGTGACATGGTAGAAGAAGTTCACAATGATGCCTTTGCATCTAAAGTGAATTTACCTACACGCATGCAGCGTAAAAACAAGAATTCTATCATTGGTAAAACTTCAGTTTTTCACCAACAACCTTCTTACACTGCTTTACTCAAGGTACCAAACCTTTAGATTACGCGTAATGCCGATGGAGTTCTTTGTGCACAAAAATCTCAGGATTTACGCACGCAACTCCAGGCACGTAAAAATATACAGTTTGGTTCTGCTAATGCAGCCAGAAATCTTCTTTATACGCAAGGGACTAAATGTTTCTCTGTCCCGAATATAATAAAGAAGACTACTCCCTCCACTCATTCTGATTTACGCGAGTTACTTGTACAAAAGCGTAAAAATAGAAAATCTCCTGTGATACTCTCCAAAGAAGATCATCATTGTGAGTGTCACCAGATTGTAATCAAATGTTGCTGTTCGCCTTCGAAACGGTCAGTTTTTGACCGATTAAGCTACAATGTGCCTCAGCAACAAGTTGATGATCAAGAACATAAGTTGTCCTATGCATCAGTCAACATGGCATCTCATACCAATAGAGGACGACGTCCAAGACGCAATTCGTCCCGGACTCCAAGCCAACAACAGTTCAACCGACTCCTTGACACTTTTGAAGGGGTATATTAGAATACTCGGTCAAGAGTTCAAAGATCGTTACAATCTTCAGATTTAGAAGCTGGGGGTACCCAGTCTTTGGAGTCAGAAACTGATAGCGTTGATTCATACTTCTACACCAATCCCTCTGTATGTTCAAGGGAGGTTGAATCCTATGCTATCGAAGACGTACCGGAGACGTCAACTTCTAATACAGAACAACGTCTCTCTGCAGTAGAGCAATCACTGAAGGACATGCTTGCTATGATGCAAAATATGTATTAAATAATAATGACTCAGCAAACTGTTCAGCCGGCAGTGGTAATACCGGTGCAGGTAGCAGCACAAACTAAAGATAGTCAAGGGGTTGATACACCTCTGAATAATCTTAGTCAAGGGCTTGCTATCAATCAACATTCCGCAGCTCCAGATCCTCTCATTCCAGAAGATATACCACCTCCGGTGGGGGTTACGGTACATCCGGCCACTATCCAATCGAATGTGCTTCCTCAAACTAGTGAAGCTATTCAAGTAGTGCGTGAGCTAAAAGCACAATTTTAAGTTCTGAAGCACAAGGATCAGCTCCAGAGGTTAGGAATTAAGCAACCTTATCCTCCTCATTGGAATGATGTACCCTTTCCTCCAAAATTCAAGCCACAATCGATGGTGTTATTTGATGGAAAGGCCTCTTCTAGTCAATATATTAATTATTTTGATATTGTGACTGTGCATCTGCAGAAGAATGATGCTCTTCTCACCCGAGTTTTCATCGGATGTTTGACGGGTTCAGCATATGACTGGTATCGCAGTCTACCAGACAATTGCATATCGTCTTTTGACGAGTTTAAAGCAATATTTCTTTCCCTTTTCTATGAAGGAGGCATGGACATGAATATGTCCTCCTTAATAGAGATCAAACAAAAAGAAAAGGAAGATACTCGGACGTTTATCGAACGTTTCCGACAGGCAACTTTGAAAATGCCTCCTGGTATGCCAGATTCAGCATTGATTGATACATGCAAAATGAATCTGCGACCAACTATTGCTGTCTTTACGGGCTCTCAATTCATAGATTGGGCCTCGTTCATTACAGCAGCAGTTTCAGCCGAGACCAATGGTAGGTTGGCTCGTGAACATGGGATGATCTTCGCCTCAGAAGATAAAGGAAAGAAAGCCTCTTCGGGTAATAATTCCGGCAATCGCAATAGTAAAGGGAAGGAAACCTTTGTGGTGAATCTTTCAAAACCCAAAACGACGCCAAATAATCCGGAGTCTTCCAAACCAAAAGAAGAGTACTCTTTTGATGACAGTGATATCCCAGGGATATTCTAATGTCTTTTAAAGAGTGGCAAACTCCAGATTCCAGAGCCAAAAAGACCTAATGAGGTGAATCTGACTGATAATCCCAAGTATTGTATCTATCATAGATACATAAATCATCCTACCAAGGCTTGCTATGTCTTAAAGAAGAAAATTCAAGAGTTGATAAATGCTAATGCCATCGCTTTAACCAATGATGAGCATACAGTTACAACTAATATGATTTCTCTTTAATTTGGAGGTTTTTCTCCACAGCAAGTTCCAGATGGGATTGTCCCAATTCCTAAGGCAACAATGAAGATTGTGAATCTTCTGCCTGCTAGAGAGCAAAGTGAAGGACTATTGCCTCTCACATTAAAAAATGGTGAAATCATGTGGGTACACCCTGACTTAGTACCTGAAATGGAAGATGAAAGTAAAACTTCAAAATCCAAGAAAGGTCGAAAAGTCAAAACCTGCAATATGATTTCTCATGTTGTTACCCCAGATTATGATGATTTAGATCATCTTTGGGATGGTATTCCTTTGGAGGATAGGCTGAGGGGTTTGAATATATGCCCTCCAAGTTTGGCTCCTCCTACCAAACTCAAACTTACTCATCGACAATGGCTAGTAATGAATAGTGTCCCCTTATACAGGGCACAACAAATCTTTGCTGCTTATGAGAAAGCTCCTATAGGGATTTTTTTTCTTCTGTCTTGAATACCCCTACTCCTGTGGCTACAGAGGTCTCTGCTCCTCCTTCCTCTGTTGAACCATCTATTGAAAGTCCGCTACCCACTCACATGTACAGTCAACAATCAGTCCATCTCATGAAAAAGATGGGCTATGACTTTCAAAAGGCGGAATGCTCGAATTATAATGAAGGAATGCGATTTCCTTTGCAAATTCAAGGTCAAAAATCTATTGTTGGATTGGGATTTGAGGTCCCTTATAAAAATCCTCGCAAGAAGAAGACTAAGGAAAAGAAGACTAAAACCTGTAATATGGTACTTCATTCTCCTGAGTCTGAAGAAGAAACCTTTGCTGGTATGAGATCTGGTAAAGAATACCACAATGATTATGAGGGAACTTCCAAAGAAGCGGAGGATGTTGCTGAAACACTACCAGCTCAACAATTTCCTGTTCCTACTGAGGCAAGACCTTCTAAACCATCTGTGGTTGAGAAAGGGAAACAGAAAGCAGTACGCTTTGACGTCCCGCTGAAGTCTGCTTCAAATCAAAGGGTGGTCATGAAGCCCTACAAGTTCGATATTCTAGCCCAATTAGCTAATACTTCGGCTAGACTCTCTATCTTTGAGTTGCTTCGTCTTTCTAAAGAAAGTAGAGAAACTTTGAGCGAAGCTTTGCTACAAGCAGATTCATGCTTGACTCAACTCAAAAGTCCTGATAATATACCAGTGTCGTGTCCACAATGTCTTAGTGTGATGGAATCGATGCCTAACATTACTTTTACACAAGAAGATATGATGTTAAAGCATAATAGACACGACAGGCCTCTGTGTTATACAGGGTATATTGACTCTACTGAAATTGACAGGATTTACATTGATCCTGGGTCTTCTATTAGCATTATTCTTCAGAGTATGTTACGACCCTTGAGGATTCCTACTAGTGATTTGACTTACACTAGTACAACAATAGTTGGTTTCAACTCTGAAAAGAGCAAACCATTGGGGAAGATTCGTCTGAAGATTCAGATAGGTGATCTTCGAACTATGGCGACCTTTTTTGTTATCAACTCAGATGTGTCTTACAATATCCTTCGTGGAAGACTGTGGATACATGAACATAACATTGTGCCTTCAACTCTCCACCAATGCTTCAAGTATGTGGATTCTTAAGGGATTGTGAAGACTGAATTCGCCGATATCAATCCTTTTAAGGGTGTTGAAGCCTATTTCTCCAATTCAATACTCTACAAACAGGAGCATGTGAAAGAAATATCTGATATTGCTAAAGATCGGTCACCTGCAGAAGATCAATCTGTCTCAGAAGATCCTCCAGAAGATCAACCTTTGAATATTAAAGTCAAAGGTCGAATCCAACCCCAATTTGTCAATGACGAACCTTTGATGATCAAGGTTAAAGGAAGAACTCGAGCTTCATCTGAGGAATCTGTGAGAATTCTAGTCAAGAGCCAAGTTCAACCTCTTATGATCAAGGTTAAGGGACGTACTTCTCGTACAAATGATCCAGAACCACTAATTATCAACCTTGGCAAGTCTACGCTGAAGACGGATGACGGTCCGTTAATGATCATCCAAAGCGTAGTAGTTAGTTTATAAATGATGTAAATATTGATCACTCTGTACTTTCTTATATTAATGAAGATTTCCTTTTGGAGTATATGGCTGTCAAATTTATTGAAAGAATGGCTTTATCTGCTGATAATCAAAGTCATCAACATAAAAATAACATAAATACAGAGAAAACCTTATTTATTAATCATAAGGAAAAAAATATCCTTCTCATGTCGATGTTGGACCCTATGCTCAAAGGTTTCTAACATCTTCTCCTTATTTTCTACCTGTAGCCTCATCATCACAAGCTTGTGTAACTTATAGACGCCACGAAGAATCTTATTTCGTGATCCCGTCTAATAAGAAAAACAAGCGCCAAATTGTGTTCGGCTTGGCTAGAAATATTTCTGTTACTCAGACAGATGATCTCATAGAGAAAGATAAAGGAAGAATCAGAATTGACAAATATAGTCAACAATCTCTTAAGATTATCCAGAATTTGGGATATGATTTGAAAACCATGCTAGGTCTCAATCAAGGTAAAGGTAGACGGTTCCCATTATGTGGTGATTTGTTTTACCAGAAAACTCGTTATGGGTTGGGATACGATCCATCCCACATGTTTAATGAAGATATACAAGAAGAATTTTCTTCCAGTTCTTCACAATCCTCAGATTCTGAAGAAATCTAGTTCAGTAAATCTGATACATCCCACATGTACAAAGAAGATATAGAAGAAGAATTTTTTTCTAGTTTTTTTACAATCCTCAGATTCTGGAGGAAACCATTATGTTGAATCTGAATGCGTCTTCTCAGTCAATATGGTTCAAACTGATGGTGAATCTGAGCCATTTGAAAATGACCCTTGGGCACAACAAATGGACACTCAATGGGAGCTTCGTTTTGAACAGCGACAGCCACCTACAGAAGATGAAATTGTCCAGATTGACGTTGGAGACGGAACTACGTCCAAGCTGATATTCATCCGTAAAAACCTTTCTGAAGATGAAAAGAAAGAGTTGATAAAATTGATTAAAGAATATATTGATATATTTGCATGGAGTTATGAGGATATGCCTGGTCTAGATCCTAAAGTGGCTACTCATAAACTCAATATTCTTCCTAATGCCAAACCTGTAAAACAACAACAGCGACATTTTTGACCAGATATGATGGATGCAATTGAAGCAGAAGTCAAAAAGCTGATCACATGTGGCTTTGTTCGTGAAGAACAACACCCCGACTGGGTTGCCAACATTGTACCTGTCATGAAGAAGAATGAAAAAGTCCGAGTTTGCATAGATTTTCGAGATCCTAATACAGCTTGTCCAAAAGACGAATTTCCACTTCCGATTACCGATGTCAAGATAGACAATACATGTGGTTTTGAACGCATGTCTTTTATGGATGAATTTTCAGGATACAACCAAATTAAGATGCATCCAGAAGATGAAAAGCATACCGCTTTCCATACACCCCTTGGAGTTTATTGCTATACGGTTATGCTGTTTGGTCTGAAAAATGCCAGTACTACGTATCAACGGGCCATGAGCAATATCTTTCAAGAACATCTACGGAAAACAGTTGAATGTTATGTGGATGATATTGCTGTCAAAAGTCGATTAAAAGATGATCATATTCAAGACTTGAAGACAGTATTTGAGTTGATGCATCAACATCAACTGAAGATGAATCCCACTAAGTCTTTCTTAGGGGTTTCTAGTAGCAAATTTTTGGGATTTGTCATCACTTCTCAAGATATCCATGTTGATCCTGATAAAATCAAAGCAATTCATGAAATGCGTCCTCCACGTAATCTGAAAGAACTCCGTGGTTTCCATGGTCGCATTGCTTATATCAGGAGATTTATATCCAATCTTTCTGGGAGATGTCAACCTTTCTCTCGTTTATTAAAGAAAGGTGTATCATTTGTTTGGGATAAAGTATGTCAAAAAGCCTTCAATGACATCAAGCAATACCTTACAAATTTACCTGTTATGGTACCTCCAGTAGTAGGAAGACCATTTTTACTATATGTTCGAGCCTTAGATCATTCTCTTGGTGCTCTTCTTGTACAGAAAAGTGATAAAGGTCATGAACAGGCAATTTATTATCTTAGCCGAATGATGGTTGGAGCTGAACACAGGTATACTCCTGTGGAGAAAG
This sequence comes from Iris pallida, assembly GCA_029216955.1. Lineage (NCBI taxonomy): Eukaryota > Viridiplantae > Streptophyta > Magnoliopsida > Asparagales > Iridaceae > Iris > Iris pallida. Next base: position 9,577,039 of record JANAVB010002600.1, on the reverse strand, counting down.
AATGTTTGGCCTTGGTTTTTGCTGTTCAAAAGACATGACATTACGTGTCAGGACTAACTATTCATGTCATATCCAGAATAAATCCTATTCGGGTATTGATGAGAAAGTCGAGCATTCTTAACTCCAGGTTAGCCACTTGGGCAATGTTGCTTACTCCTTATAACATGGTCTATGTACCTCAAAAATCAGTGAAGGGTCAAGCATTAGCTGATTTCTTAGCAGCTCACCTTATACCTGAAACCTCTAAGCTATATGAGGATATTCTAGATGAAGTTGCGGATTGCAATATGACTTTAAGGGATGACATTTGGCAACTATATTTTGATGGAGCTTCGCGGGTTGGACCTAAAGGCAATATTGTCTCCGGAGTAGGCATCGTCTTGGTCTCTCCTGATAAAATGGTCATATACCGTGCTTATTCTCTTAATGAACCATGTTCCAATAATGTGGCAGAATATAATGCTCTGCTAATTGGTCTTCAAGTAGCAAAACAATTGGACATTGAGTTCCTGGAAGCTTATGGAGACTCTCAACTGATTGTTAATCAGGTCAGAGGGACATATGAAGTCAGAAATCCTGACCTCATTCCCTATCATCAAGTGGTAATCGAATTGGTCCTTTTCATTCAAAGGATTCTTCATTGAATTCGTATCACGTTCTTAAAATTTGGAAGCTGATGCTCTTGCTAGTTTAGCTACAGACTTAGTTGTTCCAATCAGAAGACAAAACACCATTACTTTGTTAGATAGAGATCTATTCTGTGTCAAAAATAATTTACATATTGAACAGAGTTATACTACAGAATCAAGTTCTCAGCAAAGGGATTGGAGAAGTCCATTTATTGATTATACGGTCCATAGGATTTTACCTGAAGATCCAAAACAAGCTGCATCAATCAAAAGACGATCATTTCGATTCTACTACGATTCTTTGTTGCATATGTTATATCGTCGTTCTTATGTTGGACTTTTGCTGCGTTGTCTCTCTGAGAGTGGAGCTAAGCAAACACTCCGTGAAGCTCATGATGGTGTCTGCGGTGCTCATCAACCGGGTCTGAAATTACAGGACCGTATTCGAAGAATGGGGTATTATTGGCCTTCCATGATAGCAGATGTTGTAGATTATACCAGACGATGTAAAGCATGTCAGATTCATGCCGATTTTATTCATCAACCATCTAAATTCTTACATCCTTTGGCAGCTTCTTGGCACTTCGAAGCTTGGGACATGGATATTATTGGTCCGATTAATCCTCCTTCTATTAAAGGACATCGGTTTATCTTGGCTATAACCGATTACTTTTCTAAATGGGCAGAAGTGGTTCCCCTTGTTGAAGTAAAAATATCTAATGTGGCTAACTTCATCAAACACCATGTCATTTATCGTTTTGGGATTTCCCGAAGGATAATCCATGACAATGGACCCCAATTTGCCAGTCAGGCATTTTATAGATTTTGTGACAAGAATCGGATCCAAAATCTGGCTTCTACAGCCTATAATCCAGCTGCTAACGGTTTGGCCGAAGCTTTCAACAAAACAATTATTAAACTTCTCAAAAAGTTTGCCTCTTTTAATAAACGTGATTGGAATGAGAAACTTGGAGAATATTTATGGGCTTACGGAACGACAGTCCGAACTCCTACTGGTTTTACACCATTCTCACGGGTTTACGGATGTGAGGCTGTTCTTCCACTGGAAATCCAGATCCCATCTCTTAGAATAGTCATTGCTAATGAGCTAACCTCAGAGAATAATGATCGCTTACGACTCCAAGAACTTGAAGGATTGGACGAGAAGCGTCTTCAATCACAATAGCACATTGAGCTATATCAAGCCCGCATATCTCGAGCTTTCAATCGTAAAGTTAAAGAGAGGGTATTCAATGTCGGAGAGCTAGTTCTAGCTGTCCGAAGACCGATGGTGATGACTCATAAGAGTAAAGGAAAATTCCAAGCAAAATGGGAAGGTCCTTATGTAGTCGAAATAGTATTCTCTAATGGTGCCTATAGGTTGTCTAAACCTAATGGAGATTTGCTTATGATGCCAATTAATGGCAAATTCTTGAAGAAATATTATGTCTGAATTTCTTCTTTATTCTTCAGCTACCAAGGTTTGGTTAAGCTGATTATTTGTTCTCCTAAAAGAGAATTTTGATCTTCTGTCTTACCAGCTGATTTTCAAAAAGAAGAACATTTATTATTTATCACGTCCTCATGACCTCTAAATAGATATTAAGTTTACTTCTTTTCTTATCTATCATGTCCATATGGCCTCTGAGTAGATATTAATCTATTTTCTTTGAGTTGTTATGATCTGTCATATTCATATTACCTCTGATAGTATTGTATGCTCTAAAAAGAAAACAAGATTCATTATCTATCATGTCCACATTACCTCTGGATAGATAAAATTTATTGAGTTTAGAAGACTTGTCATGTCCATATTACCTCTGATAAGTATTTTCTATCTCATACCTATTGTTTAAATTCAAAATAAATGATAGGGTCACAAAACAATGATTTCATTCATTTCTTGAAAATATTATAGAATAAAAAAGACAGAAGAATACAAAATTCTGTATTAAATGCAAAAATGCCTAAGGCAGAGCAAATACATCTTCGAGCAATTTTTGCAGCTCTGCTAGACGCTTCTCACGAGTATTCAATACAGTCGCAGTAGCTATAGTTCGTCGGGCTTCTGGAGTATAGAGATGAGAGAGTTCGGCGAAAGTAGCTATCATTTTATCCTTGGCATCATCAAGGGTTTTAATGACAGCTTCAGCACCAAACACTTTCTCCTCCAAAATTGAGCTCTGCGTCAAATGCTGGTCTCTAGCTGCGATCATCTGCTCTCTTTCTGCCTTCAAACGAAGCAACTCCGTCTCAACTTCACAAATTCTATCATCTTGCTGATGAATTCTTATGTTTGAAGTCTCATAGGCTTCTTTATGCATCTCCAGAAGAGGTTTATTTTCATTGAATGAAGCTTTCTCTTTGGCGACTTTGTTGCTGTACTCCTGGAGAGATCCATTGAAAATAGTCTCCCGAGCGATGTATTCAGCTGATAAAGCATCATACTCGATTTGGATGTCACTTTCAAGAGTTTTACTTGACATCCTTAGATATTCTTTAATAGGCTGTTCAAGTCCCTCTACCACCTTCTCCAGTGCCGCTGCTCTTTCAGCATCATTGAACATAGCAACATTTCTGATTGTGAGAGCAATTGCAGACTTCAAACTTTCATAATTTAGGCCCTTCTTCAGGACCATCTTGATTAAAGCTGCCAGCGTTTTGTAGAAGGTTTCTGTATGGATCTCAACTAAGAGATTTATTTCTGCATTTGAGCTCGGCGTGGCAGCAAGGTCTACCAAATCTCTCTTCTGAAGACTGGGAGCAGATGTTGTTGTGGCCTTGGTATCAAGTTGAGTTGAAGCCATTGTTGATGTTGCTACCATGGCTAATTGATTCACAGGAGCTTCAGAGACAATGTCTTCAGCACTTTTGTGGATTATTCCTCCAGCCGTGTCTGGAGCTGAAACTACTTGAGTTTCGGTGACGGTGATTGTTGCGGGAGGAATGGTGGCTGTTGTAAATAATTCAGGTTCAGACACTGTTTTCTCAAGAATCTGTACCGGATCAGTAGCAATAACTGAAGATGCTATTACTACGTCTCCGATTTTGGTTGATGAGTTGACAATATCTTCATCACCTTCATTGGTTGCAGGCGCTTCAACTTATGAGAGAATTTCAGTTGCAATTGGTTCTTTTGCAACTATTTTTTCGTCTGCAGCTGGCTCTTCTGCAGTTAATTCCTCTTTTCTGTTTTCAGCAAGAGAAGGCAATTCTAGCTGAGCCTCTACTACAGGCTCTTGTTGTATCTCTGTGGATGGAGAACATTCCTCTTGGACAGTATCTTCTTTTGAAGAAGAACTCTCTCCTTCAGACTCCGTTTGAATAGTTTCCTGAGGAGGAGGAGCCAAAGGCTTTACTGTAGTGATGACACCTACAAAAATTAAGCAAAATAAGTTAATATACAAAATCATAATACATAATCTTGTATAGATTTTGTGTAATTTATATTTACCTGGAGTAGGTGCTGGATGTGCCAAGAGCGAGTCGTAATCCTGATCCCAGTCATTATCATCGAAAGCAAGAGCCGGTTCATCTGATGGGATGCGCTCTGGATCACTAGCACGAGTCGTGGCAGTGTCCTCAATATCTTGCACCTTCAAGGAAGAAGTCAGATGTGCAGAAGTGCTGAGGCGTCCAGGAGATAGGAGCCCCATAGCCTCTGTTGATGCTGTGGGCTGAGATGCTGAGGACCCTTCTCCAGGATGAGCTGAAGAAGATACAATATGTTGAGGCTCCTCGACTGGAGTTTCGTTCTCTGGAGTAGCGGCTCTCTGTCTAGAAGGCCCTTTAACAGTGACCTTCTTTTTCTTCTCCTGGAGGGTAACAGCTACGTTTGATTTCCGCTTCCGGGTTTTGGAGATGATAATTGGTCCTGCAGCTGGTTCTCCAACTCCCATAGGGATCACTTCCAGATACTCGTCTGAACAACAACATCATCGGGTACGTCCGAAGGAACCTTGACTGGTTCTTCGACATTTTCTTCCTTAGCCCATCTAAGACTCCCCTTCATATTGTAATCATTCGCGAAAGAGCGAATGGATGCATAAAAGCGAGCATTATGAATCATTCGTAGCTCGATTGTACTTGTAGCAGTTGATACCCAGAATCTAGCACCGGTACATGCAGTGCTGAAGTACCTTCATGCTCTTGCACGATCAATTAACTTCCTATAATAGTGGAAGTTGGTGGAGGGATTACCAACGTGAAGTTGGTCATATCCAAACTGACGAGCGAACCGACTGGGTAGATACAGTTCGAACGCACAGTTGTCTTCATTCCTATACATCAGATGTGAGGGTCTGATGCACATTAGCCATTTAAAAACTGGCACAGGTAATGAAGTCCTCCCTTCACCTATATCTTCAAATTGTATCCCAATACAGTCAGCTGGGACTGGTGGTCTTGTACAGAAAAAGTTCCACACGTGGGAATAGTTGAGTGTTGCACGGGTGTCTGCCATTGAAGTTGCAGTCCATGTAGCTTTATTAAACTTTTAGAGGAATACCTCTGTATCATCCCCAGGGCTCGGTGGCAACAAACTGCAGTTGTGATGCAAGAACTAGCCCACCAGATAAGTGTAGGGCATCTCCACCCTAGGAAAATCTCTTCGGTGAGGAGCATTGTTGATCAGTTCATCACCAAATGCTCGCAAACCTGCATTTATTCGGCACACCATTGCCGATAACATGTTGATCCTGACTTTGAATACCAAACGTACTGCTTGCCATAGTACATTTCGGTGGATCCTGTCAGCTTTGCCAATCCCTGGCACGACCCATCTCCGCAGCCATAGAGAAAGAAAGCCCGCCAGCAAGGCTTCTTTTGAGAGCTTTCGGCTGCCGTGTCTCAGGAAGCTCAATGCTTCGATCCCAGCAGGGAATTCTCCAGCCTTGGTGGCCAAATATTTATCCGAAAACTTATAGGTGGCCATCCAAGTGTTTAATGAATCAGGAGGGATGATTGAACAAGGGTTGATAGGTTGAGCCTTGTTATCTTGAAATTTTTCTTTGTCATCCTTGGATATTCTATTCTTATGGTAGAATAGATATGTTTTCCATTTGTTGATGTAGGCCAAATGCGATCCACTTTCATATATAGTGGTGCAAGTCAGATAGTGGCACATCAATCCTTGGTATACCTCAACCAACTGAGGATTTTTCTTCTTGATCTCTGCTAGTTCCCGGTTGGAGGGAACATATTCTTCATACGGAGCTTCACCCATTGGCAGCTTGGAGATAAACTGCATCTCATGTAGTGCAAAGCCCATCTCACCTATCGGAGTTGCAAAAGTCCCTGTTGAACTGATATACAACTCCATTAAAGCCAAGAACAGGTTGTTGTTCATTGGTATACCCTGACTAGTGGAGGCTACAGCTTCTTATAATCCAATGGCTTGCAGCTCAGTTTTGAAGTTCTTCATGATCCAGGCACTAAGCTGAATCCAGTTCTGGTTATGAGGTGTCATCTACCCTGGCAGCCTAGGATTGGCCTGGGGATATAATACCGAGGCCTTCATGAGCTTGTTTACGAACATGGGGATCCGCACTAGTTGAATCAAAGCTGAATCTTCGCTCGTTGTGAATCCAGGCAGTAGACCAGCGAAAGGAATGATACCACCACTAGGAGTGCTAGTATGGTAGCCCAGTTGGTTGGCCCCGTCCCTCCTGAAAATAATTCTGCCTGGCCTACCATGACTGCTGGGAGTCAGGTTCCATAGCATCTGTCGTGGATGGGTGGCGTGTACAAATGAGGATAGGGATAATCCCTTACCATGTCTGGGAGATACATCGCCCTATCTCCAAATTTAAATACGCAAGCCTCCTTCTTGGGATTGGTTTGTGATTGGAAATCTATAGCATCCCCGAACATGAAGGCTGGCTTCAAAAATTGCTGGCCATCTAGCGACACCAGCAATTCTCCGATCATCAATGACAGCAGCATCCTGTCTCCTTGAGCAGCTATTAGCTGTTGTCTCTCTTCAGGGTACTTTGTATCTGATTGAGGGAATTTAACATGGGACAAATTCTCCAAGTAGTTGGAGCCCACCATATCAGCTGGCGAGCCGAATACCTCTGCGAGAGGATGAATTTGCAAGTCCACTGCCAAAAAAGAAGAAGAATCAAGTTAGTAAAAATCTAATTTGAATTTTACGTAGATGACTTATTCTGAATTTTACGCATAAAAATTAAAGACTCTGTATTAGAGAGCTTGACTAAATAAAACTTTACGCTTACGCGTAGAAGTTAAGTTGATTAAAATAAAATGCAAAAGTTCTCTGTTTTTAGAATTGACTATTTGTACGCAAAGTCTTATCACTTGCGTATTTTACGCTGGCACACATATAGATGTGAGCGTATTTTATACTTTATGCTGGCTCATATAGACGTGAGCGTATGTTGTTTTTACGCTGGCACATATAAATGTGAGCGTATTTATTATTTTACGCTGGCACGTATAGACGTGAGCGTATGTTGTTTTTACGCTGGCACATATAGATGTGGGCGTATTTTTATTTTACGCGGGCACGTATTGACGTGAGTATATTTTGTTGTTATTTTTTTTACGCTGGCACGTATTGACGTGAGCATATTTTGTTATTTACGCTGGCACGAATAGACGTGAGCGTATTTTGTTTCTACGCTGGCACGTATAAACGTGGGCGTATTTGGTGATTCGAGTTTTTACGCTGGCACATATAGACGTGGGCGTATTTGGTGAGTTTTATGCTGACACGTATAAACGTGGGCGTAAATTTCGGGTTCGGCTCTTCTTCTTCTCCGACGAACTCACGGCCGAACTAGATAGGATTTTTACCTATCATGGCTGGAGCCACAGCGGGATTAGGTCTTGGAGTTGCCACTGTTGATGGGATGATAGTCTCTGCACGATCAGCCGTCGACGAAGCAACGACAGACTTCTTGCCCTTGGCGCCGGCGGTGGTTTTGCTCTTGGGGGCCATTGATCGGGATTAAGATTTCGACGAAAAAGAGAATAAAAGAGATTGAGATTGCGAGAATGAGTAAAGTTCTCTCTCTACCGGCAAAACCCTATTTATAGAAAAATTTTGAAATCGGTTCAAATTTCCAAAATTTACGCTGACTGTTGGATATTCCGAATTTTACGCGGACTGTTGGATATCCCGAATTTTACGCTTCTGTTCAAAGTATTTCAAATTTTAGAAAAATTTGAAAACTTTGAAGGGGGTCTTGTAGAAGCATAAAAAGTACTTCATAGGCGAAGTCAAAGAAGTTAAGGACTTTACGCAAAAACAGACTCTACGCAAGACTCATTAATAGACTCTATTGAGCCAGATTCAAAATTCTACGCGAGCTCTTTTACGCGAAAGCCATTCTCAGCTTTTACGCGAGAGACGGGCTGTCAGACTGCATTTAATGCGCATGATATTGATCTGACAGTATGATTTCCTGACAGAATACTGCACAGAAGCCGAGAAGATTTTTTCACCAAACCTAATACTTGTTGTTTAGTGTGCAGATGGGCTATTTTACGCTCAAGAGAATGCTTCTTTTACGCATGAAAGCTATTCGAGCTTTTACGCTCAAGGTTTTTATGTGCGTAGAGTTTATTTGAGCTAATCATACGCTCAAGGCTACTTTTCAGCCACTTTACGCAGGAAGTCTATTTTTGGGTTATTTTACGTCCAGTCTGCTACTTTACACAGGAAGTTTATTTTGGGTTATTTTTACGCCCAATCTTTTCTAGCTATGTGAGAACGTGGTCTGCATACGTGGCTTTCATGCCACACTTATCGGGGAACGTGTGTACGTGCTCTCCCCATATTGCTGAAGTTGTGGAACACATGTCACCATGATTAGAGACCAAAACTCTACATGGGACACGTGTTATCACGCGTAGAGGTTGATTTTCATCATGGGTGACAGTTACTTGCGTAGAGACCCAATTATGTTGCTTTTTACGCACAGAGAGTCTAGTCTATAAATAGACTTATTTTTAACACAAGACGACATCAAGAGAGATATACAGAAGAGGAGATTCTGAGAAAACTCATACTTTCAGAGTAATATTTCCAGAAGCATTTCTTCAACTTTTTCTCAAGAACAGGGTGAAACAAAGCAGGAAAGCATTCGACTGTGCCATCAGTGCCATTGTGTCGATACCTTTCTGGTGACTTAGTTCTTCCGATTGTTCGTCTTCTTCAAGCAGTTCTCTTCATCATCATCGTATGGTCCAAGGAACAAAGTGATCATTCTCAGATCAGACTTCCATCGCAATACTTCCTAGAAACAATTTGTACTTTTGTACTTTTTCTCGTTTTCTTTCAAAAGCCAATTTTAGGCATTTTGTTAAGTGAAACAGTAAGTACTTCTATGATTTTGACTCATTTACTTCATGTCATGTTCTTTCCGTATCGGACACGTTGTTTTCACGATTTGATCTATATTCTGGTTTATGATCTTTACCTATATCTTGGGAAGGAGAAATAATACGGATATGTGACCAAAGCCCAAACTAGGTTCCATGTTTACAGCTTAAGTCTTACACCTGTGCATGTGGGATTTAAGTCGTACAATTACTTGTTCTTATTCATGATCTTACCCAGCCGGTCAAATATTTTCGTATGTATTTCAAATTCATTTGTCAGGATCTTTGATTACATGTTCATGTTCAGTTTAGGTTATGCATTTACTTTTCATGATAATCATGTTTCATCTTTCTTTAGTTGTTCACATGTTGAACTTGTTTCATTATGATAGATTGTACTTTGCTCCGCTCCTGACTGGATATGTTGCATGTGAGCTTGAGGCCATATATGATATCTACTATAGATAGGAGCCCGGGACCATAGTTGAGCATGATGACACAACTCAGGACTTAGGAGCTGTTGACATTTAGACTTAGTTCATTTAGTAGACTTTACTTTTGAAGTTGTATTGTGAGACATTTGTGGACTGGATTATCACCTTTATATTCTGTCTTCGGCTTTGTCTTCGGCTTAGTGTAAAGGTATAATAAGGGCTGGACTTGTGGTGGTGTATTGTGATGTATTATGCACTACCAGAATACTTTATATTAGCGACGTCAAATAACGTCGGTAAAATGATAAAAAATATCGCTAAAATAAATAGACGACGTTTATGTATTGTCGCATTACATCAAGTCGCTGACCACTTAAACGTCGCTAAACGTTGCAATAGCGACGTTTTTCAGCGACGTATAGACGTCGCAAATTCAGCGACTTTGAGCGACTTCCTGTCGCAAAATTAGCTACAAATTTTTGTCTCCAACCGTCGGTACAAGTTGTAGGATTAAGCGACGTTCTAGCGACGTCTAGCGACCAATAATAAAGCATATGTGTGTCGCTAAGCGTCGCTGATCTGTAGAAAGTTAGCGACGTTTAGCGACATTTAGCGTCGTTTAGCGATGCAGGCTTAGTCGATAAGCGTCGCTGATTTGTAAGATATCAGTGACGCTTAGCGACATTTAGCGACTTATAGCGGCGTCGCTAAATTTGCAGTAGAAAAAAAAACAGAAGAAAGAATGATTTTCCTGCAGTTTAACAATTAACAATTAATATCAATAGATCCGAAGCAACCCTCCGTTGAATTCCCTGGGTTCGTCGACCCCTTTGGTAGAGCACTCAACACCGATAAATTCACGTACATTTAATATGAATAATAAAATAAAATATGAAGAAAATGGCACATTAGAATTATAAATCGAGTCTGAAGAAAATCCCGTCGTACAGATCAGTGCAATAAATAAATATCCACGCAAAAAAGTCTACACACAAGCAACCAATAAAGTCTGAAAGCCTCAACAAATGTATAATATTCAAACCCAAAATTATGGGTCTATACACAAACAACCAATAAACTGTCCTAACTATGACTATTGCGGATCAAGAGGAGGAGGGACACCGCCGTGCATCGGGGATAAGAACAACACATACTGCTCCCATGAAATCGACACTGACGTCGATGAAGGCAGTGACATCAGTGGAGTCGGTGTCAGTAAAGAAGGCAGTGACATCGGAAGAGACAGGGACGATAAAGGTGAACCTGGAGGACGTATATGCTCTAATGTTGTTATTCGATGGTTGTATGAATCCATGGTAGATAACAGCCTCATACTGCTATCAACCATCAAATCATGCATCAACGTCAGCCTCTTGCCAATGGACAACTGTGATGCCTGTAACTCTGTCATGCTGCGCTATGTCGACGCTCTATGATCAGTAACGCCACGCTCTGTCCTCTCAGTCATATCCATGAGCACCATAATGTTGCGCTCGAGCGTATATAATCGTGCGATGAGTATGGCATCGTCTGTATACGGCTGAGACTGGGGCTGCTCTTGGATCCTTCGTCGCATCTCGTCACGGAGAGACTCAATCTGACAGTCAACGATCTCCTGGACTCGGGCAGACTCATGCGAGGGCTGTGGGTAGTGCACACTTGCAGCGGATGCACTAGAGGACTGTGTCGCAACTAGGGTGCCATAGGATCGCGTACCGTAGTACGTACCCCTATGGAGACCACCAGTGGCGGTCACCCACAGCTCGTCCTCTAACGGAGTTGAGCGGGCTGCGAGGAAGTACCAGCCTCTCCTGTCGTAGGTGCACTAGCAGCTGCCCGCTCGCGAAACTTAAGGTACGCGGCCTAGAAAAATATGGATACTCTATAATTGCTAATGTCTAATGTACTTATTATAACTAATTACATGAATATTTATTTGCATATTTCCTCAGTTATATTAAAATTAACATAAAGTATTAAAATTAACACAAAGTATTGTAATACTTACATAGGTTTGCTCGGCCCTCTCGTCAATAAGCTTCCCGCCCTTCCGATGGGTGGCCAGGAAGACGGTCACCATGTTGGCGTCATCACCCCTCCTTACCTGTTAAAAATATATTATTTAGTACTAAAATTAAATATTTTTCCTAGTACTAATTTATCGGACTTGCATTAAAATAAAATATTTGAAATAAAAAAATATACCAAACGACGAAAATATTTCATCATCGAGATCGACCCACCGTACCACTTTGATGCCTTCTACCTAGCCGCCTTGGCCTTCTCAGACCTTTTCTTGTACCTTGAATCGTCGAATCTAGCCTTCATGAGAGTCCACTAATCAGGGATGATCTAACCTTGGATCGGCTTTCTGGCACGATCGCGAGCCTTCTGGTCATTAATAGCATCACGGACCAGCTTGTCGGCGACGGTAGGAAACATCCCCTCAATCAACTAGGCCCGGTGCGGTGGATTGAAATATGTTTGCTAGAAGAACTGATTTAGTCAGTTATATAATATGCATAAATTAGATGATTCATGTTAAAACCAAATATACTTTTACCTTGAAGTGCTCAAACTAGAAGGCCTTCCTATCGTCTGGAGCATCAGAGTAGTTTATCCAAGGGCCACCATAATTGTACCTCAAAAAGTGGCCCAAGCGTCTCTGTACCGACGATGGACGATATCTATACAGACATAATTATATTCATGAAAAGTAAATTTATGATGAATAAAGAAAGAAATGATATATATGATGATAAACCAACACACTTACTTTGTACAGTCGGTCCAAATCTCTGTCCTTGTCTCGTTCGGAGGTGCGCACAGAGGATCTCGTTGATATTGATCCGACGTCGGCTCAGCCTCCTCCATCTGCTCATCTGTCTACATCGTTCCCTTAGCAGGAGAATGCTAGACGAGGGAGTAGTCTCAGGCCTGAAACTACTCGTTCCAAGAGTGCTAGCACGTAACGTCTTGCCAGTCGGAGATATTGCTGCTTGATACACTATAGTACTCGACGTCGAGGATCCAGAACCAGTATAAATTAGTACCGAAGGAGAACTCCGTCCACGTCGGGACCTGTCGAACGATCCACGTTGTCCTGTTATAACTGATAACAATATATAATGATACAACAAATAAACAGATATATAGTACAGTCTACAATTAAAAACATTAAAGTACATTCTACAAGTCTAACTAGATAGTACATTCTACAGAAACATCAAAGTCCAGATAATAACCAAGTCTCGATAATAACCAATACTAGATAATAATCAAGTCTACATAATAACCAAGTCTATATAATAACAAAATGAAAGTACATTTCTTTCAATCATCTTCAAAAAATTCATCTTGTTCGTCTACCTCGACCTCCCCATCTTCACTTTCATCTTCGTCTTCGTCTTCCTCTTCGGATAATTCTACCTCTTCTACATTATTAGTCATGTAATTATTAACTTTCGTGGAGTCCACGTCTACAATATTTGTTATAAGAGGTAGCTTGTCCTCCTGATAAACTTTTTCGTCAACGTCAAAGGTATCTCTAGCTTTAGTCTTGCATACTATCCACCAGTCAGACCTCATTGTTTTCCGTCTCGAATAAGCTGTGAAGCATACGACCTGAGCCTGACTTGACATGATAAATGGTTCGTAGCCCTGATATCTATGCTTGTAGTTTGTATCCACAAGACCATGCTTGTCAATTTTCCAACCTTGATTTTAATCAGATCAAACCTTTCACACTTGAACAACATGATCTTAGCAGGTTCTCTGCCATAACTATATGTCAACTCCACAATCTCTCATAAGATGCCAAAGAAATCATTGTCTGGATCGACGTCTTGGTAGTTCGAAGATTTGATGCACAAACAACTATTTTTTGTGGAATCAAGATCCAGGAAGTTGTCTCTAATCGGAGCATTTTTTGACTTGAATTTAAACCCATTCACACATTAACTTGGCCATATTTTAACGGTAGTAATTGGTCCATTGGCTAGAGTTCTAATTGATTCAGTCTCGGGTGAAATTAGTTGATTGACCTAAATACCAAAGAAGTGATAGTAAGTTATTTATTGTACAGTTGCATTAAAAAAGAGTAATTACCGAGCTCCTTACATATGCGTTCAACTAAGAAGGAAAATAACATCTAATTTCTTGTTCTAATTCTTCATCTGTTATGTAGGGTCTAACCGACCTCAACTCATCATTATATGTGATGAAAAACAACGAAGCAACCGCCGATTAGTAGTATAATATTAGCTTATACTATTACATTGAGATGACGTAAACCAGCTCATCATTAATTACTTACCCCTTTAGCTTCTCCACTTTATCCTCATCGCAATTGAGTAATATATACAATTGAGCAGCCCTTAACTCTTCGTCATTCAAATATCTCTTCTTTATTTTCCTCGAAGGCTTTCCGGATGCATTGAATACTTTCAGTATTACATCATTAGATTCCTGATATCCGTCGTCGTTTTTCAGAGCTCTCGTTATATTAGTGGCAACATGAGGTTTGAAATATGTCGAGCAAAACTTTGTAATCTCCTCGATAACATAAGCTTCACAAATAGAACCCTCAACCCGTACCTTATTTTTTACCTTTCTTTTTAGGTGATTCAGGTGTCGCTCGAACGGGTATATCCACCGATAATCGACATGCCTACCAACACGTGCCTTATAGGAAAAATGAATTGGCAAATGCTCTATGGAGTCAAAGAATCCAGGAGAAACGCCTTCTCGAGCTTGCACACTATTACTGTAATATCGTTCTCTTACTTTTCTAGACGATCGACAAGCAACTTAGTAGAACAAAGATCTCTGAAGAATATGCTAGCCTCTGTCAATGGATCCTAAATGACCTAGGGTAAGGATTCCCATAATGCAATCGAAATTAACCTCTCCATGAATATGTGACAATCGTGGCTCTTTATACCCTTCAGTTTGTTCTCCTTGAGGTTGACGCATCTTCTCAAGTTCGAAACGTATCCGCCTAAAAATTTTAGGCCATGAATCCACCTACAAAGTCTCACTTTATCCTTCTTTTCCAGTAAAAAAATTATCTTAGGCTACTTCAACTTCTCATTCCCCTTCTCTATCAAATGAAATGCCGGACGTCTACATATTTCTTCTAAGTCCAACCTGGTCTTTGGATTGTCTTTCGTCTTCTCCTTTATGTCTATTCCAGTATTAATTATGTTGTCAAACACATTCTTCTCGATATGCATGACATCAAGGTTAGGTGGTCCAATATGGCAGATCCCAGAATATATCCTCTTCATCCAGTTATGAGTGCGACCAAATCCGTCACACTTGTAGCCCTTAGCAGGCTCTTCAATATCTCTTGATAAATCTTTTATCTCTTCCTATATCGTGTATCCGGGCCACTTTGACGGTGGGTTAGTCTTCTCTACAATGCTGGTACAAAAAACATTCATGTTCCTCCGGTATGGATGATCCTTCGACAGGAATTGCCGATGACAATATCGAAGAAGCACGGTTTGCCTCCGTGTTTCAAATGAAAAGCCTTAGTGCGGTCCATGCAATACGGACATGAAAGACGGCCATGAGTACTCCATCCCGATAACATTTCATATACCGAAAAGTCGTTGATGGTCCACATAAGTGTCACGACCCGCACCCGCTTTTTCGGATACGAGACGTGTCCAAGCCAGCCTACGCCGCAGAGTCGGCGGTAGAACGCTGTCAAGCCCGCAAGAAATAAATGCTCAAAATATAACATTTGCTGCTCATTCACATTTCTAAATTTGTTACAACATTTACAACATTTATAATTAAAGAAAATACAAGATTTTACAATTAATGAAATTGATATAACCGCTATTTATTTTTAGGTTTTTGTCTGCAAGTACACCCGAATCTCCCAAGCTAAGTGAATCCACAGCTAACCTGAAAAATGATGGTTTTCAGTCAGGAATGGAACAATTACACAAACCGACGGTAATGCGAAAACACAATAGAATTAACAAGACATGAAAATGACATATGAGAGATAAAAACTGGAAAGTACTGATGACATGGCACGGTGGAGAAGAAAAAGAAAAATAAATAAAAGACAACTACCTATGTGGTGTGAAATATTCGTTTCGACATGTGAACGGCTTGGGGGTAAATTCGGCACCTGCACGTGTCGTGTACATGTGCTATTGTTCACAAATAGACATCATGGGGATAGTTCTGGGTAGTCCACATGTCCACTAAGATATTTTCTCTTCCGACTACTCTGTGTGACGAACGTGTCAATAAGCAGCAAGATATATGTATAAACATGAAATGATAAGAATACTATGAATCAAAAGCAATCCGAAAGTGTACTTGCCTGAGGTCCTTAGCTGGTGAAACCAATAATACTATACCACTCAATGAGCCACAATCAGTCAACACATGCAGAAGTCTCCAGATGCTGAAATAAACAGTATCAACGTTCTCAGAATAGTCAAAATAGCTAGGATTGCCTGTCCTTAAGTCCAATTCTGGACACAGGGGTAAAACGGTAATTTTGGGTCAAAACAGTGTCCGTCGTTGGACCCGCTTTGCACCGAAAAGCGTGCCAGAGTTAACGATCTCTAAAGTCATCAAACTACATGTCAACAGGTCCAGTTTTTCGATACGAACCCAACCGTATGTCCAGAGTTGGATTCCGGCGGACCGTGCACAAAATCGTCCGTTGAGTCGAACCGTGGGGCCCACAAAACAACGTTTCGATTCAACTATCTCAGAATCGGACCAAACTTGACATACAGGACCAGAAAAATGATACGGTCCTGCTAGCACAAGTTTTGTCTCGATCTGACGAACATGCACAAAGTAATTGAGAAACTTGCACAGATGCCGATACGATGAATTTCGACGGATACGTATCAAATTCGTCGCGCACACGCGACCAATTTGAATTCCGTCAAAGCCCACATGTCCACGAAGCCGTTATGCACCTTTCGATGCTTTCGTTTCGTGACCAAGTCGCCGGTTTGGCGGGACACACGTGGTATCGGAGAGTTTTCAATGTTTTCTACAGTTTTAAAACAGGTTTTTTATGATTTTCGATGTTGAATAACTTTCTGTAAACTAAATGAAAAATCAATCTATCTGAAGGGTTTCGATCCCCTATATGTTGTCTTCTACTATTTGAAGTTGGTTTTCGAAAACCAGGATTATTTAGTTCGGAAAACGCCTCTCAAGTTGGGGTTTTGGTTCTGTTCTAGAGTCCTGTTTTGGACTGTTTTCCCTCGACTTCGTGTCGAATTCTCGACCAATCGATGGCAGTTACTTACAAAATAAATGAACAAGTTTAAAGAGGCTTATATTAGGTTCATACCTGCGCGATTGGTTTGGGGATTGGTTGAGCGTGGAGGACGGGATCGTACGGTGAAGCTGGGCTCGAGACTTAATAATGCTGCCGCTGCTCCCTGTTTCGCGCGCACAACCGGAGTTCACCGCTGTTTGGCCGGCTCCGGCGGCTGCTCTTGGCGGTGCACGGGGCCAAGGGGGGTCGCCCAGCCCCGACGTGCCCCTGAGATGTGGTGGCAGCTCGCGATTAGTTTAGGGTTTGACGGGAATTCCTACTCTATCCCTCCGTTCATATTGTATGTATACTCTGTATATATATTGTCATTACATAGAGCCTGGTGTCGGCCTGTGGGCATGGTGGGCCGCTGGGCTGGTTGTTTTTTGGTTTCTTTTTTTTTTTTTCTATATATATATATATATATATATATATATATATATATATATATATATATATATATATATATATATATATATATATATATATATATATATATATATAAATATATGTATACGTATATTCACATATACATATATACACGTATACATTCACATATATATATATATTTATTTATATATTCCTACACATATATAATATATAATATTTATTTATATATTCACATATATATATCCTTATAACAATACATATCTATATATATGGATAAATATTCCATAACCAAAATATTAATAATAATTTCTCGTATATGGTTTATAAATATGCACAACTATATATATATATATATATATATATATATATATATATATATATATATATATATATATATATATATATATATATATATATATATATATATATATATATATACGTATAATTCGTTTGATAAAGAATTATCGAAATAGACGAATACTAATAATATAATTTAAGAAAAATATTTTAATAACCGTACAAAATAATAAAAATAATACTAATAATACTAATAATAACAACAAAATACCATAACCAATAATTGTATAGTTTTGGGTGACACAATGCACTCCTACGTAATTTGGCTCATCAATAATCGTGCCACCATTAAAATATCATATAAATATAAATTAACAAATATTTAGAAAATATTTGCCAATCCTACGAATAAAATATGAAGTATATGCATCTACTTAAAGCATGCCTATATGGGGTCTTTGCACACACTACATGCCTACCTGGGCTGATACACTAGTCAAAGCACGTCACTGCACTGTCCGTGCCACGATCTCTAATCACTTTGTACTCAATTTCCTAATTATGGCTAAAATTATCTACCGTAATAATAGCTAAATAATTATTTATAAAATCTAATAATCACCATTTAAATAAAATAAATAATAAAATATTTTTAAATTTTCGGGAAGGGGAGCTACAAATCTATCCACCTTAAAATAATTTCGTCCTCGAAATTCTAATTCATAACTATTCCTTAAAATTCAAGTCTACCATTACCTTAATTTCCTCAATTTAATTCCTCAAAATATTTTTATTACCTTCTCTAGCCATTTTTTTAACTCCGAATACTTGAGGACTTCTACCCACCTTTGGTCACACTACCCCTCAAACTAAAATCTTATAATCTTCTAACTAGTTGCTCATAATCCTACCAACAGATATCTAGGCATATGACATCTAGAATCCTCTTCTATCTATCAAGCAACCCAAAATTTAACAAGCAATAATTTTACACAAGTAGCTAAGAATTATTGATAAATTTTAATAAGC
The DNA here is from genome assembly GCA_029216955.1 of Iris pallida. Lineage (NCBI taxonomy): Eukaryota > Viridiplantae > Streptophyta > Magnoliopsida > Asparagales > Iridaceae > Iris > Iris pallida. Next base: position 9,558,605 of record JANAVB010002600.1, on the reverse strand, counting down.
ATGACCATTCGTTGTTCCGAAATAGGAAGGACAGGAAAATAAGGAAGAATAATCGTGAGCAATTATGAAGTTTCCAGAGCGGTAGAGAGTTTCCAATAATGCAGATAGAGAGAGTTTACGAACCATTGACTTGTTTGCTAGATTGGGCTACTCTAGTCTAGTCACTGGCTAAATCTAAGATTCATTCGTTCTTTAGGAGAGCTTGCAACCTGTGCAATACAGAAGTCCATTCTTGAAATTCTAAACAAGGTTCCAAAATGGAATGGAGTTTGAGAAATCTAGATTGTGATCTTTTTCGTGGTTATTTAAACACACAAGCAAGGGATATAAATGCAATACAAGATCGAATCGTGATGCCTAGGTAGACGGAATAAGGGTTACGAATGAATGCACATTCTAAGAGGTGGTGACTACATAATAGGTATAGGGACCTATTTCAAGTAGTTCGGTTTTTATAGTTCAAATATGGTGGTATGCATGGATGGGTTCTACTGAGTCTTAATGGGTTCTCTATTTGGACATCACTCGCTGGTTGGATGAACCTGAGATTTCAATCTATATTGGCTGGATAAGATTCCAATGATAAAACTATTTCTACTAGGTTAGGGTAACCTTGAATCGGTTTCACCCAAGTGGTTGAGCTAGTTGCTAGTCAGGTTGGTTAGCTAGGTTCATAAAGCCCAAAAATGCGCCTTCAGTGACTTTTGTGTTTAAGTAGCACATGAGGCCTCAATTGGGTGGCACACTAGTGGCATGTGCATAGTGTGCTTCGAGTAGGTCACAACCATATATTGGGTCAAATGAATTGAGTCAAGGCTGAGGCTCTAGTGGAAGTCGGGAAGTATACCGATATTATGGTAAGGGTTATTGCTAGTCCTTTTGACCTGGAAGTCGTAGCACAAAAATAGAGTACAAGGGGACGGGTTTGAGTGGGACATGATATACCTAGATGAAGGTGGACTCGTCTAGATCTTGCATATGAAATTCGTTGGAAGGTAACAGCTGGTCTCGTGCTCCGAATATTAATGACACGGCCGGGGACACAAAATGATCTAAATGGAAAGTGGGAGTCCATGGGGCACTAATTATCATCCTAATGGGAATTATTCCTGATCAAGCAGTAATCTTCATATATCCCAAAATTTTAGGGCTTACAATCTACCCACCTTAGAAGCTAGGACATGGTTTTAGGAATAATGAGGTTAGAAGGATTCTGATAGTAGCTTGAGGGTCGAGAGGAGAACGAGTAACTCCAGGTAAGGTTCCAGTTACTGGGCTGGCCGATGGTAGCTGCACTTGTATATACAACTATCATAGCCATGGGGATACTCTCTAAATATCAAATACGAGCGTTCGTCTTTCCAATTAGTGAAAGACAAAAGCAATAAGGAATTCAAGAAAGATGTCATCGAATACAATTACGTGATTCAAGGGCAGATGTATAATTCAAAAAGAATTGTCAATACAGTCGCGGATGAGATCCTGGATACCTCTATATCTCAATCCACGTAGGATAATTAAATGAAGAGCGAACCAAATGTATCATGGTTGATCAGACCGTAATACAATGATTCTGATTAGACAATATGTTAGCGGGCGTCTCCAATAAACATATGTCTTGAATCAAGCTCGATAAAAGAGTAAGCTTGCAAAACTAGGCTGTAATAGCAGTATTGGTCAAGAGAGTCAAAATATAAATATGCGAGATTTTTGAAATGAGGCACAATTGGTTCGAATTTTGAGAGAATCAAAGCCTTACCTGGTGTTCTTGCTTATATAGGCATCCTACTATCTTCTATGGTATCCTAAACTTGTAATCCCATCTGAAGTCATTTTACCGAGGATTATGCCTGGCCCGTATATTCTGGCTGTGGTAAACCCTTGGTTCCGTGGTTCAGACGTGATCAGCTATCAGGTACTCTACCTTATATTGACACAAGGGTATCTAAGATCTAAAGAGGTCAAAAGGATATAGTTTTAGCAATGTTCCATAAACTATGGTTCTTCGAAAGGATTTCAATTATGTGGATTGTGCCTTGCCAGTGCGCTGCTGGCTGCAGTGAACCCACATTCTCCACTCTCAAATAATTGACGACAGTGCGCTGCTGTCTAACCATTCCTTTAACTATATCCGTAAAAATTCATGAGCTTCTAGAGATTCAAACAAGCTAACTAAAAATAGAGCGTAGGTATTTGTCCTATCAGTCTCAACATTTGAAATAAAAGATTTAATCAGGGAGGAAATAATTAAAGACGAAAGAATACAAACATTCTAGTATCTATTTCATGTGCATTTCAATGGTTGAGGGAAATCTCAAATCAATCTACCTCAAGATTCGTATACGAATAACAGAATCAGAAATTATAAATCAATTCCTTACAGCAAAATAGAATTTAAATAAACAATTCTAACTTATGATATAAGATTTATATCTAATAAAGCAAAAGAAAATTAAACAGTTTATCAAAATTAACGCCTTAATTCTAGGCAAGTCTAACATACCAAGCGAATACTATATCCACATTGGATCATATTGTCATATCGAAAGTAATAGTGTGCCCATAGGGATCTAGCAAGCTATCTAAATTGCATGGCCTATCTAATAACCTTAACTACCCAACGGTCAATTTGAACAAGGGACTCCTAGTCCTAGTTATTCTCCTAAATTATTTTAATCCTAATTGTGAATGAGCATTTCCTGGGCGCAGGCTCGCAATGGTACGACTAACTTAAGTACCATCACGAGTTCGCAATCTTTTGCAAAAACGGACCTGCATGGGCCACCACAAAAACTTGTCACGACCCGCACCCGCTTTTTTGGATACGAGACGTGTCCAAGCCAGCCTACGCCGCAAAGTCGACGGTAGAACGCTGTCAAGCCCGCAAGAAATAAATGTCAAAATATAACATTTGCTGCTCATTCACATATCTAAATTTGTTACAACATTTACAACATTTATAATTAAAAAAAATACAAGATTTTACAATTAATGAAATTGATACAACTGCTATCTATTTCTTGGTTTCTGTCTGCAAGTACATCCGAATCTCCCAAGCTAAGTGAAGCCACAGCTAACCTAAAAAATGATGGTTTCTAGTCAGGAATGGAACAAGTACATAAACCAACGGCAATACAAAAACACAATAGAATTAACAAGACATGAAAATGACATATGAGAGATAAAAACTGGAAAGTACTGATGACATGGAACGGTGGAGAAGAAAAGGAAAAATAAATAAAAGACCACTACCTATGTGGTGTGAAATATCTGTTTCGACATGTGAACAGCTAGGGGATAAATCCGGCACCTGCACCTGTCGTGTACAGGTGCTATTGTTCACGAATAGACATCATGGGGATAGTTCTGGGTAGTCCACATGTCTACTAAGATATTTTCCCTCTCGACTACTCTGTTTGATGAACGTGTCAACAAGCAGCAAGATATATGTATAAACATGAAATGATAAGACTACTATAAATCGAAAGCAATCAGAAAGTGCACTTGCCTGAGGTCCTTAGCTGGTGAAACCAATAATACTATACCACTCAATGAGCCACAATCAGTCAACACATGCAGAAGTCTCCAGATGCTGAAATAAATAGTATCAACGTTCTCAGAATAGTCAATATAGCTAGGATTGCCTGTCCTTAAGTCCAATTCTGGACACAGGGGCAAAACGGTAATTTTGGGTCAAAACGGTGTCCGTCGTTGGACCCGCTTTGCACCAAAAAGCGTGCCAGAGTCAATGATCTCTAAAGGCGTAAAACTACATGTCAATAGGTCCAGTTTACTGATACGAACCCAACCGTATGTGCAGAGTTGGATTCTGGTGGGCCGTGTATAAAATCGCTCGTTGAGTCGGACCGTAGGGCCCACAAAACGGCGTTCCGATTCAACTGTCTCAGAATCGGACCAAACTTGACATACAGGACCAGAAAAACGATACGGTCCTTCTAGCGTAAGTTTTATCTCGATCTGAAGAACGTGCACAAAGTAATTGGAAAACTTGCACAGAGGCCGATACGGTGAATTTCGACGGATACGCATCAAATTCGTCGCGCACACGCGACCAATTTGAATTCCGTCAAAGCCCACACGTCCACGAAGCCATTACGCACCTTTCGATGCTTTCGGTTCGCGACTAAGTCGCCCAGTTTGGCGGGACGCACGTGGTATCGGAGAGTTTTCAATGTTTTCTACAGTTTTAAAAACATGTTTTTCATGATTTTCGATGTTGAATAACTTTCTGTAAACTAAATGAAAAATCAATCTATCAGAAGGGTTTCGATCCCATATATGTTGTCTTCTACTGTTTGAAGTTGGTTTTCAAAAACCCGGATTATTTAGTTCGAAAAACGTCTCTCAAGTTGGGGTTTTGGTTCTGTTCTAGAGTCCTGTTTTGGACTGTTTTCCCTTGACTTTGTGTTGAATTCTCGACCAATCGATGGTAGTTACCTACAAACTAAATGAACAAGTTTAAAAAGGGCTATATTAGGTTCATACCTGCGCGATTGGTTTGGGGATTGGTTGAGCGTGGAGGACGGGATCGTACGGTGAAGCTGGGCTCGAGACTTAATAATGCTGCCGTTGCTCCCTGTTTCGCGTGCACAACCGGAGTTCGACGCTGTTTGGCCGGCTCTGGCGGCTGCTCTTAGCGGTGCGCGGGGCTAGGGGGGTCGCCCAGCCCCGACGTGCCCCTGAGATGTGGTGGCGCTCGTGATTAGTTTAGGGTTTGACGAGAATTCCTACTCTATCCCTCCGTTCATATGTATGTATACTCTGTATATATACTGTCATTACATAGAGCCTGGTGTCGGCCTATGGGCATGGTGGGCCGCTGGGCTGGTTGTTTTTTGGTTTCTTTTTCTTTTTCTTTTTCTATATATATATATATATATATATATATATATATATATATATATATATATATATATATATTCACATATACATATATATACTCGTATACATTCACATATATATATTTATTTATTTATATATTCCTACACATATATAATATATAATATTTATTTATATATTCACATATATATTCACATATATTTATTTATATATTCACATATATATCCTTATAACAATACATATATATATATATGGATAAATATTCCATAACCAAAATATTAATAATAATTTCTCGTATATGGTTTATAAATATGCATAACTATATATATATATATATATATATATATATATATATATATATATATATATATATATATACACGTATAAAAAAAAAAAAATATATATATATATATATATATATATATATATATATATATATATATATATATATATATATATATATATATATATATATATATACACGTATAATTCGTTTGATAAAGAATTATCGAAATAGACGAATACTAATAATATAATTTAAGAACAATATTTTAATAACAGTACAAAATAATAAAAATAATACTAATAATACTAATAATAACAACAAAATACCATAACCAATAACTGTATAGTTTTGGGTGACACAATGCACTCCTACGTAATTTGGCTCACCAATAATCGTGCCACTATTAAAATATCATATAAATATAAATTAACAAATATTTAGAAAATATTCGCCAATCCTACGAATAAAATATGAAGTATATGCATCTACTTAAAGCATGCCTATATGGGGTCTTTGCACACACTACATGCCTACCTAGGCTGATACACTAGTCAAAGCACGTCACTTGCACTGTCTGTGCCACGATCTCTAATCACTTTGTACTCAATTTCCTAATTATGGCTAAAATTATCTACCGTAATAATAGCTAAATAATTATTTATAAAATCTAATAATCACCATTTAAATAAAATAAATAATAAAATATTTTGAAATTTTTGGGAAGGGGAGCTACAATAAGTGCTGTCTGCGTCTAAAAATTATGCTTTCTAGAAACATCGTAGGTGTTGGCACCTACTTTCCACAGCTGATTCAACTCATCTATCAATGGCTGTAAATACATATTTATGTTCCTTTTCGGATTGTTCGGACCCGAGATAATAATGGTGAAAAATATATACGGACTCTTCATGCACATCCAAGGCGGTTGATTGTACAAAGTGATGATCACTGGCCAACACGAATACTGGGAGCTCAAAAGTCTGAATGGGGTAAAACCGTTGGAGGAGAGCCCCAATCTGATATTACCAGGATTCGAAGCAAAATTTGGATACTCTCGATCAAAGTGCTTCCATGCTTCTCCATCAGATGGGTGATCCAACACTCCTTCGATATCTTTTCGCCTATGCCGACTAATATTTTCTGCAGTCTCCTTCACCATAAACAATCTTTGCAACCGCGACGTCAACGGCAAGTAGTGCATCGAATCGGTAGGCTTCCTTGCACCAACAGACCTTCCTCTACCAATGCCCTTGTAGCGATCAGCACCATAAAATCTGCACGTGTCTTCATCCTTGTCATTTTTGTAGTACAACATGCATCGGTTGTGACATGCATCGATTTTCTCGTATTCCATCCAGAGCGATCTCACCATCCTCTTAGACCGGTAGAAGTCTTTAGGCAACTTAGCACCCTCCGACAAGATCTCTATAATTAACTCCATCAATCGGTTGTAGCAATCTTACGACATGTTAAAATTGGACTTGATGCTCAACAATCTTGTAACCACCTCTAACGGTGAATGATCCTCACAAACAGGATATAATGGAGTCATTGCATTCTCCAGCAACTCCATGAACTTTGCATCATCGGCATTTGGTGCCTCCTCGGCTGCATCATGATTGTCCGGATCAAAACTAGGCCCCGCCGCATCAAAAACTATGTTCACTCACCCATCGTCGTAAGCAGCGTGCACTACTAAAATCTGCTCATTTAGTGACATAAATTTAGCGACGTTCGATTAACGGCGCTAAATTGTGTACATTAGCGACGTTTTAGTGAAGCGTCGCTAATCGTCGCTACTAGCGACGAAATAACGACGTATATTAATTACATGAGCTAGTCGTCGCGAAACGTCGCTATGACGTCGCTAATAGCGACTAATTTAGCGACGGTCGTTTGAACGTCGCTAAATTCTAATTATATCCCCCCCACCGATTCATTTCCCCCCATTTTACTCTCTCACTCTTTCTCCTTCCCCCCCTCCGGTGCTCTCACTCTCTTCGGCGCTATCACTCTCTCCGGCAACTCTCACTTTCTCCGGCGACTCTCCTCTCTCTCCGGTAATTGACTCTCCCCCCCCCCTCTCTCTCTCTCCGGCTGTATTGGTTGTTAGTGGTTAGGGGTGCGGGTGGCTTGGGGGGAGGTACAGGGGGGATGCGGGTGGTTGGGGGGTGAGTGGGGGGTGGCTGGGGGTGGGGCAGGAGGGACGAGGGCGGCTGGGGGAGGGGAGCTGGGGTTAGGGTTCGGCTTAGGGTTTATTTCCTCCCATTTTACTCTCTCACTCGCTCTCCTCTCCCCTCCGGCGCTCTCACTCTCTCCGGCGACTCTCACTCTCTCCGGCGACTCTCCTCCCTCTCCGGTACGTGGTACTCTTCCCCTCCCTCTCTCTCTCTCTCTCCAGCTGTTTTGGTTGTTGGTGGTTGGGGGGTACGCGTGGCTCGGGGGGGAGGGGCAGGGGGATGCGGATGGTTCGGGGGTGAGTGGGGGGTTGCTGGGGGGGTGGGGCAGGGGGACGAGGGCGGCTGGGGGAGGGGTGCTAGGGGTAGGGTTCGGGTTAGGGGTGGGTATGTGTCAGCGGCTGGGGGAGGGGAGGAGGGGGTGGGGGCGGCTGGGGGAGGGCAGCAGGAGGGGAGGGGAGGGTTAGGGTTCAGGTTAGGGCTGGTGTAGGGTGGGGGGGCTTGGTCAGGGGCACCGATAGTGCCGAAAAATCTGAAAATTTAGTAATAATTATTTGTTTTCCGACACCGAAAAATGTGATACTCCGATTCGAACGCACCTTTAGTGTCGATATTTGTAACAAGTAGTTTTGTTGGTTGGTTAATTGGTAACATGGTGATCGGGACATATAGTCCCTGCAGCCATTCAGCTGGCGAGACAGAAACTATGGTATGACATGGTGATCATAACAGTCCCTACAGTCATTCGACTGGCGAGACAGAAACTATGTAGCCGTAGATAAAGTTGACTATCCTCCGACCCTCATCCCTCGGCAATGATGATATGACAACCTATCACTATATCTTATATAGTAGTAGATGATGTCTTAGTATTACATTATGTGAGTTCATCTTGATTCTGTTACATTCTTCAGATACTAGATACGATAAGAATATATACTACACCATAGGTACAGAACATAGATGATTCACACTAATGTATGCTAGAATGAATTTTGGGTTGTGTTCTGAGTTATCCGTTCTCACACTTGGCAAAAAATCGAATTTTTTGTACTTTATCTGCTTTCGAAAATGTACTCAAATTACATGATGGTTCCTTTAGTTAGCTTGCTTATGTTACAATTATATTATTTGTGAATATCGATCTTACCAGATGGTGTAGTGCCCCGCTTCGCGAAGGCACTAGATAAACAAAAAGATCGGACTGCTGCCTTGCAACAGAAGACGATTGATCTGGGTGAGTGGACAAAGTCTCATTTGCTGATTCGCTTACGCCTTAAGAATCTGAGTTTTTGATTGAATGCTATTGTTAATAACAAGACAGTAAATCATTGAGTATGCTTATAAGAGAATCCACATGTTGCCATGCTAAGAACAAGAAAAGAGATAAATTGTATGCTAAAGATGAATTGTTGCCTGCTAATAAGAAACGAACTGATGCCTCCATGCCAAAGAAAAGCTTGTTGCCTGATAAAAAGAAATGAATGTTTGCTATGTTAAATCAAACAAGATGCCTGCCATGCTTAATAAGAAAAGAAAAGAAATTGCTCACTTGTCCTGAATTCGTATGCTTACAAAGAAAGAATGTGTATGCTTAATCTGAAAGAAGACAGAGTCATAGCTCTGTTGTTACAAAGAGAGAAGGCAGAGTCATAGCTCTGTCGTTACAAAAGAGAGAAGACAGAGTCATAGCTCTGTTGTTACAAAGATTGATATAGAGAAAGATGAATCATTGCCCCTCAAAGAGTTTATCTGCTAGATGTTGTATTCATGCATTGGTCTCGGGCAACTTGTATACAAGGTCACTAGATCTCTCGACGGTTTCCAGGGCACTGGAAGCTGATCGGCCTAGGAGAGATTGTCTAGACATTACGAGGTACAAGGGCCTCGGGTGTTGCATCAATGTCCTTAGCGACGAGCTGAACCCAAGAGTCACAGCGGCTAATCATGGGTTTCCCATGGACAATCATATAGATAAGTTTGGATTGGTGTAGAGCTGAACCGGAGAGTCACAGCTGCCAATCGGTCTGTATGTGTCTATCATATGTTTTGCTAAGAGTTAATAATACAGAGACGAACAGGGAACACTATTGGTTTATAATGTATATGCTAATCCTTGTCTTGTGCAGGGATGGACGGTCGGCTATGGTAAGAATCACTGAAAAGTGATACACATGTATTGCTTGAGTTTGCTATATGAATTACATGAAAAGATTAATCTGTTACCAAGAAGTGCTATGTTCCACATAAGAAAAGATGTAATATCATGCTCATAATCTGACCCTATGATTGTCTTGAACAAGAGAAAAGAATGCTAATGATGTTGTCCCTAATGAAATGATATGCTCATGAAACACGCTGCGCACTGCACAAATGAATAGTCATCGTGCTTGAATTGAATAGTCCCATGTATGCTCGAAATGAAATGAAACAAATGTTGGCTTTTCAAAGATGTTTTCAAAAGAAAAGTAAACTGACTCTGTATGCATGAAATGAACATAGGTAAAGAGTAGCAAGATCACATCACAAGAAACGTTTTCTCACTAATTGAACAGTGATCGTTTCAGACAAATGTAGCTCTTTATTCACAATTCACCAGTATGCTGATATACTGACCCACCATCAGTCTGCATGCAGGTGCACTATGCATCGAGAAGGATAGTCCGAAGCGATAGTCCGAGCCTCATCCTCAGGAGCCAGAAATCAGAAGAGATGCCAAGAGATGACATCTGTTGCAAGAGTTGGTTTTGTATATAAAGGGATGTAATATATAGGAACGGGATCATTGTAATCTGTAAAGTCCTGAAAGAATGTAACATTGTATCAGAGAGAATCGAGAGCTTGTAATCTGTTCAAATAAAATCAATAAAGAGAATTGTTTCTTGTTACCATTGTGTTCGATGCTTGTATTCTGAGAATATGTCTGCTGCTGCTTCAATTATCTGCGATACGTTCCGTTGCGTATTGTCAACCTTGTCTATCTTGTCTTGTTCCAGGTCTCGGCCTTATGCAAGCGCAACTTAGGCTTGCACGGCATCACGCCTTAGCGAGGACGAACGGTCCCAAAGAGCCCGAAGCGAGGACGAAAAGGACTCTGCGGGATCGGGGCGTGACAGATGGCACCCATGACCCGAGGAGCGGCACGTCGTTTGAGGAAAACAGTGAATGCTGAGGTGACTCCTCCTACTGTTAAGGAGGATGTGGCACCGGTAGCTAGTGAGACCGGGAGTTCTATTCATCTAGCACCGGTAGCTAGTGAGACCGGGAGTTCTATTCATGCAGCACTTGCAATGGACTACACCTCTCCTGCCGCCGTCGATCCCACTTATTCGATGTGGTTGCGTGATCGTATCACTGAGCGTTTGCGTGAGCTGCATGGTTTTCATTAGCTATTAGTACTTATTTGTATTGGACTATTTGTATTGAGTTATTTTTGTATTAGACTATTTGTATTGGACTACATATATGAATTAGTACTGTGTCAATCTCTGGATTGTATTGGACTACGACATGGTGATCAGGACATAGTCTCTGCAGTTTCGATTGGCGAGGCAAAAACTATGTAGCCGTCGATGAAGTTGACTGTCCTCCGACCCTCATCCCTCGGCAACGATGATACGACAACCTATCACTATATCTTATATAGTAGTAGATGATATTTTAGTATTACATTATGTGAGTTCATCTTGATTCTGTTACATTCTTCAGATACTAGATACTAGATTCCATAAAAACGTATACTACACCATACGTACAGAACATAGATGATTCACACTAATGTATGCTAGAATGAATTTTGGGTTGTGTTCTGAGCCATCCGTTCTCACACTTAAAACACATATGAATTAGAACTGTGTGTCAATCGTTGTTTTTGTATTTTCGGCGAATCCAGGGATTGGATTCTGTATTTTGGATTTTGGATTCTGTATTTTGGCTCCAGTTCCAGCTCCATTTGCATTAATCTACGGTACGACATGGTGATCAGGACATAGTCCCTGCAGCCATTCGACTGGCGAGGCAGAAACTATGCAGCCGTAGATAAAATTGACTGTCCTCCGACCCTCATCCCTCGGCAATGATGATATGACAACCTATCACTTATATAGTAGTAGATGATGTCTTAGTATTACATTATGTGAGTTCATCTTGATTCTGTTACATTCTTCAGATACTAGATACTATAAGAACATATAGTACACCATATGTACTGAACATAATGATCCACACTAATGTATGCTAGAATGAATTTTGGGTTGTGTTCTGAGCCATCCGTTCTCACACTTAAATAGATATAAATTAGTACTGTGAGAGCGCCGGAGAGAGTGAGAGCTCCGGAGGGGGGAGGAGAGAGAGTGAGAGAGTAAAATGGGGGGAAATAAATTGGTGGGGGAATATAATTAGAATTTAGCGACGTTCATACTAACGTCGCTAAGTTAGTCGCTATTAGCAATGTCATAGCGACGTTTCGCGACGACTAGCTCATGTAACTATGTAGCCGTAGATGAAGTTGACTGTCCTCCGACCCTCATCCCTCGGCAATGATGATACGATAACCTATCACTATATCTTATATGGTAGTAGATGATATTTTAGTATTACTTTATGTGAGTTCATCTTGATTCTGTTACATTATTCAGATATTAGATACTGGATTCGATAAGAACGTATACTACACCATACGTACAGAACATAGATGATTCACACTAATGTATGCTAGAATAAATTTTGGGTTGTATTCTGAGCCATCCGTTCTCACACTTAAAACACATATGAATTAGTACTGTGTGTCAATCTTTGTTTTTGTATTTTCGGCGAACCCAAGGATTGGATTCTGTTTTTTGTATTTTGGATTCTGTATTTTGGCTCCAGCTCCATTTGCATAAATCTATGGTACGACATGGTGATCAGGACATAGTCCCTGCAGCCATTCGACTGGCGAGGAAGAAACTATGTAGCCGTAGATAAAGTTGACTGTCCTTCCACTACACCAAAAAAGGCATTTAGGAATAGTTTTTTAATGTACCTAATATTTTTAGGAACATATAAATACCGTTCCTAAAAGTGGCGTTGCAATATTAGGAACGGTTGTAATGCGTTTCAAATGTTAGTTTGGAACGTTTATGAGGCGTTCCTAAAGTAGATTTTGGAACACATATAATATGTTTCTAAAATATATTTGGGACGTCTATGAAGTGTTTCTAAATTCTCTTTTGAAACACATAAAATATGTTCCGTTAGTATTTCTTGGGACTTCTTTAAAACGTTTCTAAATGTATTTTTGAAACGTTTTGCATCTGTTCCTATATATAATTTGCAATAGTTTTTACATATTCTTGTGGCTAAATTTGAAAAGCTTTATTAACATTCTAATGTATTTCTAATTTTAATTTTACAGCCAATTTTATTTTGAACCACAAATATAATTCATAACTGAACATAAATCACATAATAAATGGTGCAATATTTTTATACATTGTCCCAATCAACATCCAACATAGCAATTAAATTAACAAAAGCAATCAACTTAATATAAATTAAACAACCAATAACATATCCCAAAAGTTAAATCTTTATAAAATATGACCAAGAGTATATATATAATGTAAGTTACAAATGCTATATAAAATCTAGCTCGACAAAGATATTTGTTTACAAAATTTAGAAAATTCCAAAAGTTTTTTCCAATAGAATGATGGAGATTTGAACAACGCTAGCGGCAACTGGCAACACCTGCATGCAACATTAAAACAAGTTTAAGTTAAAATTAGGATACTGGATAATAAAGACTAAGATGAACAAAAAAAATCTAAGATGAACAAATATACTATATTCAAAAATTTAGACAATTAATATACATGTATAATTCAATCTTACTGCCAACAAACAACTCAAAATAATAAACCAAAACATGTTATGGTGACACCCTCATCCTTTACAAGACAAGTGAAAAAGTATCACAAGTTAATGGCATACCACTGCTAGTTTTTTCTGAATACTGTAAGCACTGGATTTATATTCTCAAAGGCAGTAAATGTCTCCTCTCTTGCCTGACATAGAATTCGAAGAATCAAGTATAAAGAGCAAGGAAATAAGATAATACATTCGATATGTTTTGGGACTATTGTCTACTGGGAATTAGTGGTATACATAAATAAGAGCCTTCAAAAATAGTCGTTGATCTAAGATGAGTATAACTAGAATCACCTATGTACATCAGTATTTTTTCTGTGCATCTTTTTCTCTGACTTCCTGATCTGGATTTATGTACAAAGAAGATCTGAAACACTGAAAAATAGTTCTCTCTCAAGATATTTACCTTTATACAACTTAATCAAGAAAATGGACACAGTATCTCTGTACCTTAGGTGTCCTTTGCTTCCGATAGAAGCATCAGGCTTTGGGATACCTCTGTGTGCAGCTTCTTGCTGCTTTAGAGCTTTTGATTCAAAATATTCAAGCCATGCAGCAGCATCCTGCAGATAAGTTATCATGAAGCTACTTTCTTGTATAACATACACATCTTAAACCTTTTTTTTTCTGGATGTAATATATATATATATATATATATATATATATATATATATATATATATATATATATATATATATATATATATATATTATCTGTAAGTAACCTGAGTACGAAGATCTTCTGGTCCAAGTTTGGCCTAAAGTATCTGCAATGTGGTTTGTTCATGTTGCATGCTAAGAGTATATGCTTCCATCATTGAAAGTGCTATGGTAATGGCGTGATAACTCGCAGCAGTCTGCAAAATTAGAAAAAGAATTTGATGATAAATTTATCAAATTTTCTGGCGATAGTGTTACCAAGTTGCAAGATGATTAGTATTTGATGTATTTTCATTTTTCATATGGGAATTTTGGTTGTTCATGTGTTATAACCGGTGCAACAGTGGAAGTAATAATGTAACTGGATCATACGCAGAAGTTCCATATTAATTTTTATCAATCAATGACAAATTTGGCATCTTATCTTTAAGAACTCCAAGTGCATAACCAAAAAAGTAGGTCTAGGTTTTACTGAAAGGGCCTATTTTTCACGTAGCCACCTTGGCTACGAGTTTGGCACCATCATAGAGGGTTGATTTAAGTTAATAGCCAGTCAGTGCGATCATGGAACTTTGTTAAAACTCATGTTGTGCTTTGTCAGTTTTTGTACTTTTGAGTTTTTGGTTGTACTCTATCGTACTTTTAATTCTTGTTTTGGATTGTATCCTCTTTTGAGGTTAATTGTTTCTTAATATTTCTTTAATCAACCATAGGGGTTATATCCCACCATTTCCCTAAAAAGTGAAAAAAAAAATTGAGTTCTCTTATGCTCCGGAAAGAAGGTCTTGATTATGATATACCCTGGGTTTGTTTCCTTAGGGTGTGTATTGTAGAAGCATGGAATTTCACAACCAGAAAGCCCATGCGCCAGACACTACATGCGCCAGAACTCGGACAGAACACTTCACAGCAAAGTCAATAAGTATAGACATTTGAAGAAGGACTTTTTATTTATATACAAAAGTCTATTACATGTCTAGAAAAGGTTGTACAAAGGAGAATTTCTACAAAGGAAAGATCCTAAGTCTACAGCCAGCGGCCACCATGCGCCTCCAGATAGGCGTAGCAGTCACCATGCGCCGCCAGTTAGGCGCAGCAGATACCATGCGCCTTCAACCAGGCGCATCCCACCATCTCTTCAGCAGCTCAGTTATGTGCATCCAGCTCAGTTATATGCATCCCTTCAGCAGCCCAGTTATGTGCCGCTCTTCCAGCCAGGCTCACCTGATAAGTGCTTCGATTAAACAAAGCATTTAACCCTCTGGCTGGAACCAAGGAAGAGAAGAGCACCGCAAGTCTGTGGCCAGGGGAGGCTTCGAAAGAGCCTCCAAAGACCAAGGAAGACCGTAATTGAAATACGGCTAAAGGAGCAGCTTTCAATACAACC
The DNA here is from genome assembly GCA_029216955.1 of Iris pallida. NCBI lineage: Eukaryota > Viridiplantae > Streptophyta > Magnoliopsida > Asparagales > Iridaceae > Iris > Iris pallida. The sequence continues at coordinate 9,543,326 of JANAVB010002600.1, read as the reverse complement.
AGAGTAGGCGACACCCACTTTGAAGGAAGAAAGAGCCTAGTACTGCCATTCCGATCTACGGCCCTTCCAGAACAACGGAGACGAGGCCCGAGCATCCCTATCTTTGGATGCAACAGGCACCTTCCGCCTGCCTCAGAAGCCCTCGACTCCGTCTTTTTGATGTAACAGTCACCTCCAAGTGCAGCAACGACGACATGGCGTCTCATCTTCACCCTCGGGAACACTTCGTCAACAGAATGCACCCGAGAACCCAAGATCATGATTGGAAGTACATGAGAGAGTGAGAGGCCAACCTTCTCTCCTTGCCACTATTTATAGGCCGGGCAGATCAAACCCATGCGTCAAGTGGATGGCTCTCCGAATTCCGTGCAATGAACTCACATTAAATGGATGAACCGGACGCCTCGACTTCAGCCAAACAGCTATTTAAAAGCACTCGAGAAGCGAAACAGCCGCATCATTAAAGACGTGTCGGATGCGCCGGCTGGACAGCGCATCACACCCCTTCAAACACCAAGCGCCTCCCACAGATGCGCCCTGTACCGAGCGCATCACAGAGGATGCGCCCCCATACGTCCCCATACGCCTAGTGGAACGTCAACCAACGCGCCCACTCAGCTGTTCATCGAATGTCACCAACATTAAATGCTGAACTGACAGAGTTGGCAGCACGCCTCCCTAAGCCTGAACGGTTGACAACTTTTGTAGAAAACGAAGCGTCTACAACGTCAGCATCATCATGACTTTACCCCGACGGCTACTGCCACGTGGCCACCCAACCATCCGTATGCGCCTCAAAAGCCATGCGCCTCAGACCCTTCACTGATCCCTAAAGACAGAAGAAGAGTCTCCAGTTGAAGCTTTGCATGCGCCTCAAAAGCCATGCGCCCCAGACTGATCTCTGATCCCGAAAGACAGAAGGAAAGTCGCTCGCATGCGCCTCAAAAGCCATGCGCCCAGAACGGTTCGTGACTCCTAAAGGTCACGAGCCAAAATCTCATCATGCGCCCAATCCAAGGCGCATCCCACCAAATCATCCCCCCATCAGATCCGAGATCTCCGAGCCATGAGTCGACGACACGTGTCCTTTGACTCAACTCATCCAAGATCTCAGCAACAGAAAGATCTTCTCCTTTGCTACGTGCCGGCTCACAACAGCAGTATGAAGAATTCAACCCCTCGAGTAGGGCGCATCATCCATGCGCCTCCATCAGCAATCTCCACGTGGCGTCCCCACGTACCGGCGCATCCTACATATGCGCGCATGAGCAGCCAACCTGTCCAGCTATAAATAGAGGGATTTCATTTCCTTCTTACGGACCTACACACAGACAGAGACGAACAAACATACCACCAGAGAGGCAGATACAGACATTCAACGTCTTCCTCCTCTCAGCAAGCTCCAGTACCCAGAGCAATCTACACCTTCAGAGAACCGATAACCGTCGTCAGCCCGTCAACGGAGTCAACGCATTACCACTCGCTCCATTGGCACTAAGGACCCAGATTAAACAAAAGTGTACTCCTTGGACTACATCTAAGTCCTATATTGTAACACTATTCTGTTTGTGTTAAAGTTTTCAATCAAACAATTTTAATGGCAAACAAGCTGGCGACTCTGCTGGGGACCTCTTTCTCCTCTTTCGAGAAAGTCGTGTCACAGGCCGACGACGTGAAGGTGGGCTCCTCCCACAAGACGCTGGTCGTGCGCCTCAATCAACATGCGTACGAGGAGTTCATTTCTGAAGGAAGTGCGAGTCCTTCGAAGCGGCTGCCGAAGCCGAAGAAGACCCGTCGTGTCTGGGTGCGCAAGGTCGACGCCTCGGGCACCACCACTGAAGGGAATGCGCCAATCCAGCCCTCCCTTCTTGCTGACGTTCTCAGCAACCAAGGTGCGCCCGCTGATGCAGCCCATCTCTCGGGGAAGCGTGCGGTTGACCACGTTCCCCAGCCATCTCCCTCTCAGGCGAGGAAGATGCGTCGACGGGGCAGGGGCGCAGCCAATGCCCCGCGCATCACCTCTGATGCGCCACAAAAGGTCTCTGTCTTTGACAGACTCACTCGCTGTAATGGCGAGGAGAATTTGGATGCTGAGTACTATGCGCCCCAGCGAGCTAGTACAAAAAAATCCAAGGCGGCACGGGCCATGCGCCACAAACGTGCTATACCAGCAGCAGGCCAGAGGCACGCGCTCACAATCACGCGCACTGCCGATGGCAAGCTGTACCAGGTCGAATCAGGTGCCTCTGCACCAAAAACGAGTCGACCTTCAAAGTCCTCATCTCACTTGGGCGCATCTACTACGTGCACAACCAAGTCGAGTGAGGCAAATTCAGTGGTCTTGAACTCCCGCGCCTCCTCTGGTTGTGCGTTTGAGGTCCGTTCAAGTCACTTCAAATGTTGTGGTTCCTCCACTACTGATCGTGATGCCTGCTTAGTATTAGATCAGGGGGCACAACACTCACCTGACCACCCTGGCGTTTGGCCTTGCCATGCGCCTGAAGGGGGTGTGAAGGTAGCAAGCGCCGGTCAGGAGAGTCGACCAACAGGCACGATGCGCCTCTCACGGGGCATACTTGTGCGGTGGTCACCATCAACTGCTGTTGCAAGGCAGCAGTACCACCAAGGCAGTCAGTCTTCCAGCGGCTGCAATCATCGATACCCCTCCGACATCGCCTCGGGATGAAGGTATCAACAGAAGAGGAGCCAAGGTTTGCTTCATGCAACGTGACCTCCAACTCCTCGTTAGTCCGGAAGACGACTGGCAATTCCTCGTCTTCATCCAAAAGCCAGCCAAGGAAAACCAAGGCAGCTGTCTCGACCTCTGGAGTGTTTGAAGGCACTCGGTCGAGGAAGAAGTTCTTGGAGGAAGCTGGGGGTAGTCAGACCCTTGTTGAGCCTCCTTCCGAAGACGAAGATGTCCAAAGCACAGCTGCGGCGGATCTTCGTCCTCAAGGCGAAGTCAGCCTCCCAGAAGCCCCTCAAAACGAGGATATCCCCTAGGACACGGCTGGGGGTAGAGACGAAGAGGCCCTTCAAGACGGAGCTGAGGGCAATCAGGCCCTTGCAGATGCGCCCGTCGAGAATGACCTCCAGAATGTGGCTGGGGGTGGCCAAGGTGGAACACCAGGAGAGGTGACTCCCCCACATGAAAGTGAGGCCGAGAGCGAAGCCTCAACCAATCCATCCACTCCCGGCCGTGTCATGACAGTATACATGACTGGGGGTAATTCTGAGTCTGATGCGCCGCCGCAGGATATTGTCCAGCGCATAGACTCATTAGAGGGAGGACTCAAAACCCTCTCTGCCTCTATGCAAGCACTGACTCAAGCAGTGTTTGATATACGGTCGGCCTTGACCAGAACACCTTCAACCGGTCCCGACCCAGGAGCCAATGGGGAGTCGAGTGTACCCCTTCAACGGGCACCCTCAGACACAGAAGCACCCCGGACGTCGGAGCCCTCAAACGCTCCACTCCAGTTAGTACCACCTTCCCCGACTCCTAGCTCCACGGAGGATGTGGTCGAAATGATCAAGGACTTGCGAGAGCGCTTCGAGTCCAAAAACAGGCAAGAGGAGCGCCAGAAGATGGGCATTCCCCAGCCTTATCCCCTCGAGTGGAACAAGGTGGTTTATCCTCCAAAATATACACCACAAACACTCACGCCGTACGACGGAAAGGACTCTCCGCGTCGATACCTGACATATTTCCAGTCACAGACGGGGCATCTTCCAAAGGAGGACGCGCTCCTCACCAGCATCTTTGTTGGGGCTCTAAAAGGGGTGGCGTATGACTGGTACTGCAGCCTTCCTGACAATTCTATATCGTCCTTCAACGACTTGACGCGCCTCTTCCTCGATCGCTTCTACGACGGCGGGAAGGACATGACGATGGCATCTCTCATAGAGATACGCCAGAAGGAGAAAGAAACGGTTCGGGTGTTCATCGAACGCTTCCGACAGGCCTGCTTCAGGCTACCTCCAGGCATGCCAGAACATGCGCTCCTCTCCTCTTGCAGCATGAACATGCTGCCTGCAGTGAAGCTCTGGCTCAACTCTACTCCCCCTCCCGACTGGAGCTCCCTGTTCATCGAAGGTGAAGCCGCAGAAAAGAAGGCGGCCAATGCACGTCTTCTGGGTGTCAGCTTCTCCGCCTTTGATGATAAGGGAAAAAGGTCTGCAGCCAACAACTCCGGGCGAGAAGCAAAGGGTAAACAGGCATTGACTGTTAATGCCTCGAAAGGCGCATCTGCGCCTACTCAGAAGCCTCCACTGGCACCGAGACCCAAGGAGGTGTATTCATTCAATGACGAAGACACCCTGCAACTCTTTGAAATACTGAAGCAGGGTGACAAGATCAAGCTCCCGGACCCAAAGCGGCCCGATGAAGTCGGGAAAGTGGACAACCCGAGGTACTGTCACTACCATCGGTTTGTCGGACACCCGACCAAGGACTGCTACGTCCTCAAGAATTACATCCAGCGCATGATCAATGCCGATGTAATCTCCGTCGACTATGAAGAGAAGACGGTGTCAGCAAATGTGGTGTCACTTCAGTTCGGCACCTTGCCGCCGACCACCACACAAGATGGCGTCGTCCCCATCCCTAAGGCGACAATGGAGGTGGTGAACTTGCCACCTACCCGTGACAATGCGAGTGGACTCATCCCACTCACCACATCTCGAGGAGAGGTCCTCTGGGTTCACCCCGACCTCGTCTTCGAGGTGACTCAACTAGAGGTACGCTCTACCTCCAAATCAAAAGGCAGGAAGATCAAGTCTTGCCGTACGGTCTCTTCTTCAACGGAAGAGGCATTTCCAGTGCAGACGCGTGCACAACAGAACGCCCAGCCCGGTGAAGCTGCCGCCGAGGTGGTACCGTTTGGCACCATCCCTGAGGAGGGCCCGTCTAAACCCTCAGCAGCCAATAAGCAGAAGCAGGTGGAGGCTCGTTTCGACAGACCTCTACGGAAGGAGAATGCTTCGGGGCTAGCCAAGCCCCACAACTTTGACATACTGGCACAACTGGCCAGTACTCCTGCACGCCTGTCTTTGTTTGAGCTCTTGCGTCTTTCCAAAGACTCCCGAGAAGCTCTCTGCGAAGCTCTGAAGGACGCTGAATCCTTTCTCAGTCAGGTCAAGCAGCCTGAAGACCTCCCAACTACTTGCGCGCACTGTCATTGTGCGGATGAAGTTATCCCAAACATAACTTTCACCCAACAAGACATGCTGCTCAAGCACCACCTACATAACCGACCGCTGTATTACACAGGGTACATTGGTTCAGTCAAGGTGAGCCGGATTCAGATCGATCCGGGGTCTTCCCTCAGCATCATCCCGAAGGCGCTGCTATCAAAACTGGGGATCCCAATGTATCGGCTGGCGCCCACCAACACAACCATCAGTGGCTTCAACGCTAGCAAAAGCGAGCCACTGGACAAGATCCGACTGAAGTGTCACATCGGCAACCTCAAAACTGAGGTGACCTGTTATGTGGTGGATGCCGAGGTGAACTACAACATCCTGCTCGGCCGACCATGGCTACATGAGTACATGATGGTGCCTTCCACGCTCCACCAATGCATGAAATATGTATCCACAACGGCGTCATCCGGACGGAGTTCGCAGACATCGATCCTTTCAAAGGGATTGAATCCTACTTCACCGATTCCGACTTGTACAAGCCACTTGACGAGGAGGAAGCCAACGATGCTGATGATGAGGCAGAGACGGCAACTGAGCCGGACACGGAGCCTGAGATGACTCCAGACGCCCCTTTGAAGATCCGACTGAAGGGCAAACCACCCCAGAAGGTGCCTCCAATGAGCATCAAACTATCAGGGAAAGCACCGACTCCTGAGGCTCCCCTGAAGATACGCCTCAAGGGAAAGCCGCCTCAAACATCGGCTCCCCTGGTGGCAAAATTACTGGAGAAAGCACCACTCACAGGAGGCGCAGTTGAGGCACCTCTGAAGGTGCGTCTTAAGGGCAAGCCCTCGCAGTCATCCAAGATGCCAGAGAGGGCTCACATAACCCTCTCAGACCCCAACGTCAAAGCTGTGGTGGATTCTCCTGATCCGACCCCAGTGCTTACAGATGTGGAGCTTGGCGAATATATCTCTGCTGATGTAGATGCGCCCTCCTTAGACAATGTAATCCCACGGGATAAGATCTCGTATTTTATCAATAATAGAGTATCTTTTAATTATTCTTGTCTTCCGTACTGGAATGCCATGTATACATTAGATAACGCTCTACGGTCGTTGCAAACACATATAACGACCGTCCATCATGTAAATCGAGTAGTCCCGTCTCAAGGAGTCTGTTTTATACCCCCTCCACGAAGCCGAGACGAAGGATCCATCATTTTGGGCAAAGTCGAGCGTCATCAAGACCTCCCGCCACTCGAGCCAGAACCTGATACCGGCAGAGTACAAGTCTATCGGTACACGGATACGGCAAAGCACATCATCCAAAAAATGGGCTACGACCTAAAAAGCGACAAAGGCCTGAACTACGGCAAAGGTCGGCGTCTCCCTCTCCGGCTTCCAACACCCAAAGGAAAGCCGCAGTACTACTACAACAAAACTCGACGGGGGGTAGGCTATGTCACGCTGCCATCAACTCCGGAGAGTTCAGACGCAGAAGACGTAGAACATTCCCACTCGTCCGAAGCATCGACTTGGGATTCCGATGCCAGTATCGGATCAGTCTTCAAGAAGGTGCTATCAGCTAACATGACGTCAGCACAACCTCAAAAAGGTGAAGGCGAAGACCAAGCGTCGGAACCCTTCGAAGAAGAACCTTGGGCTCAACGCCTAGGAGAACAATAGGAGTATCGTTTTGAGTTACGTGAACCTCCCACCGAAGACGAAGTCGAGCAGATCGACCTTGGGGACGGATCTTCTTCCAAACCCATCTTCATCAGCAAAAGCCTAGAAGGAGAAGACCGAGAGTCTCTAATCCAGCTGGCTAAAGAGTATATCGACGTCTTTGCCTGGAGCTACGAAGATATGCCGGGACTCGATCCACAGATCGCAATGCATAGGTTGAACATCTTACCTGATGCCAAACCTATCAAACAACAACAGCGACATTTCCGTCCGGACATCATGAATGCCATCGATCAGGAGGTGGGTAAACTCTTGACCAGCAGCTTCATCCGAGAGGAACAGCACCCAGATTGGGTAGCCAACGTCGTACCTGTCACCAAGAAGAATGGGAAGATACGAGTCTGTATCGACTTCAGGGACCTTAACTCTGCTTGCCCAAGGACGAATTCCCGCTTCCAATCACCGATGTGATGATCGATAACACATGTAGCTTTGAACGCATGTCCTTCATGGACGGGTATTCAGGCTACAACCAGATCAAGATGTTCCCCGATGACGCAAAACACACGTCATTTAGGACTCCAAAGGGCATTTTCTGTTACACAGTGATGCCCTTCGGCTTGAAGAACGCCGGTGCAACATACCAACGAGCTATGAGCACCATCTTCCGTCAACATCTTCGTAAGACAGTCGAATGCTATGTTGACGACATCGCAGTCAAGAGCCGCCTCAAAGGAGATCACCTACAGGATCTGAAGACAGTCTTCGATCTCATGCGGGCACATCAACTCAAAATGAACCCCGCTAAATCCTTCCTGGGGTTTCTAGCGACAAATTCTTAGGCTTTGTCATCACGGCGAAAGGCATTCATGTTGATCCCGAGAAGACCAAAGCCATCCTCAACATGGACCCTCCGAAGAATCTTCGAGAACTTCGGGGCTTACAGGGACGTCTGGCATACATCCGAAGGTTCATAGCAAACCTCTCCGGTAAATGTCAACCCTTTACTCAGCTCATGAAGAAGGGAGTCTCTTATGTCTGGACAGAGGAGTGCCAAAAGGCTTTCGACGACATCAAAGCCTACTTGACGAGCCCACCAGTCCTGGTGGCACCTGTCGCCGGCAAACCATTTCTCCTCTACGTCCGTGCCATGGATCATTCCCTTGGCGCTCTGCTGGCTCAAACAGCGATACAGGCTATGAACAAGCAATCTACTACCTCAGTCGAACGCTCATCGGGGCCGAACACCGGTACAACCTCGTTGAAAAGGAGTGCTTGGCTTTGGTGTTTGCCATCCAGAAGACTCGTCATTATGTCTCGGGCCAGACAATTCATGTCATTTCCCGAGTCAATCCGCTCAGAGTCCTCATGACGAAGCCAGGATCATTGAACTCCCGGCTAGCCACATGGGCGATCTTGCTAACACCGTAAAATATGGTGTTTGTCCCGCAAAAAGCTGTTAAATGTCAAGCTCTTGCTGACTTCTTAGCTGCACACCCCATCCCAGAATCCTCAAAACTCTATGAAGACATCCCGGATGAGGTCCAAGAATCCAACATCACCGAAGGAAGCTCCGTTTGGCGGATGTTTTTCGATGGCGCTTCAAGAACAGGCCCCAAAGGCCAAATCATCGCAGGAGTGAGGGTAGTCTTAGTCTCCCCCGATCAGTTGGTCATCCAGCGTGCTTACTCCCTTTCGAAGCCGTGCTCCAACAATGTTGCCGAGTACAACGCACTCATCATGGGACTCCAGCTCGCACAACAGCTGGGGGTGGACCATCTGGAAGCCTACGGTGACTCAAAACTCGTCGTGAACCAGATTCGGGGGCAGTACGAGGTTCGCCATGAAGATCTGATCCCTTACCATGAAGTTGCATTGAACATCATTTCAACCTTCACCGGGTTCTTCATCGAACACGTACCTCATCTACAAAACTTGGAGGCTGACGCTCTGGCTGGCCTCGCAGCCTCATTGGCAGCGCCCTTTGGGACTCAACACTATGTCACGGTAACTGGCCGAGACTTGGTTTGTCCTAGAAACAACCTATGCTTGCGAGTGGCTCACGCCATGCCGACGAACACTGGTGTTAATGTCCGAGACTGGAGGTTCCCGTTCATCGACTTCGCTGTCTACGGAATCCTTCCAGAGGACCCGAAGGAAGCCGTCTCAGTCAGGAGATGCTCTCTTCGATTCTACTACGATACAGCTACCAAAACGCTATATCGACGCTCCTTCGATGGGCTCCTCCTTCGATGCTTGTCCAACGAAGAAGCAGCCGAAGCTCTTCGAGAAGCTCATGACGGAACTTGCGGAGCTCATCAACCCGGTCCTAAGTTGCAGGATCGACTGCGACGTATGGGCTACTACTGGCCAACCATGGCCGCCGACGCTGTTGAATATGCTAAGAAGTGTCATGCATGCCAACTTCATGCAGACTTCATACATACACCGTCTGAATCACTACATCCTACAGTCGCCTCCTGGCCCTTTGAAGCCTGGGGCATGGATATTGTGGGACCAATCACCCCTCCTTCATCAAGAGGACACCGCTTTATCCTGGCCATCACCGATTACTTCTCCAAATGGGCAGAAGCAGTCCCACTGGCGGAAGTAAAGAGCTCCAGGGTGGTCAGCTTTATCAAACACCATGTCATTTATCGTTTCGGAGTACCCCGGCGGATCATTCATGACAATGGTCCTCATTTTATCAGCCACATTTTTAGCAGGTTCTGTGACAAGAATCGCATTCAAAATGTGGCATCCACCGCCTACAATCCGGCTGCAAACGGGTTAGCAGAAGCGTTCAACAAAACTATCATTAGGCTGCTCAAAAAGGTCGTGGCATCTGACAAACGCGACTGGGACGAAAAGCTTGGCGAATGCCTTTGGGCCTACCGCACAACGGTACGGACCCCAACAGGCAACACACCATTCTCCCTGGTCTACGGGAGCGAAACGGTACTGCCTCTCGAGATCCAGATACCCTCACACCGCGTAGCAATAACAAACAAACTCACAGAAGAAGACAATCAACGTCGTCGTCTGCAGGAACTGGAGGCACTCGATGAGAAGCGTCTCCTGGCTCAACAACGCATCGAACTCTACCAAGCCCGTATATCACAGGCTTTCAACAAGAAGGTCAAACAGAGGACTTTCCAAGTTGGTGACCTGGTTTTAGCAGTCAGAAGGCCAATGGTGTTAACTCACAAGACACCAGGAAAGTTCGAGCCCAAGTGGGAAGGACCTTTCATCATAGAGACGATATACTCAAACGGTGCTTACCGCCTCGCCAAACCCAATGGGGACTTGTTCATGATGTCCATCAACGGCAAGTTCCTAAAGAAGTACTATTTTTGACATCCTTCAGACATGTACTTCCCCAAAGGGGATCTGTGGGCCCAATCATCGGGGCTCACACACAATCTCCTTCCACAAACTCATACGCTTCTGGAACCCAGCTGTTCCGTGGCATCCTTCAGTAGAAAGACAACCACGTCCACATCACCTCTGAGTTGTTCCTCTACACCCTACAAAGCGAAATCTTACGCTACGTAAGCCGACGCTACCCTTCATGTTTACCACGTCCACATTACCTCTCAGTAAACATCTCGTACAAACAACCCCTGCGTTGTCGTACATTGATCGCAGAACTTCCACGTCCACATCACCTCTGAGTTGTTCAGCGTATCCCCCAGGATCATTCCTACCACGTCCATAATACCTCTGAGTAGGAAGATTCTATCATTGTGAACCTAATGATTGTCATGTCCACATCACCTCTGAGCAAACATGTTGGTTCCTTCAAACTTATTATCTGTACCTAAAAACCAAGGTGCGCAAAAGATAATAGGTCCACACAAATCATCAAGTTCATAATAACAAAAATGAACACATCACAAAAAAAGGTTGTGTACTTCTTTATTTTCTAAAAAAAAAAAGAGTACAGAACTACACTATCCCCTAGCAAGGGTTGCAAAGGAACTTAAAAAAGGGAGAAGCTACAGTCCCTGAACCTCTCCAGGGTGGGCTGAGAGCTCTCTGACTCGACGTCTTAAGTCGGCTATACGGGTCTCCACAGTCGCCAGGACTCGACGCTCAGCTTCTTGACGCATCAATTCAACAGCCTCAGCGGAAGTTTCGCTCTCATGCTTCTCATCAAGCTGTTTTCGCTGCTGAGCCAAGGCAAGAGTCCGCTGAGTAAAAGTCGCTTCCTCCTTCTTGAATGATGCGTGTTCAGCCCGGACACGTTCGGCATCTAACTGGAGTCGGGCCCGTTGGTCTTCAAGGCGGCGTATCTGGGTGTTGATCTCTGCGATGTTAGCATCCAACGCAGCTCGCGTTTCCATCGTCTTCTTCGTGGACTGAGACAACTGCTCTACTGCAGCCTCAGTCTCAGCCACCTCGCGCTCCCAAATGCCTACAGTGGCCTGGTAGGAAGACTCGATCTCGGCAATCAACTTCCCCTTCTCCACATCTATCAGAACGGAGAGGTCATTTCGCTGGATGCGCTGAAGTTTCGCAAGCCGCTCGTCCAGCTCGATCACCGAAGCCTCCAGAATTTCGGCCATATGGTCGTGGCCTTGGTGAACGCGGATCAGCTCGATACAGGGCATTGCTAGAGTTCTTGCCGTCGCAAAGCTCCCGTTGGCATCCATCACCGCAGATACACCCCTCTGCAGCATTTTGTACACCCCCTCGACGAGAAATTTTACATATTCGTCTGCGTCCGCCAGTACCTGCGACGTCATAGCAGGAGTGGGAGGAGCTACTACAGTTAGCGGACCGGAAGAAGATCCGCCAACCTCAACCTGCGAGGCTTGAACCTCGGCATCAATAGGCTCTTCATCAACAGGGGCTGGACTGCTAGCCCGAGGAGCCGAAAGAACAGAGGAAGTCGGCACAGGCGTCGAGATAGTTCCCCAAGTAGAAGGAGTAACAGAGGGTTCCACACCGTTACCCTTCTCAAGCCCGGAGGAACCACTGACGTCAACGGCCACTTCTTCAGCCCCCAACGTTCTATCAACAGCCAATACCTCCCCTGGCAGAATGGGGAGATCATCACTTATCTTTTGACCCACCTCAGCGGTTGTGATCAGCAGACGGGTCTCGTTCTTAAGTTCCTCTACAGGGACAGAATCTGTCGCTACCTCCTGATCGGTAGCCACCTCAACTTCCACGGTTGAAGCTGGGGTAGGACTCGGCAATGATATAGCCGACCTCCCCTCATCATGACAAAGAGTGGAATCAACCCTCTCCTCTGTCCCAACCATATCTGTTGCCCCCGCAACAGACTCTTGCAGCTCTGGAGCAACGTCATCCGAAGGCGACGAACTCCAATCCACCTCATCATCAGGATGCCTCGAGTCCGTAGGACCCTCAACGTCCAAGGCCTCCACGGCAGACTGTACCTTCCCGGAATTTGTTGCAACCCCAAAGACAGGAGATACTAAAACCTCCGCAGGAACGTCTTCGGGATCCTCATCCACGGGAGACATTATCATCGGTGGAATGCGCTCATCAGAAGAGCCTGCCACCTCCTTCGGTTTACTAGCACCCGGTTTTGAAACACGGGACTTCTTCTTCGACAATCCCTGCAAGAAGAAAAACATAAGTCACCACAATGACAAAATGAATTAGAATTATGGAGCACTCCTTACCTCAGCAGGAACTGATCCCGTTGGCGTTACAAGTGGCACTTCCGTAACCTTTGGAGTCGACGTCTTTCTCGACCTTTTCGGTACAGAAGAACCAGCTTCTGTGTCAGCCCGCCTCTTCCCAACAGACGAATCTCTCACTGGTGCTGCAGCAGCAGCCCGATATCCCGCCAATTCTGGTGGACGATATGATCGGGCTGCCATCAACATATTCGCCGTGGCCTCTAGCTGAGTTCCAATGATGAAACTAGTCTCCCTGTCATAACCAAGAGACGCAGCATTCATAATGCAATACAGCTTGGCGGCCGGATATAGGATCTGCGGCCGAGGGTTGCGGACTGGCGTAGTAAAATTAACGCTAGTGCATCCAGCGTTATAATACTGCCAGCCCCGGGCTCCATCCAGCAAGCTTCCGATGAAGCCTAGACTGCTACTGGGATTTCGTAGCATTAGCTGGGTATAGCCAAATTGACGAACAAATCGGCTTGGCAGATATGGCTCCAGATAACATCTATTCTGGTTGCGGTAGACCAGGTGAGAAGGCCGGATACTTTGCAACCAACGAAAACTCCATTTCGGCAAAGTGGCCGCATCTTCGCCAGAGTCAACTAAATCTTGGTCGGCCTCAAAATCTTTGAAGATTGGGCCAACCTTGACAATCTTCCACCCCTGAAGGTAGGACAAGACTCTCCTGCAAACGGGGACGCCAGTGTATAACCACTTCCTCTTGTAGAAGCGGCGGATGAAGGCATCCCCTTTAACATGATCCTCCTCCGGACCGGGACTCATCACGTTCGGATGATGCAAAATCAGCCACCCCATAAGATAATGGAAAGGCAGCTCGGCCCGGGGAAAGTTGTCATTGTTACCTTTCTCGTGGATCATATCATCAGCAAAAGACCTCAAACCGCGCAACAGGTTGCACACCATCGCGGGAAGGAGAGCTAAAGGTCGTCCAAAAGCCAACTTCACGGCAGGCAGAATGAGATTCCGATGTACCCTCTCTACGGCACCGGATCCACCTGCAAACACGCAATCCCGGAGCCATATCATCAAGTAGGCTGTCAACACTGCCTTAGATGACATCCGGTGCGCACAGTGCCAGAAGCAGCTATATGTACCCTTGCCGCTCTCATCCGAATGTGGGGTCCTCTCGTCCAGCCGACTTATTTCAGAAGCCACTTCCGCGGGCTTCAGTCCCTGCGGAGTCACAAACCGGATCTTCGAAGGATCGGCCAAATCCTGCTTAAAGACATAGTCCCTCCAAGCAGTCACATGAGGCTGGGTCTTGCCCTTATCCCTCCGGTGCATCAGATAATGGTGGCTCGTCACCTCTTTGAATACAGCCATCATCTCCGGGTCCTTATCTTCCAGAACCTGGATCTCCTCATTTGGCGGAAAATATTTCTCGTACGGCTCCGAGCCCCAAGGAAGCTTAGACACTTCATACATCTCATGGAGAGCCAACCCCAACTCTCCCACCGGAGTAAAAAAGCTGCCAGTAGGGACATTGAATAATTCCAAGAGCGAAAGGAACATAGGCTTATTGAGATCCACGCCTGCCTGCGTAGCCCGAATGGCGGCTGTCAGCCCGATCTCCTTAAGCTCAACTTTGAACCTTGAAAGCACCCAAGTGGTCAACTCGTCCCACCTCGGAATGTAGTGACACCAACCTTCGACTCTAAAGCCACCTGTCGGGTACATGACCTTCGCTGTCAACATCCGATTTGCAAAGGTCGGGGCACTGAAGGGAAACGTGTCGCTTGGGACTTCACTGTAGAGGCTCCCGGGACGCAAGGCTCGGTAACTGAACGAGGAACCGGCTCGTGAAGCAGCCAAGGTATCTCGCTGGTTCGAGGTGGTGTCGATCGAAAGGGTACCTCCCAAGGCCCCTCCTTGAGAAGGAGTAAGTTTCCAACCCATCCTTCTCTTCGAAGCTAAACGATAAAAGGCCGTCAGCGGCAACTGGCGGTCAACCTGCCGCATGTATAGAACCATGCCTTTGGCAGAAAAGAACCAGTCTTCTTTGATCTTCAGTATCTTCGCTTCAGAAGAGACTAGTCGGTCGCCAAACAGAAAGGCAGGTTTTAAGAAAGTCAGATCTTCAGATTCAGCAGACTTCAGTTTACCACTCTCCATCATACTCTGGAGGAAAAGCGACAACTGGTTCTGGATTTAGAGCATTCTCTCCCGGGGTTGGTTCTGTAAGATAGCATCCTTTGTAGGGTTGATCACCGCCTCATCAAAATCAACTCCCATTTGGCAAAGAGAAGCGCCCAGGAGGACCTCATTCAACAAAGGGATCGTCATCGACACTGGCACAACAAAAGTGAAAGTCAGGCAAGAAGACAAAAGGTGTCAAATAGATCGGCGCATCATCAGGGTGTACACCCATGCGCGTCAGCATCGGAGCTTCGGCGCATCATCAAGGCGTGAGCCCATGCGCGTCAGCAAAGGCTTCGGCGCATCATCAGGGTATAAAACCCATGCGCGTCAGCGATTAAACCTCGGTGCATAATAAAGGCCTAAACCTATGCACGTCGGCGGGATAAAACCTCGGCGTATCATCAGGACAGAAGTCCATACGCGTTGGCAGCTTTGAGTTAGGGCACAGTATGGCCCAAAACTTGTGTGAAAGATACGATACCCACCCGACACCTCGGGACGAACATCGACTGGAGTCGCAAGGGTGATAGGTGCATCCTCGTCGATGAACTCCTTCGCTTTCTCCTTTCCCTTGCCAGCACCGCCGCGAGGAGTCTTGGGAGCCATTCTCTCAAAGAGGAAGAAGTTAGGGTTTTGAAGAAGAACTTTAAAGGAGGCAAAGGCACAGAGCAGAAGAACCCTCTCTCTCTCCATCTCTCACCTATTTATAGGCCGTGGTCGCACGCGTGAACTGATGACGAGTGATCTCAGCCGTCGCCTCGGGTTCTGTGAAGAGATAACAAGAAATACAACCAAAAGATCATCATTAATCTTTTCGGTTACCAAGGCATCATCATATGCATTAACTAAGAGGAGCATGCGCCCGAACAGGCATGCGCCCAACAACCATGCGCCCTGATTGCCAGGCTTCTTATTCAAAGTATTCCAAAACTTATTCAAAAGTTTTAAAAACTTTGAAGGGGGTCTTGTAGAAGCATGGAATTTCACAACCAGAAAGCCCATACGCCAGACACTACATGTGCCAGAACTCGGACAGAACACTTCACAGCAAAGTCAATAAGTATATACATTTGAAGAAGGACTTTTTATTTATATACAAAAGTCTATTACATGTCTAGAAAAGGTTGTACAAAGGAGAATTTCTACAAAGGAAAGATCCTAAGTCTACAGCCAGCAGCCACCATGCGCCTCCAGATAGACGCAGCAGTCACCATGCGCCGCCAATTAGGCGCAGCAGATACCATGCGCCTTCAACCAGGCGCATCCCACCATCTCTTCAGCAGCTCTGTTATGTGCATCCAGCTCAGTTATGTGCATCCCTTCAGCAGCCCAGTTATGTGTCGCTCTTCCAGCCAGGCTCACCTGATAAGTGCTTCGATTAAACAAAGCATTTAACCCTCTGGCTGGAACCAAGGAAGAGAAGAGCACCGCAAGTCTGTGGCCAGGGGAGGCTTCGAAAGAGCCTCCAAAGACCAAGGAAGACCGTAATCGAAATACGGCTAAAGGAGCAGCTTTCAACACAACCAGAGTAGGCGACACCCACTTTAAAGGAAGAAAGAGCCTAGCACTGCCATTCCGATCTACGGCCCTTCCAGAACAACGGAGACGAGGCCCGAGCATCCCTATATTTGGATGCAACAGGCACCTTCTGCCTGCCTCAGAAGCCCTCGACTCCGTCTTTTGGATGTAACAGTCACCTCCAAGTGCAGCAACGACGACATGGCGTCTCATCTTCATCCTCGGGAACACTTCGTCAACAGAATGCACCCGAGAACCCAAGATCATGATTGAAAGTACGTGAGAGAGTGAGAGGCCAACCTTCTCTCCATGCCACTATTTATAGGCCGGGCAGATCAAACCTATACGCCAAGTGGATGGCTCTCCGAATTCCGTACAATGAACTCACATTAAATGGATGAACCGGACGCCTCGACTTCAGCCAAACGGCTATTTAAAAGCACTCGAGAAGCGAAACAGCTGCATCATTAAAGAAGTATCGGATGTGCCGGTTGGACAGCGCATCACACCCCTTCAAACACCAAGCGCCTCCCACAGATGTGCCCTGTATCGAGCGCATCACATAGGATGCGCCCCCATACGTCCCCATACGCCTAGTAGAACGTCAACCAACGCGCCCACTCAGCTGTCCATCGAATGTCACCAACATTAAATGCTGAACTGACAGAGTTGGCAGCACGCCTCCCCAAGCTTGAACGGTTGACAGCTTTTGCAGAAAATGAAGCGTCCACAACGTCAGCATCATCATGACTTTACCCCGACGGCTACTGCCACGTGGCCACCCAACCATCCGTATACGCCTCAAAAGCCATGCGCCTCAGACCCTTCACTGATCCCTAAAGACAGAAGAAGAGTCTCCAGTTGAAGCTTTGCATGCGCCTCAAAAGCCATGCGCCCCAAACTGATCTCTGATCCCGAAAGACAGAAGGAAAGTCGCTCGCATGCGCCTCAAAAGCCATGCGCCCAGAACGGTTCGTGACTCCTAAAGGTCACGAGCCAAAATCTCATCATGCGCCCAATCCAAGGTGCATCCCACCAAATCATCCCCCCATCAGATCCGAGATCTCCGAGCCATGAGTCGACGACACGTGTCCTTTGACTCAACTCATCCAAGATCTCAGCAACAGAAAGATCTTCTCCTTTGCTACGTGCCGGCTCACAACAGCAGTATGAAGAATTCAACCCCTCGAGTAGGGCGCATCATCCATGCGCCTCCATCAGCAATCTCCACGTGGCGTCCCCACGCACCGGCGCATCCTACATATGCACGCATGAGCAGCCAACCTGCCCAGCTATAAATAGAGGGATCATTTCCTTCTTACGGACCTACACACAGACAGAGACGAACAAACATACCACCAGATAGGCAGATACAGACATTCAACGTCTTCCTCCTCTCAGCAAGCTCCAGCACCCAGAGCAATCTACACCTTCAGAGAATCGATAACCGTCGTCAGCCCGTCAACGGAGTCAACGCATTACCACTCGCTCCATTGGCACTAAGGACCCAGATTAAACAAAAGTGTACTCCTAGGACTACATCTAAGTCCTATATTGTAACACTGTTCTGTTTGTGTTAAAGTTTTCAATCAAACAATTTTAATGGCAAACATGTATAACCTCTCTTTAATGAAACAAAGGGGATGGATGAGGGGGAAGACTGGAGAGGGTGAGGCGGAGGAAGATGGAAAAAAGAAAAGTTATGTGGAGCTTTCTTATGCTCCTCTATACTGACCCAATTCCTATGTGAGAAGATTTTGGACGATGATGAATTATCTTTACGAATTCAGAGTGCTTGTATATTATGCACTCATATAGCCATGACTAGGCAACAAGAGTTGTAGGTAGAAAAATATCGGACCATATAAAAAATCTAATATCAATAAGTGTTTCAGTATATAGTTATTCAACACTCATCAATGTTGCAGAGATTCATTAAAAAAAAGATACACTATATCCAAATTTCTGCTCATAAGTTGCTATAAAAGAAATAGAGAGAATGGTTGAGAGACCTGTATGTGATCAGCTCTCAATAATCTTTGGTTACACTTAAGGGCCTCATGCAAATATCTGAGTGCAACATGAATGTTACCTATACCCTCTTCCATCATCGCCACGTTAATGTAGGATGTAGCATAATTTGGATGTGATAGGTCACAAGAGAAATGGAGAAGATAAAGTGCACGATTGACATACCTGGAGAAGCAAAGTCATTAAAGTAAATACTTCCAGACAACATCAACTTTAAAATATGAAGATTAAAAGAAAAAATAAAAAACCAAATCTTAAGCAGTCAGACTCTTGATGCAAAATTCACATGCCGGAACCAACCTGATAGTCTCGTATCACATAGAGCACTATGGAAATTGAGTAGTATTGACAATTGGGACACTATCGTATTATGTCGTAGGGGCTTGAATATTGTAAATGTAACTAATGAACCCCAATACTCTCTCTTCTTCCATAACCCGATCATGGCTACTATAAAAGACAAGAAACTCGCATAATCTTTCCTTAAACTCACTTCACCACCTAGTCGTAAAGGATATGAGAATATAAGTGAGTGATCTATCAATGATCAATTTCCCTTTAGTTCGTCTTTTGCTGAAGAAAAATGGCAAAAGAAAAATTCACATGAAATAGTACTTCATTTTGTTACATATCATGGGTGCTGATCATTTTCTATTTATCCTCATCATAGTGAATAGGGTAACACGGGACTGCATGGCGGTTGTAAAGCGAATGGGCAAACTTCAGGTAAATTTGTTAAATTTCAAATTACTGTAAATCTGCAACCTGTGACTGAAAGAAATGATGAGGAATATTGGACACTAATCTTGTTCAGTGACAACATAAGCTAATACTGCCAAAAGAAAATGACAGGGTGGGCCGAGACCATTGTCGGAAGGAAAAATCCTAATTTCAACGGGGTAGAGTAGCAGTAATGGACAAAGTTTCCTTACTAATCAAAAATAAAATCCAGGAAATTGCTTTAACTACACAATAAATATCATTGGTTACTGTTTACAATATCAAGTAAGAGCAAGAATACTAAGAGCCAACAGCATATTATACCAAAATTTTTGAAAGTTACATAAGATTGAAGTAAATTTCCAGTTCAATACATGGTTTCCAGTTCAAAAAAAAAACTATGTATATGATGATAAATATATGACTTGACATTAATAAACCGAAAAGCTGATTTGTGGTAAGAAGAAAATCATCTAACACTTACTTTAAAGCCATTTAGTTCAGTGTGTTGGAGTCGGTAGTAAAACATTGAAAGATCTCTATAACTTTTCATGGTCTCAGGATGGTCAAGACCAAGTTCTCTTTCATTAATATCTAAAGCCTTTTGTTGGTATATGGTTGCCTATTAAAAGTCCATAAGAATTAGCCAAGCAGAAAAAATGTACTATTATTGATTATATTCCTATATGTTAACATTTCCTAACTTCACTATAAAATATGTTCAGTGGTGCAAATACTGACCAATGTGTCAAAGAATGCATGTTATGTGAGTTATGTGATCAGAAAATTATATAATGAATGTAAATAACCAAAACAAGCATGACTAGAAATTGAGAAACCTCTACAGAACTGGTGACCATATTCCATAATTAGCAGAAAGACATGAAGCCTTCAAGTTAATGTAATTTGCCCAATAATAATTGTGATCGGGTACTAACCATAACTAGTGTCAAAGAATGCATATAAATAACCAAAAAAAAAAGAATACATGCTATGCGACTTATGTGATCAGAAAACATTTTGTATAATCATGGGCGGAGCCACATATAGGCAAGGGTGGATAGGAAAACAAATTTTATTGCCCTTCTAATTCATAATTATTCATTTATTACAGCTTTCCTAATTGAATTAGTTAAAGGAAAATGATGTATCACTGATTGCGGATGTACCATACCATAACCATCATAATCTCTTAAAAATAAATACATTAGCTTTCCCATCAACTGTGTTCCTAGCATCTTGTATTATATCAACTAAAAATTTATGGATTTATAAGGTATGATATCAACTAACAAGCCTTTCAAAAATTTATGGATTTATAAGGTATGATATCAACTAACAAGCCTTTCATCAACAAACAAGATCTCTTCATGTAGATTTATAAGGCTTAGATATGTGAACTTAGTTCTTAATGTTCCAATGATTTCAACATTTTGAAAGATTGATTTCATCGCCACCTGGGGTGGCCTCGCAATTAGGACTGGTGTGGGTTCGCCACCTGGGATGGTCTTGCGGTTGGAGCTCGTATAGATTATTAGGGAGGTATGGGTTCAAGCCCTGGCCTTAAAAAATGATTCCATCTAATCTATGTTGCTATAGCTTCAATTGCAAATAGTACATCTAAAGAAAATAAAGAAGTTTCTAATGTTGGATAAAATAATTTCCCAAAATGTCTATATTTTAAATATGTTAGCACCTTCTTTTTATTGTTTACTACATTTCATTTAATGGCTCTCCCCAAAACACCCTAAAAAAGTATAATAATATAAATAACCAAAAAACATGACTAAAAATTGAGAAAGCTCTACTAACTGGTGACCATATCCATAATTAGAAGAAAAATGGACATGAACCCTTCAAGTTAATGTAACTTGCCCAAAAAATTATATATTTATGGGCAAGATATTCTCCTTCCATAAACCCAAGACCAGAAAGACCATGCGAATACCCAAAAAAAGAACGACTAGAAATTGAGAAAGCTCTACAAACTGGTGACCATATTCCATACTTAGCAGCAAAATGGACATGAACCCTTCAAGAATTAAATTTGCCCAAAAATATTTATGGACAAAAGATTCTCCTTCCATAAAACCGAAAAAACCAGAAAGGCCATGCAAATAACTAAAATAATGACTAGAAATTGACAAAGCTCTACAAATTGGTGACCATATTCCAGACGTGGCAGCAAAATGGACATGGACCCTTCAAGTTTATGTAATTTGCCCAAAAATAGTTACGGGCAAGATATTCTCCTTCCATAAACTCAAATCAAAAGACCAGAAAGACCATTTGGCTGGTAAGGTATTAAAACCTACCTTATAACTAACAAAGATAAGTTTCTCAATGAAGAGAGACATTCCAAAATTGTTCTAGGCTAAGTCAGATGATTTGAAGATCAGAAGATAAGAAAGAATATATTTTTTGAAAAGTCACCTTAATCAACATAACCAAGAACATGAACCTAAAAAAAACATTGCCTCCAATATCTTTACCTGATTGAAGTCTCCAGTGTGGTAAAGAACAACAACGAGAAGACTGTAAGCATTAGCAGTCATACGATGGTACGGGCCACAAATTGCTATCATTTTTGACAATGCCTTCACATTCAAAATGCAGGAGAGATGTCAGTGGATCAGAATCATAAATATTAATTGACAATAGCCTAAACCCAAATCATATGCACGGTTATAGTTATATTTATTATTATATTTCATTACCTTTGTGCCATAAGCAACACCATCCTCCAGCTTTCCCTTGTCCAATTATGTTTTCGACAATTCCAGCAAGTTTCTACTACCGGCCGATGAGCAGGCCACGTGCTGCGAAACAGAATTTCAAAATAGAGAAAGTTCCACAGGCATATCTTCCCATGAGGACATCTAAGTATTTTGGAAACAATATGTGATGTAACATACTTTACACACAGGGACCATGCTCATAAATCATAATATCAGATTTCTGAAAAGGGTTACTGCTACCCATATCACAATCTCTGGGTATCAATTCTAGCCCAACCTAAAGTTGGAAAATGCAAAAGCAAGGGGTTTGAACTCAGATAATCCTGAAAATTCATCTTAATATAAGAATTCAAGTTGATACCTTCTGGCTAAGTCCTCTGAGAATTACAAACTTTCTCAAGTGTTGAAATTCATCTTTTAGAATCCAGCCATATCGTTTTGAAGTGAAGGTCTCCAACCATTTCATGTTTAAATCTTGGTTGCGAGAAAGATCCTGGTCATCGTTATCCACACTCGAAGACCCTAGAAGGATGTTAAGAACTGCAACAATTGTAGTAGGTAGGGCCGATAAATTGGTCACTGCAGCAACAACTGCTCGGAGTATGTGTTTAAAGGATCGTGTAACCATCTCATGAATGCAGAGAGACTGCATATGTGGTAACTTTTCTGCAAGTTCAACCTGACATAAGATGATGAATAAAAGAAATGTCAAAGTATCCGTTTAATACATTCCAAAGACAGACAGAGAAAAGCCAGCAAGCCGGATCTCGTATACTCACTATACGTCCCAAGGAACACCTTTTAAGTCCCCTTATGTGCATGAAGTCAATCAAAGTTCTTCCATCAATCGGATAACGTTCAAGTGACGTAAAATCTGCTACCTTTGGAAGTAAAAGATTACAAAAGAAAGGAAAAAAAAATAGACTTCAAAAGAATGAACAAAGTGCAACGGATAAAAATGCATCTATCATATGAACTGGTTACCATTTACCAGTTTTAGAAGAGCAATGCCATCATAGAACTTATCTGCCATCCTCGTAAGCTCATCTAGTAACTGATCAAAGGTGAAAATTGAACCAGTGGAGGATGAAGTTAGTCTAGTGACTAATCCATTTACTGATTTTGTGCCCGAGAAACGTAGTATAAAAATACTAGAAGGAAAAAATTAGAAGAAAAAGATAAGAATAATATTTATTGGTACCACTGGCCAAACAACATCGTACAGGCTCCATAATCTAATAATTTTTTTGGCATGTCATTTCTAGCAGTAAGAGTCTAAATCTATAGCCTCAATTTATAAACCCTCAATCCAACATAACAAGAGGATGAAACCCTAGCTATCACAAATCGTGTGATGAAACCCTAACTACTATATACATAGTAATACTAAAAATTACGAAAGAAAATGTGGGCGGGAGGGAGGCGGCAGAGGGAGGGGGAAGAGAGAGGGCATAGGGGAGGGGGTAGCGGAGGGAGGGGGAACGGAGGAAGGGGAAAGAGAGAGAGAGAGAGAGAGAGAGAGAGAGAGAGAGAGAGAGAGAGAGTCACCAACCAGCAAAAAAAAATCTGATGGGGCTTCGCGGGAGCGGTAGGGAGATCCGATCGGAGGGCTTCACGAGCAATCCAGAGAGAGTGAGAGAGAGAGAGAATTAGGTCAGAATAGATGAGGCCTGGAACACTTTTTTTAAGTATCACATGAAGAAGGGGTGGAAGTTTGAACATAAATTAGAATACTTCCAAAGTGTTCCTTAAAATATGATATGTATTTATTTTATAAAAAATAATTTTAGGAACATTTAATGATTTCGTAACGGATAGATTGTGTTCCAAATCCTAGGAAC
Organism: Iris pallida; assembly: GCA_029216955.1. NCBI lineage: Eukaryota > Viridiplantae > Streptophyta > Magnoliopsida > Asparagales > Iridaceae > Iris > Iris pallida. The sequence goes on along the minus strand of JANAVB010002600.1, from coordinate 9,519,825 downwards.
ACATATATACCGTTCCAAAACCAAAATTGCATAATGTTTCAAATTCTCTATTTTGGTGTAGTGAATTCGACCCTCATCCCTCGGCAATGATGATACGAAAACCTATCACTATATCTTATATAGTAGTAGATGATGTTTTAGTATTACATTATGTGAGTTCATCTTGATTCTGTTATATCCTTCAGATACTAGATTCGATAAAAATATATACTACACCATATGTACATAACATAGATGATTCATACTAATGTATGCCAGAATGAATTTTGGGTTGTGTTCTAAGCCATCCGTTCTCACACTTGGGAAAAAATCGAATTTTATGTATTTCATCTGCTTTCGAAAATGTACTCACACGAGATGGCACCCGTTCTCACAGATGGCACCTAAGACTCGAGGATCTTGCTTGAGGGAGGCACAGATGGTTGTGAAAGAGGAGGTGGCTCCAACTCCAGAGGGCAGTTCCACCGAGAGAAGTTTATCAAAATTGTAACCGGAGTAATGAAACGACATTGGAAATGGCGTTTCGTAGTGGTCGGACGGGAGGGGGGTGACACGCCACCACCCATGGTGCGATAGGGAATGCCTACAAATAACAGGGACACTGACGCACAAATACTGCTCGAGTGAGCCAAAGGCATACAGCCACTTCCCTCCCTCCATTCCCCCTCTCCCTCTCTCATGCTATCAACGTCACAACTTTTCCAGTGCTGCTCCCTCAATGATGATGAACGCAAAAATCAAAGACCCCCCTCTCCTTTCTCACTCTTCACAGTTCTCACAACAAGAAGGATCAGTGCTTTCTAGTTCTCTTCCATCCATCAATTCCTCCGTTCTGATCAAGCTTCTTCCTTCTCCTCTCCTCCACCATGGCTCTGGACCTATCTTCTCCTTCCTACTTTCCTTCTTCTTATTTGATTCTCTCAGCCACATATGATATCCAGCTCAAGTGTAGAGTCAGGAGAGAAAAAGTGGGCAGGAAGAGGAGGGGAAGCAGCACAGCCGGCGACATAACCTGGAGGAAGTACAGGGGTTTTCTTCAACATCCGTAGGAGAACTATAAGTATATATCTTTTTACAACATGTCACCTTGTTAAAGACCCTTAATGTGAATATCATGTTACCGCGGTGTCGGAAGACTAATATGTTATAATTTTCTAGGCCGTGTGCTTTGACCAACTTTTTTCTCCTATGTAGTAATCTTGTATTTCTTTATGAAGTTCAAGACGGCATATAATGACTCGTAATGGAAAAATATGCCGTCTTGAACTTCATAAAGAAATGCAAGATTACTACATAGGATGAAAGAGTTGGAAGGATTATGTCAAAACACTACACGGCTTAGAAAATTATGACATGTTAGTCTTCCGACACCGTGGTAACATGGTTGTCACATT
>JANAVB010002600.1:9292035-9518418 GCA_029216955.1 Iris pallida | reverse complement strand
TTTATTTTCTCGAAGGCTTTCCGGATGCATTGAATACTTTCTATTACATCATTAGATTCCTGATATCCGTCGTCGTTTTCAGAGCTCTCGTTATATTAGTGCAACATGAGGTTTGAATATGTCGAGCAAAACTTTGTAATCTCCTCGATAACATAAGCTCACAATAGAACCCTCAACCCGTACCTTATTTTTTACCTTTCTTTTTAGGTGATTCAGGTGTCGCTCGAACGGGTATATCCACCGATAATCGACATGCCTACCAACACGTGCCTTATAGGAAAAAATGAATTGGCAAATGCTCTATGGAGTCAAAGAATCCAGGAGAAACGCCTTCTCGAGCTTGCACACTATACTGTAATATCGTTCTCTTACTTTTCTAGACGATCGACAAGCAACTTAGTAGAACAAAGATCTCTGAAGAATATGCTAGCCTCTGTCAATGGATCCTAAATGACCTAGGGTAAGGATTCCATAATGCAATCGAAATTAACCTCTCCATGAATATGTGACAATCGTGGCTCTTTATACCCTTCAGTTTGTTCTCCTTGAGGTTGACGCATCTTCTCAAGTTCGAAACGTATCCGCCTAAAAATTTTAGGCCATGAATCCACCTACAAGTCTCACTTATCCTTCTTTTCCAGTAAAAAAATTATCTTAGGCTACTTCAACTTCTCAGTCCCTCTCTATCAAATGAAATGCCGGACGTCTACATATTTCTTCTAAGTCCAACTGGTCTTTGGATTGTCTTCGTCTTCTCCTTTAGTCTATCCAGTATTAATTATGTTTCAAACACATTCTTCTCGATATGCATGACATCAAGGTTAGGTGGTCCAATATGGCAATCCCAGAATATATCCTCTTCATCCAGTTATGAGTGCGACCAAATCCGTCCACTTAGCCCTTAGCAGCTCTTCAATTCTCTTGATAAATCTTTTAATCTCTTCCTATATCGTGTATCCGGGCCACTTTGACGGTGGGTTAGTCTTCTCTACAATGCTGGTACAAAAAACATTCATGTTCCTCCGTTGGATGATCCTTCGACAGGAATTGCCGATGACAATATCGAAGAAGCACGGTTTGCCTCCGTGTTTCAAATGAAAAGCCTTAGTGCGTCCATGCAATCGGACATGAAAGACGGCCATGAGTACTCCATCCCGATAACATTATATACCGAAAAAGTCGTGATGGTCCACAAAGTGTCACGACCCGCACCCGCTTTTTCGGATACGAGACTGTCCAAGCCAGCCTACGCCGCAGAGTCGGCGTTTTAGAACGCTGTCAAGCCCGCAAGAAAATGCTCAAAATATAACATTTGCTGCTCATTCACATTTCTAAATTTGTTACAACATTTACAACATTTATATATAAGAAATACAAGATTTTACAATTAATGAAATTGATATAACCGCTATTATTTTTAGGTTTTTGTCTGCAAGTACACCGAATCTCCCAAGCTAAGTGATCCACAGCTAACCTGAAAAAATGATGGTTTTCAGTCAGGAATGGAACAATTACACAAACCGACGGTAATGCGAAAACACACATAGAATTAACAAGACATGAAATGACATATGAGAGATAAAAACTGGAAAGTACTGATGACATGGCACGGTGGAGAGAAAAAGAAAATAATAAAAGACAACTACCTATGTGGTGTGAAATATTCGTTTCGACATGTGAACGGCTTGGGGGTAAATTCGGCACCTGCACGTGTCGTGTACATGTGCTATTGTTCACAAATAGACATCATGGGGATAGTTCTGGGTAGTCCACATGTCCACTAAGATATTTTCTCTTCCGACTACTCTGTGTGACGAACGTGTCAATAAGCAGCAAGATATGTATAAACATGAAATGATAAGAATACTATGATCAAAAGCAATCCGAAAGTGTACTTGCCTGAGGTCCTTAGCTGGTGAAACCAATAATACTATACCACTCAATGAGCCACAATCAGTCAACACATGCAGAAGTCTCCAGATGCTGAAATAAACAGTATCAACGTTCTCAGAATAGTCAAAATAGCTAGGATTGCCTGTCCTTAAGTCCAATTCTGGACCACAGGGTAAAACGGTAATTTGGGTCAAAACAGTGTCCGTCGTTGGACCCGCTTTGCACCGAAAAGCGTGCCAGAGTTAACGATCTCTAAAGTCATCAAACTACATGTCAACAGGTCCAGTTTTTCGATACGAACCCAACCGTATGTCCAGTTGGATTCCGGCGGACCGTGCACAAAATCGTCCGTTGAGTCGACCGTGGGGCCCACAAAACAACGTTTCGATTCAACTATCTCAGAATCGGACCAAACTTGACATACAGGACCAGAAAAATGATACGGTCCTGCTAGCACAAGTTTTGTCTCGATCTGACGAACATGCACAAAGTATTGAGAAACTTGCACAGATGCCGATACGATGAATTTCGACGATACGTATCAAATTCGTCGCGCACCGCGCAACAATTTGAATTCCGTCAAAGCCCACATGTCCACGAAGCCGTTATGCACCTTTCGATGCTTTCGTTTCGTGACCAAGTCGCCGGTTTGGCGGGACACACGTGGTATCGGAGAGTTTTCAATGTTTTCTACAGTTTTAAAACAGGTTTTTTATGATTTTCGATGTTGAATAACTTCTGTAAACTAAATGAAAAATCATCTATCTGAAGGGTTTCGATCCCCTATATGTTGTCTTCTACTATTTGAAGTTGGTTTTCGAAAACCAGGATTATTTAGTTCGGAAAACGCCTCTCAAGTTGGGGTTTTGGTCTGTTCTAGAGTCCTGTTTTGGACTGTTTTCCCTCGACTTCGTGTCGAATTCTCGACCAATCGATGGCAGTTACTTACAAAAAAATGAACAAGTTTAAAGAGGCTTATATTAGGTTCATACCTGCGCGATTGGTTTGGGGATTGGTTGAGCGTGGAGGACGGGATCGTACGGTGAAGCTGGGCTCGAGACTTAATAATGCTGCCGCGCTCCCTTTTCGCGCGCACAACCGGAGTTCACCGCTGTTTGGCCGGCTCCGGCGGCTGCTCTTGGCGGTGCACGGGGCCAAGGGGGTCGCCCAGCCCCGACGTGCCCCTGAGATGTGGTGGCAGCTCGCGATTAGTTTAGGGTTTGACGGGAATTCCTACTCTATCCCTCCGTTCATATTGTATGTATACTCTGTATATATTGTCATTACATAGAGCCTGGTGTCGGCCTGTGGGCATGGTGGGCCGCTGGGCTGGTTGTTTTTGGTTTCTTTTTTTTTTTTTTTCATATATATATATATATATATATATATATATATTATATATATATATAATATATATATATATATATATATATATATATATATATAAATATATGTATACGTTATTCACATATACATATATATACACGTATACATTCACATATATATATATTATTTATTTATATATTCCTACACATATATAATATAATATTTATTTATAATTCACATATATATATCCTTATAACAATACATATCTATATATAGGATAAATTTCCATAACCAAAATATTAATAATAATTTCTCGTATATGGTTTATAAATATGCACAACTATATATATATATATATATATATATATATATATATATATATATATAATATATATATATATATATAATATATATATATATATATATAATATAGTATTCGTTGATAAAGAATTATCGAAATAGACGAATACTAATAATATAATTTAAGAAAATATTTTAATAACCGTACAAAATAATAAAAATAATACTAATAATACTAATAATAACAACAAAATACCATAACCAATAATTGTATAGTTTGGGTGACACAATGCACTCCTACGTAATTGGCTCATCAATAATCGTGCCACCATTAAAATATCATATAAATTAATTAACAAATATTTAGAAAATATTTGCCAATCCTACGAATAAAATATGAAGTATATGCATCTACTTAAAGCATGCCTATATGGGGTCTTTGCACACACTACATGCCTACCTGGGCTGATACACTAGTCAAAGCACGTCACTGCACTGTCCGTGCCACGATCTCTAATCACTTTGTACTCAATTTCCTAATTATGGCTAAAATTATCTACCGTAATAATAGCTAAATAATTATTTATAAAATCTAATAATCACCATTTAAATAAAATAAATAATAAAATATTTTTAAATTTTCGGGAAGGGGAGCTACAAATCTATCCACCTTAAAATAATTTCGTCCTCGAAATTCTAATTCATAACTATCCTTAAAATTCAAGTCTACCATTACCTTAATTTCCTCAATTTAATTCCTCAAAATATTTTTATTACCTTCTCTAGCCATTTTTTTAACTCCGAATACTTGAGGACTTCTACCCACCTTTGGTCACACTACCCTCAAACTAAAATCTTATAATCTTCTAACTAGTTGCTCATAATCCTACCAACAGATATCTAGGCATATGACATCTAGAATCCTCTTCTATCTATCAGCAACCCAAAATTAACAAGCATAATTTTACACAAGTAGCTAAGAATTATTGATAAATTTTAATAAGCATGACCATTCGTTGTTCCGAAATAGGAAGGACAGGAAAATAAGGAAGAATAATCGTGAGCAATTATGAAGTTTCCAGAGCGGTAGAGAGTTTCCAATAATGCAGATAGAGAGTTTACGAACCATTGACTTGTTTGCTAGATTGGGCTACTCTAGTCTAGTCACTGGCTAAATCTAAGATTCATTCGTTCTTTAGGAGAGCTTGCAACCTGTGCTACAAAGTCCTTCTTGAAATTCTAAACAAGGTTCCAAAATGGAATGGAGTTTGAGAAATCTAGATTGTGTCTTTTTCGTGGTTATTTAAACACACAAGCAAGGGATATAAATGCATACAAGATCGAATCGTGATGCCTAGGTAGACGAATAAGGGTTACGAATGAATGCACATTCTAAGAGGTGGTGACTACATAATAGGTATAGGGACCTATTTCAAGTAGTTCGGTTTTTTATAGTTCAAATATGGTGGTATGCATGGATGGGTTCTACTGAGTCTTAATGGGTTCTCTATTTGGACATCACTCGCTGGTTGGATGAACCTGAGATTTCAATCTATATTGGCTGGATAAGATTCCAATGATAAAACTATTTCTACTAGGTTAGGGTAACCTTGAATCGGTTTCACCCAAGTGGTTGAGCTAGTTGCTAGTCAGGTTGGTTAGCTAGGTTCATAAAGCCCAAAAATGCGCCTTCAGTGACTTTTGTGTTTAAGTAGCACATGAGGCCTCATTGGGTGGCACACTAGTGGCATGTGCATAGTGTGCTTCGAGTAGGTCACAACCATATATTGGGTCAAATGAATTGAGTCAAGGCTGAGGCTCTAGTGGAAGTCGGGAAGTATACCGATATTATGGTAAGGGTTATGCTAGTCCTTTTGACCTGGAAGTCGTAGCACAAAATAGAGTACAAGGGGACGGGTTTGAGTGGGACATGATATACCTAGATGAAGGTGGACTCGTCTAGATCTTGCATATGAAATTCGTTGGAAGGTAACAGCTGGTCTCGTGCTCCGAATATTAATGACACGGCGGGGACACAAAATGATCTAAATGGAAAGTGGGAGTCCAGGGCACTAATTATCATCCTAATGGGAATATTCCTGATCAAGCAGTAATCTTCATATATCCCAAAATTTTAGGGCTTACAATCTACCCACCTTAGAAGCTAGGACATGGTTTTAGGAATAATGAGGTTAGAAGGATTCTGATAGTAGCTTGAGGGTCGAGAGGAGAACGAGTAACTCCAGGTAAGGTTCCAGTTACTGGGCTGGCCGATGGTAGCTGCACTTGTATATACAACTATCATAGCCATGGGGATACTCTCTAAATATCAAATACGAGCGTTCGTCTTTCCAATTAGTGAAGACAAAAGCAATAAGGAATTCAAGAAAGATGTCATCGAATACAATTACGTGATTCAAGGGCAGATGTATAATTCAAAAAGAATTGTCAATACAGTCGCGGATGAGATCCTGGATACCTCTATATCTCAATCCACGTAGGATAATTAAATGAAGAGCGAACCAAATGTATCATGGTTGATCAGACCGTAATACAATGATTCTGATTAGACAATATGTTAGCGGGCGTCTCCAATAAACATATGTCTTGAATCAAGCTCGATAAAAGAGTAAGCTTGCAAAACTAGGCTGTAATAGCAGTATTGGTCAAGAGAGTCAAAATATAAATATGCGAGATTTTTGAAATGAGGCACAATTGGTTCGAATTTTGAGAGAATCAAAGCCTTACCTGGTGTTCTTGCTTATATAGGCATCCTACTATCTTCTATGGTATCCTAAACTTGTAATCCCATCTGAAGTCATTTTACCGAGGATTATGCCTGGCCCGTATATTCTGGCTGTGGTAAACCCTTGGTTCCGTGGTTCAGACGTGATCAGCTATCAGGTACTCTACCTTATATTGACACAAGGGATCTAAGATCTAAAGAGGTCAAAAGGATATAGTTTTAGCAATGTTCCATAAACTATGGTTCTTCGAAAGGATTTCAATTATGTGGATTGTGCCTTGCCAGTGCGCTGCTGGCTGCAGTGAACCCACATTCTCCACTCTCAAATAATTGACGACAGTGCGCTGCTGTCTAACCATTCCTTTAACTATATCCGTAAAAATTCATGAGCTTCTAGAGATTCAAACAAGCTAACTAAAAATAGAGCGTAGGTATTTGTCCTATCAGTCTCATTTGAAATAAAAGATTTAATCAGGGAGGAAATAATTAAAGACGAAAGAATACAAACATTCTAGTATCTATTTCATGTGCATTTCAATGGTTGAGGGAAATCTCAAATCAATCTACCTCAAGATTCGTATACGATAACAGAATCAGAAATTATAAATCAATTCCTTACAGCAAAATAGAATTTAAATAAACAATTCTAACTTATGATATAAGATTTATATCTAATAAAGCAAAAGAAAATTAAACAGTTTATCAAATTAACGCCTTAATTCTAGGCAAGTCTAACATACCAAGCGAATACTATATCCACATTGGATCATATGTCATATCGAAAGTAATAGTGTGCCCATAGGGATCTAGCAAGCTATCTAAATTGCATGGCCTATCTAATAACCTTAACTACCCAACGGTCAATTTGAACAAGGGACTCCTAGTCCTAGTTATTCTCCTAAATTTTTTAATCCTAATTGTGAATGAGCATTTCCTGGGCGCAGGCTCGCAATGGTACGACTAACTTAAGTACCATCACGAGTTCGCAATCTTTTGCAAAAACGGACCTGCATGGGCCACCACAAAAACTTGTCACGACCCGCACCCGCTTTTTTGGATACGAGACGTGTCCAAGCCAGCCTACGCCGCAAAGTCGACGGTAGAACGCTGTCAAGCCCGCAAGAAATAAATGTCAAAATATAACATTTGCTGCTCATTCACATATCTAAATTTGTTACAACATTTACAACATTTAAATTAAAAAAATACAAGATTTACAATTAATGAAATTGATACAACTGCTATCTATTTCTTGGTTTCTGTCTGCAAGTACATCCGAATCTCCCAAGCTAAGTGAAGCCACAGCTAACCTAAAAAAGATGGTTTCTAGTCAGGAATGGAACAAGTACATAAACCAACGGCAATACAAAAACACAATAGAATTAACAAGACATGAAATGACATATGAGAGATAAAAACTGGAAAGTACTGATGACATGGAACGGTGGAGAAGAAAAGGAAAAATAAATAAAAGACCACTACCTATGTGTGTGAAATATCTGTTTCGACATGTGAACAGCTAGGGGATAAATCCGGCACCTGCACCTGTCGTGTACAGGTGCTATTGTTCACGAATAGACATCATGGGGATAGTTCTGGGTAGTCCACATGTCTACTAAGATATTTTCCCTCTCGACTACTCTGTTTGATGAACGTGTCAACAAGCAGCAAGATATGTATAAACATGAAATGATAAGACTACTATAAATCGAAAGCAATCAGAAAGTGCACTTGCCTGAGGTCCTTAGCTGGTGAAACCAATATACTTACCACTCAATGAGCCACAATCAGTCAACACATGCAGAAGTCTCCAGATGCTGAAATAAATAGTATCAACGTTCTCAGAAGTCAATATAGCTAGGATTGCCTGTCCTTAAGTCCAATTCTGGACACAGGGGCAAAACGGTAATTTTGGGTCAAAACGGTGTCCGTCGTTGGACCCGCTTTGCACCAAAAAGCGTGCCAGAGTCAATGATCCTAAAGGCGTAAAACATGTCAATAGGTCCAGTTTACTGATACGAACCCAACCGTATGTGCAGAGTTGGATTCTGGTGGGCCGTGTATAAAATCGCTCGTTGAGTCGGACCGTAGGGCCCACAAAACGGCGTTCCGATTCAACTGTCTCAGAATCGGACCAAACTTGACATACAGGACCAGAAAAACGATACGGTCCTTCTAGCGTAAGTTTTATCTCGATCTGAAGAACGTGCACAAAGTAATTGGAAAACTTGCACAGAGGCCGATACGGTGAATTTCGACGGATACGCATCAAATTCGTCGCGCACACGCGACCAATTTGAATTCCGTCAAAGCCCACACGTCCACGAAGCCATTACGCACCTTTCGATGCTTTCGGTTCGCGACTAAGTCGCCCAGTTTGGCGGACGCACGTGGTATCGGAGAGTTTTCAATGTTTTCTACAGTTTTAAAAACATGTTTTCATGATTTTCGATGTTGAATAACTTTCTGTAAACTAAATGAAAAATCAATCTATCAGAAGGGTTTCGATCCCATATGTTGTCTTCTACTGTTTGAAGTTGGTTTTCAAAAACCCGGATTATTTAGTTCGAAAAACGCTCTCAAGTTGGGGTTTTGGTTCTGTTCTAGAGTCCTGTTTTGGACTGTTTTCCCTTGACTTTGTGTTGAATTCTCGACCAATCGATGGTATTACCTACAAACTAAATGAACAAGTTTAAAAAGGGCTATATTAGGTTCATACCTGCGCGATTGGTTTGGGGATTGGTTTAGCGTGGAGGACGGGATCGTACGGTGAAGCTGGGCTCGAGACTTAATAATGCTGCCGTTGCTCCCTGTTTCGCGTGCACAACCGGAGTTCGACGCTGTTTGGCCGGCTCTGGCGGCTGCTCTTAGCGGTGCGCGGGGCTAGGGGGGTCGCCCAGCCCCGACGTGCCCTGAGATGTGTGGCGCTCGTGATTAGTTTAGGGTTTGACGAGAATTCCTACTCTATCCCTCCGTTCATATGTATGTATACTCTGTATATATACTGTCATTACATAGAGCCTGGTGTCGGCCTATGGGCATGGTGGGCCGCTGGGCTGGTTGTTTTTTGGTTTCTTTTCTTTTCTTTTTCTATATATATAGATATATATAGATATATATATATATATATATATATATATATATATATATTCACATATACATATATACTCGTATACATTCACATATATATTTTATTTATTTATATATTCCTACCATATATAATATATATTTATTTATATATCACATATATATTCACATATATTTATTTATATATTCACATATATCCTTATAACAATACATATATATATTATGGATAAATATTCCATAACCAAAATATTAATAATAATTTCTCGTATATGGTTTATAATAATATGCATAACATATATATATATATATCTATATATATATATATATATATATATTATATATATACACGTATAAAAAAAAAAAAATATATATATATATATATATATATATATAATATATATAATAATATATATATATATATATATATATATATTATATACACGTATAATTCGTTTGATAAAGAATTATCGAAATAGACGAATACTAATAATATAATTTAAGAACAATATTTTAATAACAGTACAAAATAATAAAAATAATACTAATAATACTAATAAAACAACAAAATACCATAACCAATAACTGTATAGTTTTGGGTGACCAATGCACTCCTACGTAATTTGGCTCACCATATCGTGCACTATTAAATATCATATAAATATAAATTAACATATTTAGAAAATATTCGCCAATCCTACGAATAAAATAGAAGTATATGCATCTACTTAAAGCATGCCTATATGGGGTCTTTGCACACACTACATGCCTACCTAGGCTGATACACTAGTCAAAGCACGTCACTGCACTGTCTGTGCCACGATCTCTAATCACTTTGTACTCAATTTCCTAATTATGGCTAAATTATCTACCGTAATAATAGCTAATAATTATTTATAAATCTAATAATCACCATTTAATAAAATATAATAAAATATTTTGAAATTTTTGGGAAGGGGAGCTACAATAAGTGCTGTCTGCGTCTAAAAATTATGCTTTCTAGAAACATCGTAGGTGTTGGCACCTACTTTCCACAGCTGATTCAACTCATCTATCAATGGCTGTAAATACATATTTATGTTCCTTTTCGGATTGTTCGGACCCGAGATAATAATGGTGAAAAATATATACGGACTCTTCATGCACATCCAAGGCGGTTGATTGTACAAAGTGATGATCACTGGCCAACACGAATACTGGGAGCTCAAAATCTGAATGGGGTAAAACCGTTGGAGGAGAGCCCAATCTGATATTACCAGGATTCGAAGCAAAATTTGGATACTCTCGATCAAAGTGCTTCCATGCTTCTCCATCAGATGGGTGATCCAACACTCCTTCGATATCTTTTCGCCTATGCCGACTAATATTTTCTGCAGTCTCCTTCACCATAAACAATCTTTGCAACCGCGACGTCAACGGCAAGTAGTGCATCGAATCGGTAGGCTTCCTTGCACCAACAGACCTTCCTCTACCAATGCCCTTGTAGCGATCAGCACCATAAAATCTGCACGTGTCTTCATCCTTGTCATTTTTGTAGTACAACATGCATCGGTTGTGACATGCATCGATTTTCTCGTATTCCATCCAGAGCGATCTCACCATCCTCTTAGACCGGTAGAAGTCTTTAGGCAACTTAGCACCCTCCGACAAGATCTCTATAATTAACTCCATCAATCGGTTGTAGCAATCTTACGACATGTTAAAATTGGACTTGATGCTCAACAATCTTGTAACCACCTCTAACGGTGAATGATCCTCACAAACAGGATATAGGAGTCATTGCATTCTCCAGCAACTCCATGAACTTTGCATCATCGGCATTTGGTGCCTCCTCGGCTGCATCATGATTGTCCGGATCAAAACTAGGCCCCGCCGCATCAAAAACTATGTTCACTCACCCTCGTCGTAAGCAGCGTGCACTACTAAAATCTGCTCATTTAGACATAAATTTAGCGACGTTCGATTAACGGCGCTAAATTGTGTACATTAGCGACGTTTTAGTGAAGCGTCGCTAATCGTCGCTACTAGCGACGAAATAACGACGTATATTAATTACATGAGCTAGTCGTCGCGAAACGTCGCTATGACGTCGCTAATAGCGACTAATTTAGCGACGGTCGTTTGAACGTCGCTAAATTCTAATTATATCCCCCCCCGATTCATTTCCCCCATTTTACTCTCTCACTCTTTCTCCTTCCCCCCCCGGTGCTCTCACTCTCTTCGGCGCTATCACTCTCTCCGGCAACTCTCACTTTCTCCGGCGACTCTCCTCTCTCTCCGGTAATTGACTCTCCCCCCCCTCTCTCTCTCTCTCCGGCTGTATTGGTTGTTAGTGGTTAGGGGTGCGGGTGGCTTGGGGGAGGTACAGGGGGGATGGGGTGGTTGGGGGGTGAGTGGGGGGTGGCTGGGGGTGGGGCAGGAGGGACGAGGGCGGCTGGGGGAGGGGAGCTGGGGTTAGGGTTGCTTAGGGTTATTTCCTCCCATTTTACTCTCTCACTCGCTCTCCTCCCCTCCGGCGCTCTCACTCTCTGGCGCTCGCACTCTCCGACGACTCACTCTCCGGCGACTCTCCTCCCTCTCCGGTACGTGGTACTCTTCCCCCCTCTCTCTCTCTCTCTCCAGCTGTTTGGTTGTTGGTGGTTGGGGGTACGCGTGGCTCGGGGGGGAGGGGCAGGGGGATGCGGATGGTTCGGGGGTGAGTGGGGGTTGCTGGGGGGTGGGGCAGGGGGACGAGGGCGGCTGGGGGAGGGGGAGGGGTGCTAGGGGTAGGGTTCGGGTTAGGGGTGGGTATGTGTCAGCGGCTGGGGGAGGGGAGGAGGGGGTGGGGGCGGGGGGAGGGCAGCAGGAGGGGAGGGGAGGGTTAGGGTTCAGGTTAGGGGTGGTGTAGGGTGGGGGGGCTTGGTCCAGGGCACCGATAGTGCCGAAAAATCTGAAGATTTAGTAATAATTATTTGTTTTCCGACACCGAAAAATGTGATACTCCGATTCGAACGCACCTTTAGTGTCGATATTTGTAACAAGTAGTTTTGTTGGTTGGTTAATTGGTAACATGGTGATCGGGACATATAGTCCCTGCAGCCATTCAGCTGGCGAGACAGAAACTATGGTACGACATGGTGATCATAACAGTCCCTACAGTCATTCGACTGGCGAGACAGAAACTATGTAGCCGTAGATAAAGTTGACTGTCCTCCGACCCTCATCCCTCGGCAATGATGATATGACAACCTATCACTATATCTTATATAGTAGTAGATGATGTCTTAGTATTACATTATGTGAGTTCATCTTGATTCTGTTACATTCTTCAGATACTAGATACGATAAGAATATATACACACCATAGGTACAGAACATAGATGATTCACACTAATGTATGCTAGAATGAATTTTGGGTTTGTTCTGAGTTATCCGTTCTCACACTTGGCAAAAAATCGAATTTTTTGTACTTTATCTGCTTTCGAAAATGTACTCAAATTACATGATGGTTCCTTTAGTTAGCTTGCTTATGTTACAATTATATTATTTGTGAATATCGATCTTACCAGATGGTGTAGTGCCCCGCTTCGCGAAGGCACTAGATAAACAAAAAGATCGGACTGCTGCCTCTGCAACAGAAGACGATTGATCTGGGTGAGTGGACAAAGTCTCATTTGCTGATTCGCTTACGCCTTAAGAATCTGAGTTTTGATTGAATGCTATTGTTAATAACAAGACAGTAAATCATTGAGTATGCTTATAAGAGAATCCACATGTTGCCATGCTAAGAACAAGAAAAGAGATAAATTGTATGCTAAAGATGAATTGTTGCCTGCTAATAAGAAACGAACTGATGCCTCCATGCCAAAGAAAAGCTTGTTGCCTGATAAAAAGAAATGAATGTTTGCTATGTTAAATCAAACAAGATGCCTGCCATGCTTAATAAGAAAGAAAAGAAATTGCTCACTTGTCCTGAATTCGTATGCTTACAAAGAAAGAATGTGTATGCTTAATCTGAAAGAAGACAGAGTCATAGCTCTGTTGTTACAAAGAGAGAAGGCAGAGTCATAGCTCTGTCGTTACAAAAGAGAGAAGACAGAGTCATAGCTCTGTTGTTACAAAGATTGATATAGAAAGATGAATCATTGCCCCTCAAAGAGTTTATCTGCTAGATGTTGTATTCATGCATTGGTCTCGGGCAACTTGTATACAAGGTCACTAGATCTCTCGACGGTTTCCAGGGCACTGGAAGCTGATCGGCCTAGGAGAGATTGTCTAGACATTACGAGGTACAAGGGCCTCGGGTGTTGCATCAATGTCCTTAGCGACGAGCTGAACCCAAGAGTCACAGCGGCTAATCATGGGTTTCCCATGGACAATCATATAGATAAGTGTGGATTGGTGTAGAGCTGAACCGGAGAGTCACAGCTGCCAATCGGTCTGTATGTGTCTATCATATGTTTTGCTAAGAGTTAATAATACAGAGACGAACAGGGAACACTATTGGTTTATAATG
This sequence comes from Iris pallida, assembly GCA_029216955.1. Taxonomy (NCBI): domain Eukaryota; kingdom Viridiplantae; phylum Streptophyta; class Magnoliopsida; order Asparagales; family Iridaceae; genus Iris; species Iris pallida. Next base: position 9,504,574 of record JANAVB010002600.1, on the reverse strand, counting down.
TATATGCTAATCCTTGTCTTGTGCAGGGATGGACGGTCGGCTATGGTAAGAATCACTGAAAAGTGATACACATGTATTGCTTGAGTTTGCTATATGAATTACATGAAAAGATTAATCTGTTACCAAGAAGTGCTATGTTCCACATAAGAAAAGATGTAATATCATGCTCATAATCTGACCCTATGATTGTCTTGAACAAGAGAAAAGAATGCTAATGATGTTGTCCCTAATGAAATGATATGCTCATGAAACACGCTGCGCACTGCACAAATGAATAGTCATCGTGCTTGAATTGAATAGTCCCATGTATGCTCGAAATGAAATGAAACAAATGTTGGCTTTTCAAAGATGTTTTCAAAAGAAAAGTAAACTGACTCTGTATGCATGAAATGAACATAGGTAAAGAGTAGCAAGATCACATCACAAGAAACATTTTCTCACTAATTGAACAGTGATCGTTTCAGACAAATGTAGCTCTTTGTTCACAATTCACCAGTATGCTGATATACTGACCCACCATCAGTCTGCATGCAGGTGCACTATGCATCGAGAAGGATAGTCCGAAGCGATAGTCCGAGCCTCATCCTCAGGAGCCAGAAATCAGAAGAGATGCCAAGAGATGACATCTGTTGCAAGAGTTGGTTTTGTATATAAAGGGATGTAATATAAGAACGGGATCATTGTAATCTGTAAAGTCCTGAAAGAATGTAACATTGTATCAGAGAGAATCGAGAGCTTGTAATCTGTTCAAAAAAATCAATAAAGAGAATTGTTTCTTGTTACCATTGTGTTCGATGCTTGTATTCTGAGAATATGTCTGCTGCTGCTTCAATTATCTGCGATACGTTCCGTTGCGTATTGTCAACCTTGTCTATCTTGTCTTGTTCCAGGTCTCGGCCTTATGCAAGCGCAACTTAGGCTTGCACGGCATCACGCCTTAGCGAGGACGAACGGTCCCAAAGAGCCCGAAGCGAGGACGAAAAGGACTCTGCGGGATCGGGGCGTGACAGATGGCACCCATGACCCGAGGAGCGGCACGTCGTTTGAGGAAAACAGTGAATGCTGAGGTGACTCCTCCTACTGTTAAGGAGGATGTGGCACCGGTAGCTAGTGAGACCGGGAGTTCTATTCATCTAGCACCGGTAGCTAGTGAGACCGGGAGTTCTATTCATGCAGCACTTGCAATGGACTACACCTCTCCTGCCGCCGTCGATCCCACTTATTCGATGTGGTTGCGTGATCGTATCACTGAGCGTTTGCGTGAGCTGCATGGTTTTCATTAGCTATTAGTACTTATTTGTATTGGACTATTTGTATTGAGTTTTTTTGTATTAGACTTTTGTATTGGACTACATATATGAATTAGTACTGTGTCAATCTCTGGATTGTATTGGACTACGACATGGTGATCAGGACATAGTCTCTGCAGTTTCGATTGACGAGGCAAAAACTATGTAGCCGTCGATGAAGTTGACTGTCCTCCGACCCTCATCCCTCGGCAACGATGATACGACAACCTATCACTATATCTTATATAGTAGTAGATGATATTTTAGTATTACATTATGTGAGTTCATCTTGATTCTGTTACATTCTTCAGATACTAGATACTAGATTCCATAAAAACGTATACTACACCATACGTACAGAACATAGATGATTCACACTAATGTATGCTAGAATGAATTTTGGGTTGTGTTCTGAGCCATCCGTTCTCACACTTAAAACACATATGAATTAGAACTGTGTGTCAATCGTTGTTTTTGTATTTTCGGCGAATCCAGGGATTGGATTCTGTATTTTGTATTTTGGATTCTGTATTTTGGCTCCAGTTCCAGCTCCATTTGCATTAATCTACGGTACGATATGGTGATCAGGACATAGTCCCTGCAGCCATTCGACTGGCGAGGCAGAAACTATGCAGCCGTAGATAAATTGACTGTCCTCCGACCCTCATCCTCGGCAATGATGATATGACAACCTATCACTTATATAGTAGTAGATGATGTCTTAGTATTACATTATGTGAGTTCATCTTGATTCTGTTACATTCTTCAGATACTAGATACGATAAGAACATATAGTACACCATATGTACTGAACATAATGATCCACACTAATGTATGCTAGAATGAATTTTGGGTTGTGTTCTGGGCCATCCGTTCTCGCACTTAAATAGATATGAATTAGTACTGTGAGAGCGCCGGAGAGAGTGAGAGCGCCGGAGGGGGGAGGAGAGAGAGTGAGAGAGTAAAATGGGGGGAAATAAATTGGTGGGGGAATATAATTAGAATTTAGCGACGTTCATACTAACGTCGCTAAGTTAGTCGCTATTAGCAATGTCATAGCGACGTTTCGCGACGACTAGCTCATGTAACTATGTAGCCGTAGATGAAGTTGACTGTCCTCCGACCCTCATCCCTCGGCAATGATGATACGATAACCTATCACTATATCTTATATGGTAGTAGATGATATTTTAGTATTACTTATGTGAGTTCATCTTGATTCTGTTACATTATTCAGATATTAGATACTGGATTCGATAAGAACGTATACTACACCATACGTACAGAACATAGATGATTCACACTAATGTATGCTAGAATAAATTTTGGGTTGTATTCTGAGCCATCCGTTCTCACACTTAAAACACATATGAATTAGTACTGTGTGTCAATCTTTGTTTTTGTATTTTCGGCGAACCCAAGGATTGGATTCTGTTTTTGTATTTTGGATTCTGTATTTTGGCTCCAGCTCCATTTGCATAAATCTATGGTACGACATGGTGATCAGGACATAGTCCCTGCAGCCATTCGACTGGCGAGGAAGAAACTATGTAGCCGTAGATAAAGTTGACTGTCCTTCCACTACACCAAAAAAGGCATTTAGGAATAGTTTTTTAATGTACCTAATATTTTTAGGAACATATAAATACCGTTCCTAAAAGTGGCGTTGCAATATTAGGAACGGTTGTAATGCGTTTCAAATGTTAGTTTGGAACGTTTATGAGGCGTTCCTAAAGTAGATTTTGGAACACATATAATATGTTTCTAAAATATATTTGGGACGTCTATGAAGTGTTTCTAAATTCTCTTTTGAAACACATAAAATATGTTCCGTTAGTATTTCTTGGGACTTCTTTAAAACGTTTCTAAATGTATTTTTGAAACGTTTTGCATCTGTTCCTATATATAATTTGCAATAGTTTTTACATATTCTTGTGGCTAAATTTGAAAAGTTTATTAACATTCTAATGTATTTCTAATTTTAATTTTACAGCCAATTTTATTTTGAACCACAAATATAATTCATAACTGAACATAAATCACATAATAAATGGTGCAATATTTTTATACATTGTCCCAATCAACATCCAACATAGCTATTAAATTAACAAAAGCAATCAACTTAATATAAATTAAACAACCAATAACATATCCCAAAAGTTAAATCTTTATAAAATATGACCAAGAGTATATATATAATGTAAGTTACAAATGCTATATAAATCTAGCTCGACAAAGATATTTGTTTACAAAATTTAGAAAATTCCAAAAGTTTTTTTCCAATAGAATGATGGAGATTTGAACAACGCTAGCGGCAACTGGCAACACCTGCATGCAACATTAAAACAAGTTTAAGTTAAAATTAGGATACTGGATAATAAAAGACTAAGATGAACAAAAAAAATCTAAGATGAACAAATATACTATATTCAAAAATTTAGACAATTAATATACATGTATAATTCAACCTCACTGCCAACAAACAACTCAAAATAATAAACCAAAACATGTTATGGTGACACCCTCATCCTTTACAAGACAAGTGAAAAAGTATCACAAGTTAATGGCATACCACTGCTAGTTTTTTCTGAATACTGTAAGCACTGGATTTATATTCTCAAAGGCAGTAAATGTCTCCTCTCTTGCCTGACATAGAATTCGAAGAATCAAGTATAAAGAGCAAGGAAATAAGATAATACATTCGATATGTTTTGGGACTATTGTCTACTGGGAATTAGTGGTATACATAAATAAGAGCCTTCAAAAATAGTCGTTGATCTAAGATGAGTATAACTAGAATCACCTATGTACATCAGTATTTTTTCTGTCCATCTTTTTCTCTGACTTCCTGATCTGGATTTATGTACAAAGAAGATCTGAAACACTGAAAAATAGTTCTCTCTCAAGATATTTACCTTTATACAACTTAATCAAGAAAATGGACACAGTATCTCTGTACCTTAGGTGTCCTTTGCTTCCGATAGAAGCATCAGGCTTTGGGATACCTCTGTGTGCAGCTTCTTGCTGCTTTAGAGCTTTTGATTCAAAATATTCAAGCCATGCAGCAGCATCCTGCAGATAAGTTATCATGAAGCTACTTTCTTGTATAACATACACATCTTAAACCTTTTTTTTTCTGGATGTAATATATATATATATATATATATATATATATATATATATATATATATATATATATATATATATATATATATATATATATATTATCTGTAAGTAACCTGAGTACGAAGATCTTCTGGTCCAAGTTTGGCCTAAAGTATCTGCAATGTGGTTTGTTCATGTTGCATGCTAAGAGTATATGCTTCCATCATTGAAAGTGCTATGGTAATGGCGTGATAACTCGCAGCAGTCTGCAAAATTAGAAAAAGAATTTGATGATAAATTTATCAAATTTTCTGGCGATAGTGTTACCAAGTTGCAAGATGATTAGTATTTGATGTATTTTCATTTTTCATATGGGAATTTTGGTTGTTCATGTGTTATAACCGGTGCAACAGTGGAAGTAATAATGTAACTGGATTATACGCAGAAGTTCCATATTAATTTTTATCAATCAATGACAAATTTGGCATCTTATCTTTAAGAACTCCAAGTGCATAACCAAAAAAGTAGGTCTAGGTTTTACTGAAAGGGCCTATTTTTCACGTAGCCACCTTGGCTACGAGTTTGGCACCATCATAGAGGGTTGATTTAAGTTAATAGCCAGTCAGTGCGATCATGGAACTTTGTTAAAACTCATGTTGTGCTTTGTCAGTTTTTGTACTTTTGAGTTTTTGGTTGTACTCTATCGTACTTTTAATTCTTGTTTTGGATTGTATCCTCTTTTGAGGTTAATTGTTTCTTAATATTTCTTTAATCAACCATAGGGGTTATATCCCACCATTTCCCTAAAAAGTGAAAAAAAAAATTGAGTTCTCTTATGCTCCGGAAAGAAGGTCTTGATTATGATATACCCTGGGTTTGTTTCCTTAGGGTGTGTATTGTAGAAGCATGGAATTTCACAACCAGAAAGCCCATGCGCCAGACACTACATGCGCCAGAACTCGGACAGAACACTTCACAGCAAAGTCAATAAGTATAGACATTTGAAGAAGGACTTTTTATTTATATACAAAAGTCTATTACATGTCTAGAAAAGGTTGTACAAAGGAGAATTTCTACAAAGGAAAGATCCTAAGTCTACAGCCAGCGGCCACCATGCGCCTCCAGATAGGCGCAGCAGTCACCATGCGCCGCCAGTTAGGCGCAGCAGATACCATGCGCCTTCAACCAGGCGCATCCCACCATCTCTTCAGCAGCTCAGTTATGTGCATCCAGCTCAGTTATGTGTATCCCTTCAGCAGCCCAGTTATGTGCCGCTCTTCCAGCCAGGCTCACCTGATAAGTGCTTCGATTAAACAAAGCATTTAACCCTCTGGCTGGAACCAAGGAAGAGAAGAGCACCGCAAGTCTGTGGCCAGGGGAGGCTTCGAAAGAGCCTCCAAAGACCAAGGAAGACCGTAATTGAAATACGGCTAAAGGAGCAGCTTTCAATACAACCAGAGTAGGCGACACCCACTTTGAAGGAAGAAAGAGCCTAGTACTGCCATTCCGATCTACGGCCCTTCCAGAACAACGGAGACGAGGCCCGAGCCATCCCTATCTTTGGATGCAACAGGCACCTTCCGTCTGCCTCAGAAGCCCTCGACTCCGTCTTTTTGATGTAACAGTCACCTCCAAGTGCAGCAACGACGATATGGCGTCTCATCTTCACCCTCGGGAACACTTCGTCAACAGAATGCACCCGAGAACCCAAGATCATGATTGGAAGTACATGAGAGAGTGAGAGGCCAACCTTCTCTCCTTGCCACTATTTATAGGCCGGGCAGATCAAACCCATGCGTCAAGTGGATGGCTCTCCGAATTCCGTGCAATGAACTCACATTAAATGGATGAACCGGACGCCTCGACTTCAGCCAAACAGCTATTTAAAAGCACTCGAGAAGCGAAACAGCCGCATCATTAAAGACGTGTCGGATGCGCCGGCTGGACAGCGCATCACACCCCTTCAAACACCAAGCGCCTCCCACAGATGCGCCCTGTACCGAGCGCATCACAGAGGATGCGCCCCCATACGTCCCCATACGCCTAGTGGAACGTCAACCAACGCGCCCACTCAGCTGTTCATCGAATGTCACCAACATTAAATGCTGAACTGACAGAGTTGGCAGCACGCCTCCCTAAGCCTGAACGGTTGACAGCTTTTGTAGAAAACGAAGCGTCTACAACGTCAGCATCATCATGACTTTACCCCCGACGGCTACTGCCACGTGGCCACCCAACCATCCGTATGCGCCTCAAAAGCCATGCGCCTCAGACCCTTCACTGATCCCTAAAGACAGAAGAAGAGTCTCCAGTTGAAGCTTTACATGCGCCTCAAAAGCCATGCGCCCCAGACTGATCTCTGATCCCGAAAGACAGAAGGAAAGTCGCTCGCATGCGCCTCAAAAGCCATGCGCCCAGAACGGTTCGTGACTCCTAAAGGTCACGAGCCAAAATCTCATCATGCGCCCAATCCAAGGCGCATCCCACCAAATCATCCCCCCATCAGATCCGAGATCTCCGAGCCATGAGTCGACGACACGTGTCCTTTGACTCAACTCATCCAAGATCTCAGCAACAGAAAGATCTTCTCCTTTGCTACGTGCCGGCTCACAACAGCAGTATGAAGAATTCAACCCCTCGAGTAGGGCGCATCATCCATGCGCCTCCATCAGCAATCTCCACGTGGCGTCCCCACGTACCGGCGCATCCTACATATGCGCGCATGAGCAGCCAACCTGTCCAGCTATAAATAGAGGTATTTCATTTCCTTCTTACGGACCTACATACAGACAGAGACGAACAAACATACCACCAGAGAGGCAGATACAGACATTCAACGTCTTCCTCCTCTCAGCAAGCTCCAGTACCCAGAGCAATCTACACCTTCAGAGAACCGATAACCGTCGTCAGCCCGTCAACGGAGTCAACGCATTACCACTCGCTCCATTGGCACTAAGGACCCAGATTAAACAAAAGTGTACTCCTTGGACTACATCTAAGTCCTATATTGTAACACTATTCTGTTTGTGTTAAAGTTTTCAATCAAACAATTTTAATGGCAAACAAGCTGGCGACTCTGCTGGGGACCTCTTTCTCCTCTTTCGAGAAAGTCGTGTCACAGGCCGACGACGTGAAGGTGGGCTCCTCCCACAAGACGCTGGTCGTGCGCCTCAATCAACATGCGTACGAGGAGTTCATTTCTGAAGGAAGTGCGAGTCCTTCGAAGCGGCTGCCGAAGCCGAAGAAGACCCGCCGTGTCTGGGTGCGCAAGGTCGACGCCTCGGGCACCACCACTGAAGGGAATGCGCCAATCTAGCCCTCCCTTCTTGCTGACGTTCTCAGCAACCAAGGTGCGCCCGCTGATGCAGCCCATCTCTCGGGGAAGCGTGCGGTTGACCACGTTCCCCAGCCATCTCCCTCTCAGGCGAGGAAGATGCGTCGACGGAGCAGGGGCGCAGCCAATGCCCCGCGCATCACCTCTGATGCGCCACAAAAGGTCTCTGTCTTTGACAGACTCACTCGCTGTAATGGCGAGGAGAATTTGGATGCTGAGTACTATGCGCCCCAGCGAGCTAGTACAAAAAAATCCAAGGCGGCACGGGCCATGCGCCACAAACGTGCTATACCAGCAGCAGGCCAGAGGCACGCGCTCACAATCACGCGCGCTGCCGATGGCAAGCTGTACCAGGTCGAATCAGGTGCCTCTGCACCAAAAATGAGTCGACCTTCAAAGTCCTCATCTCACTTGGGCGCATCTACTGCGTGCACAACCAAGTCGAGTGAGGCAAATTCAGTGGTCTTGAACTCCCGCGCCTCCTCTGGTTGTGCGTTTGAGGTCCGTTCAAGTCACTTCAAATGTTGTGGTTCCCCCACTACTGATCGTGATGCCTGCTTGGTATTAGATCAGGGGGCGCAACACTCACCTGACCACCCTGGCGTTTGGCCTTGCCATGCGCCTGAAGGGGGTGTGAAGGTAGCAAGCGCCGGTCAGGAGAGTCGACCAACAGGCACGATGCGCCTCTCACGGGACATACTTGTGCGGTGGTCACCATCAACTGCTGTTGCAAGGCAGCAGTACCACCAAGGCAGTCAGTCTTCCAGCGGCTGCAATCATCGATACCCCTCCGACATCGCCTCGGGATGAAGGTATCAACAGAAGAGGAGCCAAGGTTTGCTTCATGCAACGTGACCTCCAACTCCTCGTTAGTCCGGAAGACGACTGGCAATTCCTCGTCTTCATCCAAAAGCCAGCCAAGGAAAACCAAGGCAGCTGTCTCGACCTCTGGAGTGTTTGAAGGCACTCGGTCGAGGAAGAAGTTCTTGGAGGAAGCTGGGGGTAGTCAGACCCTTGTTGAGCCTCCTTCCGAAGACGAAGATGTCCAAAGCACAGCTGCGGCGGATCTTCGTCCTCAAGGCGAAGTTAGCCTCCCAGAAGCCCCTCAAAACGAGGATATCCCCTAGGACACGGCTGGGGGTAGAGACGAAGAGGCCCTTCAAGACGGAGCTGAGGGCAATCAGGCCCTTGCAGATGCGCCCGTCGAGAATGACCTCCAGAATGTGGCTGGGGGTGGCCAAGGTGGAACACCAGGAGAGGTGACTCCCCCACATGAAAGTGAGGCCGAGAGCGAAGCCTCAACCAATCCATCCACCCCCGGCCGTGTCATGACAGTATACATGACTGGGGGTAATTCTGAGTCTGATGCGCCGCCGCAGGATATTGTCCAGCGCATAGACTCATTAGAGGGAGGACTCAAAACCCTCTCTGCCTCTATACAAGCACTGACTCAAGCAGTGTTTGATATACGGTCGGCCTTGACCAGAACACCTTCAACCGGTCCCGACCCAGGAGCCAATGGGGAGTCGAGTGTACCCCTTCAACGGGCACCCTCAGACACAGAAGCACCCCGGACGTCGGAGCCCTCAAACGCTCCACTCCAGTTAGTACCACCTTCCCCGACTCCTAGCTCCACGGAGGATGTGGTCGAAATGATCAAGGACTTGCGAGAGCGCTTCGAGTCCAAAAACATGCAAGAGGAGCGCCAGAAGATGGGCATTCCCCAGCCTTATCCCCTCGAGTGGAACAAGGTGGTTTATCCTCCAAAATATAAACCACAAACACTCACGCCGTACGACGGAAAGGACTCTCCGCGTCGATACCTGACATATTTCCAGTCACAGACGGGGCATCTTCCAAAGGAGGACGCGCTCCTCACCAGCATCTTTGTTGGGGCTCTAAAAGGGGTGGCGTATGACTGGTACTGCAGCCTCCCTGACAATTCTATATCGTCCTTCAACGACTTGACGCGCCTCTTCCTCGATCGCTTCTACGACGGCGGAAAGGACATGACGATGGCATCTCTCATAGAGATACGCCAGAAGGAGAAAGAAACGGTTCGGGTGTTCATCGAACGCTTCCGACAGGCCTGCTTCAGGCTACCTCCAGGCATGCCAGAACATGCGCTCCTCTCCTCTTGCAGCATGAACATGCTGCCTGCAGTGAAGCTCTGGCTCAACTCTACTCCCCCTCCCGACTGGAGCTCCCTGATCATCGAAGCTGAAGCCGCAGAAAAGAAGGCGGCCAATGCACGCCTTCTGGGTGTCAGCTTCTCCGCCTTTGATGATAAGGGGAAAAGGTCTGCAGCCAACAACTCCGGGCGAGAAGCAAAGGGTAAACAGGCATTGACTGTTAATGCCTCGAAAGGCGCATCTGCGTCTACTCAGAAGCCTCCACTGGCACCGAGACCCAAGGAGGTGTATTCATTCAATGACGAAGACACCCTGCAACTCTTTGAAATACTGAAGCAGGGTGACAAGATCAAGCTCCCGGACCCAAAGCGGCCCGATGAAGTCGGGAAAGTGGATAACCCGAGGTACTGTCACTACCATCGGTTTGTCGGACACCCGACCAAGGACTGCTACGTCCTCAAGAATTACATCCAGCGCATGATCAATGCCGATGTAATCTCCGTCGACTATGAAGAGAAGACGGTGTCAGCAAATGTGGTGTCACTTCAGTTCGGCACCTTGCCGCCGACCACCACACAAGATGGCGTCGTCCCCATCCCTAAGGCGACAATGGAGGTGGTGAACTTGCCACCTACCCGTGACAATGCGAGTGGACTCATCCCACTCACCACATCTCGAGGAGAGGTCCTCTGGGTTCACCCCGACCTCGTCTTCGAGGTGACTCAACTAGAGGTACGCTCTACCTCCAAATCAAAAGGCAGGAAGATCAAGTCTTGCCGTACGGTCTCTTCTTCAACGGAAGAGGCACTTCCAGTGCAGACGCGTGCACAACAGAACGCCCAGCCCGGCGAAGCTGCCGCCAAGGTGGTACCGTTTGGCACCATCCCTGAGGAGGGCCCGTCTAAACCCTCAGCAGCCAATAAGCAGAAGCAGGTGGAGGCTCGTTTCGACAGACCTCTACGGAAGGAGAATGCTTCGGGGCTAGCCAAGCCCCACAACTTTGACATACTGGCACAACTGGCCAGTACTCCTGCACGCCTGTCTTTGTTTGAGCTCCTGCGTCTTTCCAAAGACTCCCGAGAAGCTCTCTGCGAAGCTCTGAAGGACGCTGAATCCTTTCTCAGTCAGGTCAAGCAGCCTGAAGACCTCCCAACTACTTGCGCGCACTGTCATTGTGCGGATGAAGTTATCCCAAACATAACTTTCACCCAACAAGACATGCTGCTCAAGCACCACCTACATAACCGACCGCTGTATTACACAGGGTACATTGGTTCAGTCAAGGTGAGCCGGATTCAGATCGATCCGGGGTCTTCCCTCAGCATCATCCCGAAGGCGCTGCTATCAAAACTGGGGATCCCAATGTATCGGCTGGCGCCCACCAACACAACCATCAGTGGCTTCAACGCCAGCAAAAGCGAGCCACTGGGCAAGATCCGACTGAAGTGTCACATCGGCAACCTCAAAACTGAGGTGACCTGTTATGTGGTGGATGCCGAGGTGAACTACAACATCCTGCTCGGCCGACCATGGCTACATGAGTACATGATGGTGCCTTCCACGCTCCACCAATGCATGAAATATGTATCCACCAACGGCGTCATCCGGACGGAGTTTGCAGACATCGATCCTTTCAAAGGGATTGAATCCTACTTCACCGATTCCGACTTGTACAAGCCACTTGACGAGGAGGAAGCCAACGATGCTGATGATGAGGCAGAGACGGCAACTGAGCCGGACACGGAGCCTGAGATGACTCCAGACGCCCCTTTGAAGATCCGACTGAAGGGCAAACCACCCCAGAAGGTGCCTCCAATGAGCATCAAACTATCAGGGAAAGCACCGACTCCTGAGGCTCCCCTGAAGATACGCCTCAAGGGAAAGCCGCCTCAAACATCGGCTCCCCTGGTGGCAAAATTACTGGGGAAAGCACCACTCACAGGAGGCGCAGTTGAGGCACCTCTGAAGGTGCGTCTTAAGGGCAAGCCCTCGCAGTCATCCAAGATGCCAGAGAGGGCTCACATAACCCTCTCAGACCCCAACGTCAAAGCTGTGGTGGATTCTCCTGATCCGACCCCAGTGCTTACAGATGTGGAGCTTGGCGAATATATCTCTGCTGATGTAGATGCGCCCTCCTTAGACAATGTAATCCCACGGGATAAGATCTCGTATTTTATCAATAATAGAGTATCTTTTAATTATTCTTGTCTTCCGTACTGGAATGCCATGTATACATTAGATAACGCTCTACGGTCGTTGCAAACACATATAACGACCGTCCATCATGTAAATCGAGTAGTCCCGTCTCAAGGAGTCTGTTTTATACCCCCTCCACGAAGCCGAGACGAAGGATCCATCATTTTGGGCAAAGTCGAGCGTCATCAAGACCTCCCGCCACTCGAGCCAGAACCTGATACCGGCAGAGTACAAGTCTATCGGTACACGGATACGGCAAAGCACATCATCCAAAAAATGGGCTACGACCTAAAAAGCGACAAAGGCCTGAACTACGGCAAAGGTCGGCGTCTCCCTCTCCGGCTTCCAACACCCAAAGGAAAGCCGCAGTACTACTACAACAAAACTCGACGGGGGGTAGGCTATGTCACGCTGCCATCAACTCCAGAGAGTTCAGACGCAGAAGACGTAGAACATTCCCACTCGTCCGAAGCATCGACTTGGGATTCCGATACCAGTATCGGATCAGTCTTCAAGAAGGTGCTATCAGCTAACATGACGTCAGCACAACCTCAAAAAGGTGAAGGCGAAGACCAAGCGTCGGAACCCTTCGAAGAAGATCCTTGGGCTCAACGCCTAGGAGAACAATAGGAGTATCGTTTTGAGTTACGTGAACCTCCCACCGAAGACGAAGTCGAGCAGATCGACCTTGGGGACGGATCTTCTTCCAAACCCATCTTTATCAGCAAAAGCCTAGAAGGAGAAGACCGAGAGTCTCTAATCCAGCTGGCTAAAGAGTATATCGACGTCTTTGCCTGGAGCTACGAAGATATGCCGGGACTCGATCCACAGATCGCAATGCATAGGTTGAACATCTTACCTGATGCCAAACCTATCAAACAACAACAGCGACATTTCCGTCCGGACATCATGAATGCCATCGATCAGGAGGTGGGTAAACTCTTGACCAGCAGCTTCATCCGAGAGGAACAGCACCCAGATTGGGTAGCCAACGTCGTACCTGTCACCAAGAAGAATGGGAAGATACGAGTCTGTATCGACTTCAGGGACCTTAACTCTGCTTGCCCAAGGACGAATTCCCGCTTCCAATCACCGATGTGATGATCGATAACACATGTGGCTTTGAACGCATGTCCTTCATGGACGGGTATTCAGGCTACGACCAGATCAAGATGTTCCCCGATGACGCAAAACACACGTCATTTAGGACTCCAAAGGGCATTTTCTGTTACACAGTGATGCCCTTCGGCTTGAAGAACGCCGGTGCAACATACCAACGAGCTATGAGCACCATCTTCCGTCAACATCTTCGTAAGACAGTCGAATGCTATGTTGACGACATCGCAGTCAAGAGCCGCCTCAAAGGAGATCACCTACAGGATCTGAAGACAGTCTTCGATCTCATGCGGGCACATCAACTCAAAATGAACCCCGCTAAATCCTTCCTGGGGTTTCTAGCGACAAATTCTTAGGCTTTGTCATCACGGCGAAAGGCATTCATGTTGATCCCGAGAAGACCAAAGCCATCCTCAACATGGACCCTCCGAAGAATCTTCGAGAACTTCGGGGCTTACAGGGACGTCTGGCATACATCCGGAGGTTCATAGCAAACCTCTCCGGTAAATGTCAACCCTTTACTCAGCTCATGAAGAAGGGAGTCTCTTATGTCTGGACAGAGGAGTGCCAAAAGGCTTTCGACGACATCAAAGCCTACTTGACGAGCCCACCAGTCCTGGTGGCACCTGTCGCCGGCAAACCATTTCTCCTCTACGTCCGTGCCATGGATCATTCCCTTGGCGCTCTGCTGGCTCAAAACAGCGATACAGGCTATGAACAAGCAATCTACTACCTCAGTCGAACGCTCATCGGGGCCGAACACCGGTACAACCTCGTTGAAAAGGAGTGCTTGGCTTTGGTGTTTGCCATCCAGAAGACTCGTCATTATGTCTCGGGCCAGACAATTCATGTCATTTCCCGAGTCAATCCGCTCAAAGTCCTCATGACGAAGCCAGGATCATTGAACTCCCGGCTAGCCACATGGGCGATCTTGCTAACACCGTAAAATATGGTGTTTGTCCCGCAAAAAGCTGTTAAATGTCAAGCTCTTGCTGACTTCTTAGCTGCACACCCCATCCCAGAATCCTCAAAACTCTATGAAGACATCCCGGATGAGGTCCAAGTATCCAACATCACCGAAGGAAGCTCCGTTTGGCGGATGTTTTTCGATGGCGCTTCAAGAACAGGCCCCAAAGGCCAAATCATCGCAGGAGTGAGGGTAGTCTTAGTCTCCCCCGATCAGTTGGTCATCCAGCGTGCTTACTCCCTTTCGAAGCCGTGCTCCAACAATATTGCCGAGTACAACGCACTCATCATGGGACTCCAGCTCGCACAACAGCTGGGGGTGGACCATCTGGAAGCCTACGGTGACTCAAAACTCGTCGTGAACCAGATTCGGGGGCAGTACGAGGTTCGCCATGAAGATCTGATCCCTTACCATGAAGTTGCATTGAACATCATTTCAACCTTCACCGGGTTCTTCATCGAACACGTACCTCGTCTACAAAACTTGGAGGCTGACGCTCTGGCTGGCCTCGCAGCCTCATTGGCAGCGCCCTTTGGGACTCAACACTATGTCACGGTAACTGGCCGAGACTTGGTTTGTCCTAGAAACAACCTATGCTTGCGAGTGGCTCACGCCATGCCGACGAACACTGGTGTTAATGTCCGAGACTGGAGGTTCCCGTTCATCGACTTCGCTGTCTACGGAATCCTTCCAGAGGACCCGAAGGAAGCCGTCTCAGTCAGGAGATGCTCTCTTCGATTCTACTACGATACAGCTACCAAAACGCTATACCGACGCTCCTTCGATGGGCTCCTCCTTCGATGCTTGTCCAACGAAGAAGCAGCCGAAGCTCTTCGAGAAGCTCATGACGGAACTTGCGGAGCTCTTCAACCCGGTCCTAAGTTGCAGGATCGACTGCGACGTATGGGCTACTACTGGCCAACCATGGCCGCCGACGCTGTTGAATATGCTAAGAAGTGTCATGCATGCCAACTTCATGCAGACTTCATACATACACCGTCTGAATCACTACATCCTACAGTCGCCTCCTGGCCCTTTGAAGCCTGGGGCATGGATATTGTGGGACCAATCACCCCTCCTTCATCAAGAGGACACCGCTTTATCCTGGCCATCACCGATTACTTCTCCAAATGGGCAGAAGCAGTCCCACTGGCGGAAGTAAAGAGCTCCAGGGTGGTCAGCTTTATCAAACACCATGTCATTTACCTTTTCGGAGTACCCCGGCGGATCATTCATGACAATGGTCCTCATTTTATCAGCCACATTTTTAGCAGGTTCTGTGACAAGAATCGCATTCAAAATGTGGCATCCACCGCCTACAATCCGGCTGCAAACGGGTTAGCAGAAGCGTTCAACAAAACTATCATTAGGCTGCTCAAAAAGGTCGTGGCATCTGACAAACGCGACTGGGACGAAAAGCTTGGCGAATGCCTTTGGGCCTACCGCACAACGGTACGGACCCCAACAGGCAACACACCATTCTCCCTGGTCTACGGGAGCGAAACGGTACTGCCTCTCGAGATCCAGATACCCTCACACCGCGTAGCAATAACAAACAAACTCACAGAAGAAGACAATCAACGTCGTCGTCTGCGGGAACTGGAGGCACTCGATGAGAAGCGTCTCCTGGCTCAACAACGCATCGAACTCTACCAAGCCCGTATATCACAGGCTTTCAACAAGAAGGTCAAACAGAGGACTTTCCAAGTTGGTGACCTGGTTTTAGCAGTCAGAAGGCCAATGGTGTTAACTCACAAGACACCAGGAAAGTTCGAGCCCAAGTGGGAAGGACCTTTCATCATAGAGACGATATACTCAAACGGTGCTTACCGCCTCGCCAAACCCAATGGGGACTTGTTCATGATGTCCATCAACGGCAAGTTCCTAAAGAAGTACTATTTTTGACATCCTTCAGACGTGTACTTCCCCAAAGGGGATCTGTGGGCCCAATCATCGGGGCTCACACACAATCTCCTTCCACAAACTCATACGCTTCTGGAACCCAGCTGTTCCGTGGCATCCTTCAGTAGAAAGACAACCACGTCCACATCACCTCTGAGTTGTTCCTCTACACCCTACAAAGCGAAATCTTACGCTACGTAAGCCGACGCTACCCTTCATGTTTACCACGTCCACATTACCTCTCAGTAAACATCTCGTACAAACAACCCCTGCGTTGTCGTACATTGATCGCAGAACTTCCACGTCCACATCACCTCTGAGTTGTTCAGCGTATCCCCCAGGATCATTCCTACCACGTCCATAATACCTCTGAGTAGGAAGATTCTATCATTGTGAACCTAATGATTGTCATGTCCACATCACCTCTGAGCAAACATGTTGGTTCCTTCAAACTTATTATCTGTACCTAAAAACCAAGGTGCGCAAAAGATAATAGGTCCACACAAATCATCAAGTTCATAATAACAAAAATGAACACATCACAAAAAAAGGTTGTGTACTTCTTTATTTTCTAAAAAAAAAGAGAGTACAGAACTACACTATCCCCTAGCAAGGGTTGCAAAGGAACTTAAAAAAGGGAGAAGCTACAGTCCCTGAACCTCTCCAGGGTGGGCTGAGAGCTCTCTGACTCGACGTCTTAAGTCGGCTATACGGGTCTCCACAGTCGCCAGGACTCGACGCTCAGCTTCTTGACGCATCAATTCAACAGCCTCAGCGGAAGTTTCGCTCTCATGCTTCTCATCAAGCTGTTGTCGCTGCTGAGCCAAGGCAAGAGTCCGCTGAGTAAAAGTCGCTTCCTCCTTCTTGAATGATGCGTGTTCAGCCCGGACACGTTCGGCATCTAACTGGAGTCGGGCCCGTTGGTCCTCAAGGCGGCGTATCTGGGTGTTGATCTCTACGATGTTAGCATCCAACGCAGCTCGCGTTTCCATCGTCTTCTTCGTGGACTGAGACAACTGCTCTACCGCAGCCTCAGTCTCAGCCACCTCGCGCTCCCAAATGCCTACAGTGGCCTGGTAGGAAGACTCGATCTCGACAATCAACTTCCCCTTCTCCACATCTATCAGAACGGAGAGGTCATTTCGCTGGATGCGCTGAAGTTTCGTAAGCCGCTCGTCCAGCTCGATCACCGAAGCCTCCAGAATTTCGGCCATATGGTCGTGGCCTTGGTGAACGCGGATCAGCTCGACACAGGGCATTGCTAGAGTTCTTGCCGTCGCAAAGCTCCCGTTGGCATCCATCACCGCAGATACACCCCTCTGCAGCATTTTGTACACCCCCTCGACGAGAAATTTTACATATTCGTCTGCGTCCGCCAGTACCTGCGACGTCATAGCAGGAGTGGGAGGAGCTACTACAGTTAGCGGACCGGAAGAAGATCCGCCAACCTCAACCTGCGAGGCTTGAACCTCGGCATCAATAGGCTCTTCATCAACAGGGGCTGGACTGCTAGCCCGAGGAGCCGAAAGAACAGAGGAAGTCGGCACAGGCGTCGAGATAGTTCCCCAAGTAGAAGGAGTAACAGAGGGTTCCACACCCTTGCCCTTCTCAAGCCCGGAGGAACCACTGACGTCAACGGCCACTTCTTCAGCCCCCAACGTTCTATCAACAGCCAATACCTCCCCTGGCAGAATGGGGAGATCATCACTTATCTTTTGACCCACCTCAGCGGTTGTGATCAGCAGACGGGTCTCGTTCTTAAGTTCCTCTACAGGGACAGAATCTGTCGCTACCTCCTGATCGGTAGCCACCTCAACTTCCACGGTTGAAGCTGGGGTAGGACTCGGCAATGATATAGCCGACCTCCCCTCATCATGACAAAGAGGAGAATCAACCCTCTCCTCTGTCCCAACCATATCTGTTGCCCCCGCAACAGACTCTTGCAGCTCTGGAGCAACGTCATCCGAAGGCGACGAACTCCAATCCACCTCATCGTCAGGATGCCTCGAGTCCGTAGGACCCTCAACGTCCAAGGCCTCCACGGCAGACTGTACCTTCCCGGAATTTGTTGCAACCCCAAAGACAGGAGATACTAAAACCTCCGCAGGAACGTTTTCGGAATCCTCATCCACGGGAGACATTATCATCGGTGGAATGCGCTCATCAGAAGAGCCTGCCACCTCCTTCGGTTTACTAGCACCCGGTTTTGAAACACGGGACTTCTTCTTCGACAATCCCTGCAAGAAGAAAAGCATAAGTCACCACAATGACAAAATGAATTAGAATTATGGAGCACTCCTTACCTCAGCAGGAACTGATCCCGTTGGCGTTACAAGTGGCACTTCCGTAACCTTTGGAGTTGACGTCTTTCTCGACCTTTTCGGTACAGAAGAACCAGCTTCTGTGTCAGCCCGCCTCTTCCCAACAGACGGATCTCTCACTGGTGCTGCAGCAGCAGCCCGATATCCCGCCAATTCTGGTGGACGATATGATCGGGCTGCCATCAACATATTCGTCGTGGCCTCTAGCTGAGTTCCAATGATGAAACTAGTCTCCCTGTCATAACCAAGAGACGCAACATTCATAATGCAATACAGCTTGGCGGCCGGATATAGGATCTGCGGCCGAGGGTTGCGGACTGGCGTAGTAAAATTAACGCTAGTGCATCCAGCGTTATAATACTGCCAGCCCCGAGCTCCATCCAGCAAGCTCCCGATGAAGCCTAGACTGCTACTGGGATTTCGTAGCATTAGCTGGGTATAGCCAAATTGACGAACAAATCGGCTTGGCAGATATGGCTCCAGATAACATCTATTCTGGTTGCGGTAGACCAGGTGAGAAGGCCGGATACTTTGCAACCAACGAAAACTCCATTTCGGCAAAGTGGCTGCATCTTCGCCAGAGTCAACTAAATCTTGGTCGGCCTCGAAATCTTTGAAGATTGGGCCAACCTTGACAATCTTCCACCCCTGAAGGTAGGACAAGACTCTCCTGCAAACGGGGACGCCAGTGTATAACCACTTCCTCTTGTAGAAGCGGCGGATGAAGGCATCCCCTTTAACATGATCCTCCTCCGGACCGGGACTCATCACGTTCGGATGATGCAAAATCAGCCACCCCATAAGATAATGGAAAGGCAGCTCGGCCCGGGAAAAGTTGTCATTGTTACCTTTCTCGTGGATCACATCATCAGCAAAAGACCTCAAACCGCGCAACAGGTTGCACACCATCGCGGGGAGGAGAGCTAAAGGTCGTCCAAAAGCCAACTTCACGGCAGGCAGAATGAGATTCCGATGTACCCTCTCTACGGCACCGGATCCACCTGCAAACACGCAATCCCGGAGCCATATCATCAAGTAGGCTGTCAACACTGCCTTAGATGACATCCGGTGCGCACAGTGCCAGAAGCAGCTATATGTACCCTTGCCGCTCTCATCCGAATGTGGGGTCCTCTCGTCCAGCCGACTTATTTCAGAAGCCACTTCCGCGGGCTTCAGTCCCTGCGGAGTCACAAACCGGATCCTCGAAGGATCCGCCAAATCCTGCTTAAAGACATAGTCCCTCCAAGCAGTCACATGAGGCTGGGTCTTGCCCTTATCCCTCCGGTGCATCAGATAATGGTGGCTCGTCACCTCTTTGAATACAGCCATCATCTCCGGGTCCTTATCTTCCAGAACCTGGATCTCCTCATTTGACGAAAAATATTTCTCGTACGGCTCCGAGCCCCAAGGAAGCTTAGACACTTCATACATCTCATGGAGAGCCAACCCCAACTCTCCCACCGGAGTAAAAAAGCTGCCAGTAGGGACATTGAATAATTCCAAGAGTGAAAGGAACATAGGCTTATTGAGATCCACGCCTGCCTGCGTAGCCCGAATGGCGGCTGTCAGCCCGATCTCCTTAAGCTCAACTTTGAACCTTGAAAGCACCCAAGTGGTCAACTCGTCCCACCTCGGAATGTAGTGACACCAACCTTCGACTCTAAAGCCACCTGTCGGGTACATGACCTTCGCTGTCAGCATCCGATTTGCAAAGGTCGGGGCACTGAAGGGAAACGTGTCGCTTGGGACTTCACTGTAGAGGCTCCCGGGACGCAAGGCTCGGTAACTGAACGAGGAACCGGCTCGTGAAGCAGCCAAGGTATCTCGCTGGTTCGAGGTGGTGTCGATCGAAAGGGTACCTCCCAAGGCCCCTCCTTGAGAAGGAGTAAGTTTCCAACCCATCCTTCTCTTCGAAGCTAAACGATAAAAGGCCGTCAGCGGCAACTGGCGGTCAACCTGCCGCATGTATAGAACCATGCCTTTGGCAGAAAAGAACCAGTCTTCTTTGATCTTCAGTATCTTCGCTTCAGAAGAGACTAGTCGGTCGCCAAACAGAAAGGCAGGTTTTAAGAAAGTCAGATCTTCAGATTCAGCAGACTTCAGTTTACCACTCTCCATCATACTCTGGAGGAAAAGCGACAACTGGTTCTGGATTTAGAGCATTCTCTCCCGGGGTTGGTTCTGTAAGATAGCATCCTTTGCAGGGTTGATCACCGCCTCATCAAAATCAACTCCCATTTGGCAAAGAGAAGCGCCCAGGAGGACCTCATTCAACAAAGGGATCGTCATCGACACTGGCACAACAAAAGTGAAAGTCAGACAAGAAGACAAAAGGTGTCAAATAGATCGGCGCATCATCAGGGTGTACACCCATGCGCGTCAGCATCGGAGCTTCGGCGCATCATCAAGGCGTGAGCCCATGCGCGTCAGCAAAGGCTTCGGCGCATCATCAGGGTATAAAACCCATGCGCGTCAGCGATTAAACCTCGGTGCATAATAAAGGCCTAAACCTATGTACGTCGGCGGGATAAAACCTCGGCGTATCATCAGGACAGAAGTCCATACGCGTTGGCAGCTTTGAGTTAGGGCACAGTATGGCCCAAAACTTGTGTGAAAGATACGATACCCACCCGACACCTCGGGACGAACATCGACTGGAGTCGCAAGGGTGATAGGTGCATCCTCGTCGATGAACTCCTTCGCTTTCTCCTTTCCCTTGCCAGCACCGCCGCGAGGAGTCTTGGGAGCCATTCTCTCAAAGAGGAAGAAGTTAGGGTTTTGAAGAAGAACTCTAAAGGAGGCAAAGGCACAGAGCAGAAGAACCCTCTCTCTCTCCATCTCTCACCTATTTATAGGCCGTGGTCGCACGCGTGAACCGATGACGAGTGATCTCAGCCGTCGCCTCGGGTTCTGTGAAGAGATAACAACAAATACAACCAAAAGATCATCATTAATCTTTTCGGTTACCAAGGCATCATCATATGTATTAACTAAGAGGAGCATGCGCCCGAACAGGCATGCGCCCAACAACCATGCGCCCTGATCGCCAGGCTTCTTATTCAAAGTATTCCAAAACTTATTCAAAAGTTTTGAAAACTTTGAAGGGGGTCTTGTAGAAGCATGGAATTTCACAACCAGAAAGCCCATACGCCAGACACTACATGCGCCAGAACTCGGACAGAACACTTCACAGCAAAGTCAATAAGTATATACATTTGAAGAAGGACTTTTTATTTATATACAAAAGTCTATTACATGTCTAGAAAAGGTTGTACAAAGGAGAATTTCTACAAAGGAAAGATCCTAAGTCTACAGCCAGCAGCCACCATGCGCCTCCAGATAGACGCAGCAGTCACCATGCGCCGCCAGTTAGGCGCAGCAGATACCATGCGCCTTCAACCAGGCGCATCCCACCATCTCTTCAGCAGCTCAGTTATGTGCATCCAGCTCAGTTATGTGCATCCCTTCAGCAGCCCAGTTATGTGTCGCTCTTCCAGCCAGGCTCACCTGATAAGTGCTTCGATTAAACAAAGCATTTAACCCTCTGGCTGGAACCAAGGAAGAGAAGAGCACCGCAAGTCTGTGGCCAGGGGAGGCTTCGAAAGAGCCTCCAAAGACCAAGGAAGACCGTAATCGAAATACGGCTAAAGGAGCAGCTTTCAACACAACCAGAGTAGGCGACACCCACTTTAAAGGAAGAAAGAGCCTAGCACTGCCATTCCGATCTACGGCCCTTCCAGAACAACGGAGACGAGGCCCGAGCATCCCTATATTTGGATGCAACAGGCACCTTCTGCCTGCCTCAGAAGCCCTCGACTCCGTCTTTTGGATGTAACAGTCACCTCCAAGTGCAGCAACGACGACATGGCGTCTCATCTTCATCCTCGGGAACACTTCGTCAACAGAATGCACCCGAGAACCCAAGATCATGATTGAAAGTACGTGAGAGAGTGAGAGGCCAACCTTCTCTCCATGCCACTATTTATAGGCCGGGCAGATCAAACCTATACGCCAAGTGGATGGCTCTCCGAATTCCGTACAATGAACTCACATTAAATGGATGAACCGGACGCCTCGACTTCAGCCAAACGGCTATTTAAAAGCACTCGAGAAGCGAAACAGCCGCATCATTAAAGACGTATCGGATGCGCCGGCTGGACAGCGCATCACACCCCTTCAAACACCAAGCGCCTCCCACAGATGTGCCCTGTATCGAGCGCATCATAGAGGATGCGCCCCCATACGTCCCCATACGCCTAGTAGAACGTCAACCAACGCGCCCACTCAGCTGTCCATCGAATGTCACCAACATTAAATGCTGAACTGACAGAGTTGGCAGCATGCCTCCCCAAGCCTGAACGGTTGACAGCTTTTGCAGAAAATGAAGCGTCCACAACGTCAGCATCATCATGACTTTACCCCGACGGCTACTGCCACGTGGCCACCCAACCATCCGTATACGCCTCAAAAGCCATGCGCCTCAGACCCTTCACTGATCCCTAAAGACAGAAGAAGAGTCTCCAGTTGAAGCTTTGCATGCGCCTCAAAAGCCATGCGCCCCAAACTGATCTCTGATCCCGAAAGACAGAAGGAAAGTCGCTCGCATGCGCCTCAAAAGCCATGCGCCCAGAACGGTTCGTGACTCCTAAAGGTCACGAGCCAAAATCTCATCATGTGCCCAATCCAAGGCGCATCCCACCAAATCATCCCCCCATCAGATCCGAGATCTCCGAGCCATGAGTCGACGACACGTGTCCTTTGACTCAACTCATCCAAGATCTCAGCAACAGAAAGATCTTCTCCTTTGCTACGTGCCGGCTCACAACAGCAGTATGAAGAATTCAACCCCTCGAGTAGGGCGCATCATCCATGCGCCTCCATCAGCAATCTCCACGTGGCGTCCCCACGCACCGGCGCATCCTACATATGCGCGCATGAGCAGCCAACCTGCCCAGCTATAAATAGAGGGATCATTTCCTTCTTACGGACCTACACACAGACAGAGACGAACAAACATACCACCAGATAGGCAGATACAGACATTCAACGTCTTCCTCCTCTCAGCAAGCTCCAGCACCCAGAGCAATCTACACCTTCAGAGAATCGATAACCGTCGTCAGCCCGTCAACGGAGTCAACGCATTACCACTCGCTCCATTGGCACTAAGGACCCAGATTAAACAAAAGTGTACTCCTAGGACTACATCTAAGTCCTATATTGTAACACTGTTCTGTTTGTGTTAAAGTTTTCAATCAAACAATTTTAATGGCAAACATGTATAACCTCTCTTTAATGAAACAAAGGGGATGGATGAGGGGGAAGACTGGAGAGGGTGAGGCGGAGGAAGATGGAAAAAAGAAAAGTTATGTGGAGCTTTCTTATGCTCCTCTATACTGACCCAATTCCTATGTGAGAAGATTTTGGACGATGATGAATTATCTTTACGAATTCAGAGTACTTGTATATTATGCACTCATATAGCCATGACTAGGCAACAAGAGTTGTAGGTAGAAAAATATCGGACCATATAAAAAATCTAATATCAATAAGTGTTTCAGTATATAGTTATTCAACACTCATCAATGTTGCAGAGATTCATTAAAAAAAAGATACACTATATCCAAATTTCTGCTCATAAGTTGCTATAAAAGAAATAGAGAGAATGGTTGAGAGACCTGTATGTGATCAGCTCTCAATAATCTTTGGTTACACTTAAGGGCCTCATGCAAATATCTGAGTGCAACATGAATGTTACCTATACCCTCTTCCATCATCGCCACGTTAATGTAGGATGTAGCATAATTTGGATGTGATAGGTCACAAGAGAAATGGAGAAGATAAAGTGCACGATTGACATACCTGGAGAAGCAAAGTCATTAAAGTAAATACTTCCAGACAACATCAACTTTAAAATATGAAGATTAAAAGAAAAAATAAAAAACCAAATCTTAAGCAGTCAGACTCTTGATGCAAAATTCACATGCCGGAACCAACCTGATAGTCTCGTATCACATAGAGCACTATGGAAATTGAGTAGTATTGACAATTGGGACACTATCGTATTATGTCGTAGGGGCTTGAATATTGTAAATGTAACTAATGAACCCCAATACTCTCTCTTCTTCCATAACCCGATCATGGCTACTATAAAAGACAAGAAACTCCCATAATCTTTCCTTAAACTCACTTCACCACCTAGTCGTAAAGGATATGAGAATATAAGTGAGTGATCTATCAATGATCAATTTCCCTTTAGTTCGTCTTTTGCTGAAGAAAAATGGCAAAAGAAAAATTCACATGAAATAGTACTTCATTTTGTTACATATCATGGGTGCTGATCATTTTCTATTTATCCTCATCATAGTGAATAGGGTAACACGGGACTGCATGGCGGTTGTAAAGCGAATGGGCAAACTTCAGGTAAATTTGTTAAATTTCAAATTACTGTAAATCTGCAACCTGTGACTGAAAGAAATGATGAGGAATATTGGACACTAATCTTGTTCAGTGACAACATAAGCTAATACTGCCAAAAGAAAATGACAGGGTGGGCCGAGACCATTGTCGGAAGGAAAAATCCTAATTTCAACGGGGTAGAGTAGCAGTAATGGACAAAGTTTCCTTACTAATCAAAAATAAAATCCAGGAAATTGCTTTAACTACACAATAAATATCATTGGTTACTGTTTACAATATCAAGTAAGAGCAAGAATACTAAGAGCCAACAGCATATTATACCAAAATTTTTGAAAGTTACATAAGATTGAAGTAAATTTCCAGTTCAATACATGGTTTCCAGTTCAAAAAAAAAACTATGTATATGATGATAAATATATGACTTGACATTAATAAACCGAAAAGCTGATTTGTGGTAAGAAGAAAATCATCTAACACTTACTTTAAAGCCATTTAGTTCAGTGTGTTGGAGTCGGTAGTAAAACATTGAAAGATCTCTATAACTTTTCATGGTCTCAGGATGGTCAAGACCAAGTTCTCTTTCATTAATATCTAAAGCCTTTTGTTGGTATATGGTTGCCTATTAAAAGTCCATAAGAATTAGCCAAGCAGAAAAAATGTACTATTATTGATTATATTCCTATATGTTAACATTTCCTAACTTCACTATAAAAATATGTTCAGTGGTGCAAATACTGACCAATGTGTCAAAGAATGCATGTTATGTGAGTTATGTGATCAGAAAATTATATAATGAATGTAAATAACCAAAACAAGCATGACTAGAAATTGAGAAACCTCTACAGAACTGGTGACCATATTCCATAATTAGCAGAAAGACATGAAGCCTTCAAGTTAATGTAATTTGCCCAATAATAATTGTGATCGGGTACTAACCATAACTAGTGTCAAAGAATGCATATAAATAACCAAAAAAAAAAGAATACATGCTATGCGACTTATGTGATCAGAAAACATTTTGTATAATCATGGGCGGAGCCACATATAGGCAAGGGTGGATAGGAAAACAAATTTTATTGCCCTTCTAATTCATAATTATTCATTTATTACAGCTTTCCTAATTGAATTAGTTAAAGGAAAATGATGTATCACTGATTGCGGATGTACCATACCATAACCATCATAATCTCTTAAAAATAAATACATTAGCTTTCCCATCAACTGTGTTCCTAGCATCTTGTATTATATCAACTAAAAATTTATGGATTTATAAGGTATGATATCAACTAACAAGCCTTTCAAAAATTTATGGATTTATAAGGTATGATATCAACTAACAAGCCTTTCATCAACAAACAAGATCACTTCATGTAGATTTATAAGGCTTAGATATGTGAACTTAGTTCTTAATGTTCCAATGATTTCAACATTTTGAAAGATTGATTTCATCGCCACCTGGGGTGGCCTCGCAATTAGGACTGGTGTGGGTTCGCCACCTGGGATGGTCTTGCGGTTGGAGCTCGTATAGATTATTAGGGAGGTATGGGTTCAAGCCCTGGCCTTAAAAAATGATTCCATCTAATCTATGTGGCTATAGCTTCAATTGCAAATAGTATATCTAAAGAAAATAAAGAAGTTTCTAATGTTGGATAAAATAATTTCCCAAAATGTCTATATTTTAAATATGTTAGCACCTTCTTTTTATTGTTTACTACATTTCATTTAATGGCTCTCCCCAAAACACCCTAAAAAAGTATAATAATATAAATAACCAAAAAACATGACTAAAAATTGAGAAAGCTCTACTAACTGGTGACCATATCCATAATTAGAAGAAAAATGGACATGAACCCTTCAAGTTAATGTAACTTGCCCAAAAAATTATATATTTATGGGCAAGATATTCTCCTTCCATAAACCCAAGACCAGAAAGACCGTGCGAATACCCAAAAAAAGAACGACTAGAAATTGAGAAAGCTCTACAAACTGGTGACCATATTCCATACTTAGGAGCAAAATGGACATGAACCCTTCAAGAATTAAATTTGCCCAAAAATATTTATGGACAAAAGATTCTCCTTCCATAAAACCGAAAAAACCAGAAAGGCCATGCAAATAACTAAAATAATGACTAGAAATTGACAAAGCTCTACAAATTGGTGACCATATTCCAGACGTGGCAGCAAAATGGACATGGACCCTTCAAGTTTATGTAATTTGCCCAAAAATAGTTACGGGCAAGATATTCTCCTTCCATAAACTCAAATCAAAAGACCAGAAAGACCATTTGGCTGGTAAGGTATTAAAACCTACCTTATAACTAACAAAGATAAGTTTCTCAATGAAGAGAGACATTCCAAAATTGTTCTAGGCTAAGTCAGATGATTTGAAGATCAGAAGATAAGAAAGAATATATTTTTTTGAAAAGTCACCTTAATCAACATAACCAAGAACATGAACCTAAAAAAAACATTGCCTCCAATATCTTTACCTGATTGAAGTCTCCAGTGTGGTAAAGAACAACAACGAGAAGACTGTAAGCATTAGCAGTCATACGATGGTACGGGCCACAAATTGCTATCATTTTTGACAATGCCTTCACATTCAAAATGCAGGAGAGATGTCAGTGGATCAGAATCATAAATATTAATTGACAATAGCCTAAACCCAAATCATATGCACGGTTATAGTTATATTTATTATTATATTTCATTACCTTTGTGCCATAAGCAACACCATCCTCCAGCTTTCCCTTGTCCAATTATGTTTTCGACAATTCCAGCAAGTTTCTACTACCGGCCGATGAGCAGGCCACGTGCTGCGAAACAGAATTTCAAAATAGAGAAAGTTCCATAGGCATATCTTCCCATGAGGACATCTAAGTATTTTGGAAACAATATGTGATGTAACATACTTTACACACAGGGACCATGCTCATAAATCATAATATCAGATTTCTGAAAAGGGTTACTGCTACCCATATCACAATCTCTGGGTATCAATTCTAGCCCAACCTGAAGTTGGAAAATGCAAAAGCAAGGGGTTTGAACTCAGATAATCCTGAAAATTCATCTTAATATAAGAATTCAAGTTGATACCTTCTGGCTAAGTCCTCTGAGAATTACAAACTTTCTCAAGTGTTGAAATTCATCTTTTAGAATCCAGCCATATCGTTTTGAAGTGAAGGTCTCCAACCATTTCATGTTTAAATCTTGGTTGCGAGAAAGATCCTGGTCATCGTTATCCACACTCGAAGACCCTAGAAGGATGTTAAGAACTGCAACAATTGTAGTAGGTAGGGCCGATAAATTGGTCACTGCAGCAACAACTGCTCGGAGTATGTGTTTAAAGGATCGTGTAACCATCTTATGAATGCAGAGAGACTGCATATGTGGTAACTTTTCTGCAAGTTCAACCTGACATAAGATGATGAATAAAAGAAATGTCAAAGTATCCGTTTAATACATTCCAAAGACAGACAGAGAAAAGCCAGCAAGCCGGATCTCGTATACTCACTATACGTCCCAAGGAACACCTTTTAAGTCCCCTTATGTGCATGAAGTCAATCAAAGTTCTTCCATCAATCGGATAACGTTCAAGTGACGTAAAATCTGCTACCTTTTGGAAGTAAAAGATTACAAAAGAAAGGAAAAAAAAATAGACTTCAAAAGAATGAACAAAGTGCAACGGATAAAAATGCATCTATCATATGAACTGGTTACCATTTACCAGTTTTAGAAGAGCAATGCCATCATAGAACTTATCTGCCATCCTCGTAAGCTCATCTAGTAACTGATCAAAGGTGAAAATTGAACCAGTGGAGGATGAAGTTAGTCTAGTGACTAATCCATTTACTGATTTTGTGCCCGAGAAACGTAGTATAAAAATACTAGAAGGAAAAAATTAGAAGAAAAAGATAAGAATAATATTTATTGGTACCACTGGCCAAACAACATCGTACAGGCTCCATAATCTAATAATTTTTTTGGCATGTCATTTCTAGCAGTAAGAGTCTAAATCTATAGCCTCAATTTATAAACCCTCAATCCAACATAACAAGAGGATGAAACCCTAGCTATCACAAATCGTGTGATGAAACCCTAACTACTATATACATAGTAATACTAAAAATTACGAAAGAAAATGTGGGCGGGAGGGAGGCGGCAGAGGGAGGGGGAAGAGAGAGGGCATAGGGGAGGGGGTAGCGGAGGGAGGGGGAACGGAGGAAGGGGAAAGAGAGAGAGAGAGAGAGAGAGAGAGAGAGAGAGAGAGAGAGAGAGAGTCACCAACCAGCAAAAAAAATCTGATGGGGCTTCGCGGGAGCGGTAGGGAGATCCGATCGGAGGGCTTCACGAGCAATCCAGAGAGAGTGAGAGAGAGAGAGAATTAGGTCAGAATAGATGAGGCCTGGAACACTTTTTTTAAGTATCACATGAAGAAGGGGTGGAAGTTTGAACATAAATTAGAATACTTCCAAAGTGTTCCTTAAAATATGATATGTATTTATTTTTATAAAAAATAATTTTAGGAACATTTAATGATTTCGTAACGGATAGATTGTGTTCCAAATCCTAGGAACACATATATACCATTCCAAAACCAAAATTGCATAATGTTTCAAATTCTCTATTTTGGTGTAGTGAATTCGACCCTCATCCCTCGGCAATGATGATACGAAAACCTATCACTATATCTTATATAGTAGTAGATGATGTTTTAGTATTACATTATGTGAGTTCATCTTGATTCTGTTATATCCTTCAGATACTAGATTCGATAAAAATATATACTACACCATATGTACATAACATAGATGATTCATACTAATGTATGCCAGAATGAATTTTGGGTTGTGTTCTAAGCCATCCGTTCTCACACTTGGGAAAAAATTGAATTTTATGTATTTCATCTGCTTTCGAAAATGTACTCACACGAGATGGCACCCGTTCTCACAGATGGCACCTAAGACTCGAGGATCTTGCTTGAGGGAGGCACAGATGGTTGTGAAAGAGGAGGTGGCTCCAACTCCAGAGGGCAGTTCCACCGAGAGAAGTTTATCAAAATTGTAACCGGAGTAATGAAACGACATTGGAAATGGCGTTTCGTAGTGGTCGGATGGGAGGGGGGTGACACGCCACCACCCATGGCGCGCTAGGGAATGCCTACAAATAACAGGGACATTGACGCACAAATACTGCTCGAGTGAGCCAAAGGCATACAGCCACTTCCCTCCCTCCATTCCCCCTCTCCCTCTCTCATGCTATCAACGTCACAACTTTTCCAGTGCTGCTCCCTCAAATGATGATGAACGCAAAAATCAAAGACCCCCCTCTCCTTTCTCACTCTTCACAGTTCTCACAACAAGAAGGATCAGTGCTTTCTAGTTCTCTTCCATCCATCAATTCCTCCGTTCTGATCAAGCTTCTTCCTTCTCCTCTCCTCCACCATGGCTCTGGACCTATCTTCTCCTTCCTACTTTCCTTCTTCTTATTTGATTCTCTCAGCCACATATGATATCCAGCTCAAGTGTAGAGTCAGGAGAGAAAAAGTGGGCAGGAAGAGGAAGGGGAAGCAGCACAGCCGGCGACATAACCTGGAGGAAGTACAGGGGTTTTCTTCAACATCCGTAGGAGAACTATAAGTATATATCTTTTTACAACATGTCACCTTGTTAAAGACCCTTAATGTGAATATCATGTTACCGCGGTGTCGGAAGACTAATATGTTATAATTTTCTAGGCCGTGTGCTTTGACATAATCCTCCCAACTTTTTTCTCCTATGTAGTAATCTTGTATTTCTTTATGAAGTTCAAGACGGCATATAATGACTCGTAATGGAAAAATATGCCGTCTTGAACTTCATAAAGAAATGCAAGATTACTACATAGGATGAAAGAGTTGGAAGGATTATGTCAAAATACTACACGGCTTAGAAAATTATGACATGTTAGTCTTCCGACACCGTGGTAACATGGTTGTCACATTAAGGGTCTTTGACAAGGTGACATGTTGTGAAAAGATATATCCTTATAGTTCTCCTACGGATGTTGAAGAAAACCTATGTACTTCCTCCAGGTCATGCCGCCGGCTGTGTTGCTTTCCCCTCCTCTTCCTGCCCACTTCTTCTTTCCCGACTCTAAACTTGAACGGGATATCATATGTGGCTGAGAGAGTCAAATAAGAAGAAGGGAAGTAGGGAGGAGTAGATGGGTCCAGAGCCATGGTGGAGGAGAGAAGAAGGAAGAGACTTGATCAGAACGGAGGAATGGATGGATGGAAGAGAACTAGAAAGCACTGATCCTTCCTGTTGTGAGAACTGTGAAGAGTGAGAAAGAAGAGGGGGGTCTTTGATTTTTGCGTTCATCATCATTAGAGGGAACACTGGAAAAGTTGTGACGTTGATAGCATGAGAGAGGGAGAGGGGGAATGGAGGGAGGAAATGGCTGCATGCCTTTGGCTCACTCGAGCGGTATTTGTATCTCCAATGTCGTTTCATTACTCCGATTATAATTTCGACACGGAGGAAGTCCCCGTCGTTAAACAAGAGCCGATGACTGTTAAGGAGGAGGTGTTACCAAAGGTCGAGATCAAGGAAGAATCGATGACCATCAGGGAAGAGATTGCTCCCAATGTTGAAGTTAAGGAGGAGCCACCGTCTTTGATTGTGTATGTTGGAATTGCTTGGAATTATTTGTGTGTTTTGTATATTGGAATTGTGTATATTGGGAATGCCCAGTTTTATGCTATTTTTTTCGAAAAATTTCTAGCTACCGACGGACTGGCGATGTGTTGAGTGTATTGTGCGGGCCGGTATTGAGTGTTCCACCGAAGGGGTCGACGAACCCAGGGATTAGATTCTGTATTTTGGATTGTACATTTGCATTCTGGATTCTTTTTTTTTTAATTTTTTTTCAATTTAGCGACGTTTTTAGCGACGTTACTATTCGTCGCTAAATAGTAGCGATATTAATAAATGTCGCTAAAAGCGTCGCTAAATGCTGACGTGACAACACGTGGCACCAAATCTGATGTCAGCACGTCGTCGCCAAAACGTCGCAACAGTGTCGCTAAATGGCGACGATACGATAACGTCGCCTTTTACGTCGCTAATTAGCGTCAATGTTAAAACGTCGCAAATAACGTCGCTAACTAGCGACGTTAATAACGTCGCTAAATTACATCGCCCTAGTGACATTTTCTCGTTTAGCGACACATTTTTTTTCGTCGTTTACAAAATGTTGCCCAAAACGTCGCTAATTTCACTTAGCAACGTTTTTACCGAGGTTAGCGACATTTTCGAACGTCGCTAATCTGACAAATTTTTGTAGTGGTGGTTGTGGACATCCACATAAGGCTCCGACTTTGATGCTAAAGATACGAGTTCTCCGTGCACGGTCTACTGACAGTAATTCGACGTGAAAACCTTCGAGTACAAATTATATGCAACTTCCACTTCTGGATGATATTTTAAGTTGCGACATCTCACACACGGACACTTAATTTTGGTACAGTTTATGTACTGAGGGAACGTCTTGGTGAACTACAGAAACTGCTGTATACTCTCTATGAATTTATCCTGCACACCGCACATGTCATTAGGATGACGGTTGTACATCCATGAACGATGCCATATGTAGTAATTCATATCCATTTTTAGATACTTTTGTAAGATAGATACACATCGTTCAAAAGCTTGTAAAAGTAATAGCATCGTTCAAACATTGCAATTTCTATACCCTTATATATGTATTTATCTATCTATATAGATTACTAAACCTCACTAGCTCACCCATCCCTCACTCAAATATATACACATACACACCTACCGTTCGATAATCTACCACTCGACACTCATATACACTACTAAATTTTATAAATTTAGGATCCGTCAACACATATAACAATTTTATAATACCGTGCCAATACCAACTCATGTTAACGTGTATGTATCATATCTTAACAACGTGTCTGTGTCATACGTTTATAACATATATACAAATTTTATAATTTATACTCACAAATAAAATAGTTCTAATACGTGTAATAGACAAAATTGAACCAATTGGGGAGGGCTAGACTTGGAGAATTTTAGCGCATCGGCATTTGTGGGAGTAGGACTTTTGGATCCTATTCTTCATGTGAGGGCTGATGTGGGTAGAGAAGTTCGTGTGTGTGTGTGTTGTGTTCGTGTGTGTGTATGTGTGTGTCGTGTCCATTTTCCTGTGTCGTGTCTGCGTCCGTGTGTCCAATTAGGGTTAGGGTTTACCTGATCAAGGAGGGGCGTAGTCGGAAAGGAGGGGCATTGACCAACGAGGGGTGGCCTGAGAGGAGATCGCCGCCTGGTGGAGAGGGAGCCTCGCCGATTGAGCTGTTGTCGGAGGGGGAGTAGCGGTGTCGGAGGGGGGTAGCGGTGAAGAGGGGTGACAAAGACGGAGCAGTGGTCGGGGGGAGCAGCGGGGGAGGGAGGGAAAATTTTAGGAAAATTTGATTTTGGGAAAAAGCTACTGGCCCTGTGTATATTGAAGAGTTAGCGACGTCTGCTTTAGACATTGCTAAACGACGCTAATATTAAAAAAAATTGGTGAATCATGAAATAAGACGTCTCTAAACGTCGCTATTTAGCGACTTTTAGTGACGTCCAACGACACCTTTTTTTACTAATACTAACCGTTGTCGCTAGTCGTCACTATATGTCGCAAACAACGACGTTCTGTGACGTTTTTTTGCGTAATCGCTAATTACATATTATTTAGCGACGTTTACTAGCGGAGTCGTTAATAACGTCGCTAATATGTATTATTTTGGTAGTGCTGGGACTGTTTAGATTGTTGTAATGTTGCTTTTGTGATAATACTTGAGTTTCATAGATACTTAGTACAGTTTAATACGTTGAGTCTACAATGTAGGTTGGACGTGTCCGACTCATATCTGATTATTCGGGAACGGGTCGTGACACCCGAGAACTGTCACGCCCCGATTCGTAGAGTCATTTATTAACATATTTGATCTCTTGGAATCGATCATCCTCGCTTGGGCGTGATGCCGTACAAGTCTGGTATTGTACTTGTACAAGGCAAAGATGATACATAGGGATAATTCTTCAAATAGGAACACATTGCAGCGGCAGAAGCAGACAAATTGAATTTAATGAGGACAATCTTTTCCATTGAATAAAAGTACATCACTTCTTTATAGCAGCGGAGATAAAATGATAACTTGAAGTCACACAGAGACATATAGAACTTTATTCTCTTTATTGATAAATGAAGAAGAGTACAAGACTTGTATTGAAATATAATGCTTACAACACATCTCACTTTACATTGAAAGCCAACTGAACAATATTATACAGCTTATATTTGATACTTGGATACATTGGATTACAACTCGATATACCAACTTGGCTTACAACTCACTGGTACAACTGATTACAATGTTCCATACATTATGCCCTTTATAAACAGAAGACATCATCTTGTACAAGGAGAGCTTCTGTATGCCCAACAAGTCCTCGATGCCGCAAAACCAATCAAGCCAATCTTCGTGTGTAGCATATCCCAAGCACAAGCACCTGCCCACAAAACGTGGGTCAGCACATCATCTATGTACTGGCAAGCAGAATCCAACCCACTCGCATAAACCAACATTAAAGTGATTATTTAAGCAAGCATTTATTAGAATGATCTTTCTATTTGGGGCCTAGCATCAGTTTACAGTTCATGGGCAATAATCATAGTGAAGCATGTAAACATATTCTGAGTAGCATTTATGTGGACATATCATTTTAGCATTCTGGGTGTTAATCATGCAAAGGCATTATTGAGGCATACTAGGTGTTATCATGAAAAGGCATCATTGAGGCATCGTTAACATTAACATCTTAAACATGTTATAACAGTTCTCACTTCAAGCATCACTTAGCATGTATGTTGTATTTGAGCAATGATTATAGCATGGCATCTTTCTAGTATACTGAATCTAACATGTTAAGCAGGATCTCATACTGAAAGGCTATATACAGTATCATTTACTTATTCGGAACGTAAGCATGCAAGTTAAACCAACACATATATATTGAATTATCACATTTAAGTGGTTTCTTACCGATAGCCGACTCCCTCATACCTGCATCAAATACAGATTAGCAGATATACTTACTCTGCCTGCATAAGACATTCATTAGCATGCATCATGACTACATGGTCACTGGTGTTTAACCATACGGACGTTGTCATATAGGTCTTCATTGGTAATACGATGACTCCAGAGAAGGTAGCTATCCCCAAAGGATGCCTCGCAGAACCCGTGCCCCTACTGGCACGCCAATGTTTTCTCCTAGGCCGGATCGGTCGCCCTAACGTCCCGGGGTACCGTCCGAGAAAACATATCCCCATCACTTATGCATAAGTTGTCCTATGACCATGCGAATGCGTGTCCGACTCAATCGTGAACATAAAATACATGGTGAAATATTGAAGTAAAGACAACAGTGCATCATCATTCATCTCATTCAAGTCATGTTCAATGACTTATTCATTCCCAACATTACCATCATTTCATTTGGTGATCTCAATGATCCCAAGCCTCATCAATTCTCATTCATTGCTTCATTACAACATTTCTCATTATGTTCCTTCTAAGGAGGAACAACAGCATTCATTCATTTCAAAGGGACCTGTAGCATTTCATTCATTTTATAGGAACAATAGCATATTCAATTCTTTTCTCATGTATCATTCACGCAGCATCTCATTATTCAAGTGATTCATTCATTTCATCAATCTTAAGCATCAGGGACATTATCGATTCAATCTCAGGCATCATGTTACATTAGCAGTTCGAGTGTTATTCACTCAGCAGTTCAATAGTTCATGTGTTATTCATTCAATGATTTCCAGCATATGCATCTCTATCGATTTAGCAACTAAAGCATCGCATCACAATTATTCAACATTCAAGGTAAGAGACATTAGGGACATATTCATAGCATCACGTTATTCCATTTATTAAGCATGCAGGAATAAGAAGGAAGGAGGACAGTTCCACTTGCCTTATATAACGGTCTTCCTGCTCCAATCCCACTAAGCATAGCTCCACCAGCGAGCCACGTTCCAATACCCATTCCGTTTAGCCAGCTAAGAAAGACTACATCTGTCTCAATTCTCCTGATCTCCAACATAAGTCACGGTCCAACATTCTGATCCCATCCAATAAGCCAACCAAATGCCTCGTGCGGAGCGGGGCATTACAAGAACAAGCCCTGCCTACCCCTTCTTTGGACCACCCCTGATCATGTGGTCATTAAAATATAATAAAATTTTGTGTCTGCTTAGAGCATCTTCAACCCAAAACATAAAAAATGAAGCATCAAAATTTCCATTTGGTTACTACTATAGTATTTTGATACCCCCATTTGATGTCTCAATAAAATCATAGATTTAATAATCGAATATGTAATCAAATATGATGTCATATTTGATGTCTCCATTAGATTACCGAATTTATGATTTGAGATATGAAAATAAAAGAAACATTCTCTCTTTTAGAACTAAAAATATATCCAAAAAAAATGGAAAATCAAATTTAATGTTCTATTTGAATGATAAATTTAGAATTTGAGATATCACAAGAACGTGTGCCAATTTGATGCGGCTATTTCTAAGGGCACTTCCAAATTTACTTAGGGCTAGCCCTTACTAGGGGACCGCCCAAGAAGGTGAAAGTTTTACTGGGTACAGCCAAAAAAAAATTTGGGACTAGCCCCCAAAATTCTATTAGTGTTCCAGAAGGAGGGGGAGGGGGGAGGAGGCGGGGGAGCCCGACGGGGGGACGGGGTGGGGGGTGTTGCGGGAAGGAGGACGAGGAGGAGGAGCGTTAGGGTTAGGGTTAGGGAGGAAGAGGGGGCAGAAGAGGAGGAGGAGGCGGGGCGAGCTCGGAGGGGGTGGGTGCGGGAACGAGGCGGAGGAGGAGGGTTAGGGTTAGAAAAAAGGAGGAGGTGGCGGGGACGAGCTCGGAGGGGGGGTGCTGGTAGGAAGCAGAGGAGGACGAGGAGGAGGAGGGTTAGGGTTAGGGAAGAGGAGGAGGCGGGGGCGAGCTCGGAGGGGGGAGGGCGCGGAAGGAGGCAGAGGAGGCAATGGGGGGAGGAGGCGGCGGGGGAGAAGGAGGAGGAGAGGCCATGCCGGCGCGGTCGAGGACTCCAGGACAGCCACCGAGCTCTGCTGCGTCTTCGTCAACGCAGACTGCAACTAAGTTGGCAGTTCTACTTTATATTATGACTGCCATAGGACTGCAACTAAGTTGGTAGTACTACTTTATGTTAGGACTGTCAGCTTAGTTGTAGTCTTACTTACTGGAAAAATTTGGACTAGTCCTAACTAAAAAAATTGAATGACAAAATTATTATTTTTTTGAAATTTTTTAGACTAATTCCAAGTAAAAAAAGAATGTGCCCTTAGAAAAAGCCATTTGATGCATTGTTTGATGTCTCTATAGGACAACACATGTCACATTTCGTAAACATGTCATGAAAAAGAAAAAGGGAAATCACCCAACGACCACACCTCCCGTGGGCCCCTTCTGTCATTTTCAATCGGGAATATATTGGGTTAGTGAAGTATGTTCTTACTGGCAATGAGTCACCCATCTTATCCAATTTTGGTCACATGTAACAGTCAAACAAGGGGAACGGACGTGGAAGATCAACATCGTTGAAGGAAATATAAAAAATGAAATTTAAAAAAAAAAAAAAAAGACTGAAATGTCAACATAAACAAATAATAATTGCTAAAAAAAATCGCTCTCACACTAATAAGTAGAATCACCTACAAGTATAGAATAGAAACGCGACTTCCTTCTCTCAAGTCCCACTCTCTTTCACAATGACCAACCCTCTCGCTACACTCTCCACCATCGTCTTCTTCCTCTTGTTCTCCTCTTCCTATTCATGCAACGTACACGACCAGGAGGCCCTCATTGCGTTCAAGAGCTCGTTCCGATCCACCGACTTCCCGGGCTGGACCGAAGACACGGACTGCTGCTCCTGGCACCACGTCGGCTGCGACGACGCCACCGGCCGCGTCACCTCGCTCCGTTTCTCCGACAGCAGCGAAGCCGACAGCCCTCCGTTCGTCGGCCTCGACGGCTCCATCCCGCCCTCCATCGGAGACCTGCCCGCGCTCAGGGTCGTCGTCTTCAGGGGCCTCCCGAGCCTCGTGGGCCCCATCCCTCCCGAGCTGGCGAAGCTGAAGGAGCTGCGCTACCTGACCATCACCCGCACCAAGGTCTCCGGCCCGGTCCCTCCCTTCCTCTCCCGGCTCGCCTCCCTCCGCGTGCTCAACCTAGGCGACAACGCGCTCATGGGAGCCATCCCTTCTTCCCTGGGCAGCCTCCCCAACCTCGCCAAGGTCGGCTTGTATCGGAACCAGCTAAGCGGGGGCATCCCGTCGTCCCTCTTCGCTGGGCTCAGGGAAGGACTGCTCGCCGACCTCGACCTGTCAGAAAACAGACTAACAGGACCCATCCCTAGATCCTTCGGGGACGTCCAGTTCGCATGCATCAACTTGCATGGGAACCAGCTGACTAAGCCGATCGACTCCCTATTCCTCGCAGAGAACAAGCTAGCGTCGTTCGATCGATCCAGCCATGTATTTGATCACACAAGAAAATATAGCTTATGATGTTTTCTCAATTTTCCAATGCGATGTCGATGTGTGTTTTTTCTTTTTGTCAAAATGTGCAAGTGTATTTTTTCTTTAGAGAAGAAAGAAGTTAGTTGGCTAACTATAAACGTACCCCTTTGACAAATATGCAACACAAAATATAGTTAATAACACGCTTCCAATACGATGTCGGAATTGTTAGCAGTAAAGTATTGAGAGCGCTTATCACTTTCACGGGTCGCAGCATACCCTTCTCTCTTGTCATTATCAAAAGCCTACTGGGACACGCGCAAAAATCAAAATATCGGACATGTCAGTACTTATCCGTTTGCGACCACTATGAAGGATATATTAAGGGAGATCGTTAGTTATTATTATTATTATTTTTAGATGCATCGTTAGTTAGTTTTTCTTAACGATTAATTTTGACTGACTGCGATTTTTATAATATTCAAAATATACTTGTAGATCTAGTTTAGAATTTCGTATAATATTTAAAAATTATATTTAATTTTCTATTTTAGACAAACAATTCAAATCAACCATCAGGACAGACATTCTTAAGAACAATATGAGATCATAAACACACAATTTGAATATTATACGGGATCCTAAAATTAAATAACCTATAAAGGGAGATAGATTTTTACACAGCTATCTAAGTGATTTGCCCTCTTAAGGTTTGGTAGTTTTTTTAATACAAGTCCATAAAATCTTAGGTTTATTTTAATATATTTTTGTATACTGAAAATTGCTGAGAAATCCAATTTCGGAGTTGGTTTGTATGAAAAATCCACCCGCATGATGGATTTTATGAAATGTCCAAAATTATATATTTCCACGTTAAATATTCCAAGATTCCCTTTAAATGCTTTGTATTTATAAAATTGTCATCTTTGTAATACCATAACTACCCTTCGCACAAACTCAGATTTGGATTGCGATTTTTTCTTCTTATTCACGAGAGATCTGAATTCCATTGCTCTCATCTTCAGCAGAGATCGTTCGTAGTTCACTGTATTTTTCTTCAGTCGGACTCCGATTATCGCTCATCAACATCATCATCATCGTGGAGAGATTTGAAGTTTTTCGACGATTAGGTCAATTGTGGAGAGAAAATCTTCTGATTTTCATAAGAGTTAGCATCGTTTTGAAAGAAGAACAAAACTCTTGAATTTTTTTCCTGACAAATTTTTTTCACAAAAAAAATAGGTTTTAGGTTTCTGTCGATTGTTCTCTATCATTCTCCGTGTTATCCATGTCAAAACTCTTGAATTTTGGCTAAAACTACGGAAAATGGCCTTATCCATGTCAAAATGACGGAGAATGACCATTCTCCGTATCAAAATGACGGAGAATGGCTCCGTCATAAAATGACTGAGAATGGTCATTCTCGTCATTTTAACACGAAGAATGACCATTCTCCGTGCTTTAGCATGGAGAATGGCCATTTTCTTGTTAAATTGACTGAGAATGCCATTCTCCGTCATTCTAACACGGAGAATGACTACTCTTGGTCAATTTAACAAGAAAAATGGTCATTCTCCGTCATTTTAACACGGAGAATGGTCATTTTCCGTGGTTTTAGCACGGAGAATAACCATTCTCCTTGTTAAATTGAACGGAGAATGGCCATTCTCCGTGTCAAAATGACGGAGAATGACCATTCTCCGTGTTAAAATGACGAAGAATGGCTCCGTGATAAAATGACTGAGAACCATTCTCAGTCATTTTATCACGAAAAATGGCCATTCGCTGTAGTTTTAGCACGAAGAATGACAATTCTCCTTGTTAAATTGACGGAGAATGGCCTCCGTCATTATAACATGGAGAATGACTATCCTTGGTCAATTTAACAAGGAGAATGGCTATTATCCGTCATTTTAACACGGATAATGGCCATACTTCGTAGTTTTAGCACGAAGAATGGTCATTCTTCTTGTCAAATTGACAGAGAATGGCTATTCTCTGTCATTCTAACACGGAGAATGGCTATTCTTTGTCAATTTAACAAGAAGAATGGCCATTCTCCGTAGTTTTAGCACAAAGAATGACCATTTTCGTGGTTTTAGCACAGAGAATGACCATTTTTCGTAGTTTTAGCACGAAGAATGGTCATTCTCTGTGATACCACGAAGAATGATCATTTCTCCTGTATTTTATGGCCAGTTGAAACTTTGAAGGGCCATAACTTTGACTGAAAGGTCGAAACGAGGTCCGGTTTGTCACAAAAGGAGCGTATTTTCGAGGAGCCGGAGATTAACGGCTTCTTCGTTAGTCGGCCTTCCAAAAATTTAGAATCGCAAAAAAATGATGTTTGGACATCCATTTTAACAGTTTTACCGTTTGTCGACTTTTTCAAAAAATTTCGACGAGTTTTTGAAGTAAAGTTTGAAGATTTTGAGGAGAAAACCTAGATTCAAAAGTGAGCAGCATATGGAAGAAGAGAAAGTATTGAAACGTATTTTTAAGAGTAGTTTTGTGAGTGTTTTCAATAAATTAGAAGGAAGGGCAAAAAGGTCATTTGGGACCCCCTTTATATATTTTTTGCTAATTCTGGGCACACAATGAAATGTTATTTTGCGGTGGATTTTTCATAAATTTTTTTTTGCTTTTTGGACATTTCATAAATTTTCTCTTTTGTATATTTGGAGTTATGTATCGAAAATCTTAAGTATGAACAAGTCTTAGAATCTCAATTGTAAGAGTCACCCTACTTATCCACTACTAAAAGTTAACATAATCATTTTGTTAACCGCCTAAAACTACCATTTTGGCTTTCTCCTTTGAACTTTTCTTCTCATGGGTTCAAGAAAAAAAAATCAAGAACCTTCATTGCATGCTATCACTATAAGAGAAATCCAATTAATAAAACTACCGAGAGGAATTTATATCCTACCCATAAGCCTATTGCTACCATGATCTCAAGAATTGTCTACAATGAGCTCGTTGTTGGATATTGTATCTCGTTTCTAGTTGAGCGCTTAAATGAGAGGTGATAATGAAGTTGGTAATTTAGTACCACGTCTGTTAG
Organism: Iris pallida; assembly: GCA_029216955.1. NCBI lineage: Eukaryota > Viridiplantae > Streptophyta > Magnoliopsida > Asparagales > Iridaceae > Iris > Iris pallida. The sequence continues at coordinate 9,463,103 of JANAVB010002600.1, read as the reverse complement.
GAGGTGGGATCATATGGTGTAGATAAATGTGATTAGTTCAGACCTTATATGAGAATTATCTTTTAAGACATATGAGCCCAATTAAATATCACACCTTATGGGCTAACTCACTACAAAAAAAAAACCTTATTTCCGAAGGCAAGTCTTTCTCGAAAAAAGCCATTGGCTGTCGGGAATAGTCTTTTCCGAGGGTAAATGGCCGTCGTACGCCCTCGGAGATGCTAGCGCCAAAAAAAATAACTTTTCGACCAACTATCAGAAATGTAAGTATTTACGATAAGAGATGACCCTCGTATTTATTTTTCTATTGTCGTAAACAAGCTTTATGAATATAAGAAGAATGATATTTGCGATGATAGCACGCCTTCACAAATAATGAATTGGTCACGACAAACAATTTATTTTTCGACAATATATGTTTCTCGGAAATACTATACGATACAAGATTTATTTGCGACCACGCAAAAAAAGAATTTTTCTTCTCGAAAAAAGATTGTAAGATTATTTCCGATAAAAGGAGATCCTCGAAAAAGTTTATAAGATTATTTTCGATGAAAGGAGATCATCGGAAAAAAATTTGCGATTGCTAAAGTAGTCGAAAATTAAAATTTGTGTAGTCGAAATTATGTTTTTCCGATCACAATAGCAATTGAAAAAAATAAAAAATGGTTATTTGTCATGATAATTACTAATTTCAATTGAATTAATTGTCGTAAAATAGAATCACTTTTCTCATAAGGTGTTAAATGGTAAAAAAATGAATACATTAACAACTTGAATAAAAGATAATGTTATAATCATTGATTGATATTAAAAAAATATGACAAAAAGAAACCAATGTATATTAAGTACAATAAACTTGTAATGTCAAATCTAAAGAAATTTTCAAGCCTACATATAACAAAGTCAATAATATTATGAAACTGGAGCTTCTTGAATTATTCTTCAAAGTCATTGCTAAGATTAGCATCCGAACCATTACTTCCAACATCATCCTGTTACAAGAAAAAAAAAACATTCCAATAAGAACTCATGTAATTTAAATGGAATTAAGATTTAAACTCAACTCACAATTTATAAAATTTTAAAGAAATGTACATACCACATTTGGTGATTGCCTCGCACTATGTTCAGAATTTTGGATGGTGTTTAACAACATTTGAAATTGTTCTTGCAGAGTGCTTAATTGACCTTTCATATCTTTCATCTCATCTTTTAATTGTTGATGATTTTCTTCAAGTTCAACACATCTACGCTTCTTGCAATTTTGGCTAGATGAATACAAATCTTTACCTTTCAAACCACCCCCCAATCCAAGTACACGACCATGACTACAATCACCTCTTGTTGGAGTGGGTGGGGTTCCCAACCTATGTGGAGAAGATCCCGGAGTGCGACGAGCGCCGTCCGATGTCGGAGAAGCTCGGGAGTAGTTGTTACTGCTGCTGCTGCCCCAAAGGGGGTTCTGGACCAAGTCCGCCGAGTTCGGGCCGAACTCGGTCCCAGGCCGAGTTCTGGCCGAACTCGGTCTGGCCGTTCCAGGGTTTGGCCATCCAGTGCTGGTTGCCCCACACAGAGTTCTGGCCGAACTCTGTGTGTCGGGGGGCTGAAGCGGATTTCAGGATGAGTTTTCATCATTGGATTTAATCCAACGGTCCAGGTTGGTTGCGGGATTAGGGAGATATATTGAGTTTTCTCAACCCTAATTCATTATCGTATTATCGCATTGGACAACACAAGTTTGAGAGAGAAGGAGGCAAGAGTGCCATTACAACTTCGGAGAAGAAGACGGAGGATTGAAGGTCGCTGTTCGAAGGAGATCGTGTTCGGGTAATCTCTACTCGTCGTTCTCGCTCTTCGTAGCCTTGTAATCATTGTTCTTATCTCTGAGTGTTGTGGGGATCCGATTTGGATCGGGAGGAGTTTGTAGAGGGTGTAATTCTTCTATTCCATTAGTGGAGGCTTCTCAGGGTTGGACTCCGATCGTCCCGTGGTTTTTTCCCGCAAGGGTTCCACGTCAAAAATTCTCTGTGTCTGCGTGGTTGTTTTTGTGTGCTTGTTTTTGGGTTCGTGCGTTGTTTGCTCGGTCCTCTCGCAGGTACTCTCCGGTTTGGGAAAAGGTTTTCGCGCTTCTTTCCCAACAGAGTGGTATCAGAGCATAGGTTTTATTCTGGCTGATACCAACAGAGTGGTATCAGAGCTTTGGGTTCAAAAGGTGTCAGGAGTTGACAGAGGAACCAGAGAGGAGAGATGGACGCGAAGCCGGTGCGCATGGTGAACCTTAATGGCACAAACTATCATTATTGGCGGAGCAAGATGAAGGATTTGCTATTTGTCAAGAAGCTGCATCTACCTGTGTTTGCAACCGAGAGGCCCAGTGATAAATTCGAGGAGGACTGGAAGTTCGAGCACATACAGGTGTGTGGGTACATACGGCAGTTTGTTGATGAGAACGTGTACAACCACGTTGCCAATATTGAGCACGCGAAGACGTTGTGGGATAAGCTGGAATCTTTGTATGCGAAGAAGACCGGGGTAAACAAGTTGTTCCTGATCCGAACGATGATGGGTCTGCGGTACAAGGATGGGGCATCTATTACGGATCACTTGAGTGATTTCCAGGGCGTGGTTGACCAGCTATCTTCTATGGGAGTCAAGTTCGATGACGAAGTTCAGGGACTGTGGCTGCTGTGTACCTTGCTAGACTCGTGGGAGACCGTACGAGTATCTATGATCGCTTCTGCTTCAGAGGGCGTGGTCAGTCTGGAGTTTGCCAAGAGCGGGGTGTTGAATGAAGAGATGCGGAGACGTTCTCATGGCACTTCATCCACATCCCACCACTCAGAGGCACTTGTTTCAGAGAGCCGCAGAAGGGGCAAAAGCAGGGGTCCAGGTGGTGGCAGAGACAAGAGCAGGGGGAAGTCCAAGGGTCGTTACGAGGACTCAGAGTGTTATCATTGCGGTAAGAAGGGCCATATCAAGCGGAATTGTTTCGCTTGGAAGAAGGAGAAGAAGGGCGACAAGGGGAAGCAAGAAGAGAACACTACAGCGGCGGCCTCGGTACATGGAGGCGATGTGATCGTCATAGGTGATGAGGTCATTACTAACCTTGCCTGCGATGACAATTCTTGGCTGGTGGACTCAGGGGCTTCAGCACATGTATCTCACAATAGGGCACTGTTTTCTACTTACACGACAGGAGACTGTGGCGTGTTGAAGATGGGCAACGGAGATGTGTCGAAGGCGGTTGCCGTTGGAGATGTGCATTTGAGAACGAAGACGGGTGCGGTTCTTGTTCTCAAGGATGTTCGTCATGTCCCTGATATCCGTTTCAACCTGGTGTCGGTTGGAAGGTTGGATGACGAGGGATTCTTCACTCTTCGGGAATAGTCAGTGGAAGCTTTCCAGAGGTTCGATGGTGATTGCCAGAGGAAGCAAGAAGTCCGGTCTCTACTATATGGAGGGGAGCGCAGAGGGGGCACAGGAGGTGAACGCAGTCAGTGACGCGTCTACCGAGTTGTGGCACAGGCGGCTCGGCCATATCAGCGAGAAGGGGATGAGCTACTTGGTGAACAGGAAAGTGATTCCGGGGCTCAAGTCTACAAAGTTGGAGAAATGCACGCACTGTTTGGCTGGGAAGCAAAATAGGGTGTCTTTCCAGAGTCACCCAAGTTCGAGGAAGCCGGCGTTGCTCGAGTTGATTCACTCGGATGTCTGCGGTCCTATGAAGGTAAAATCTCTTGGTGGTGCTTTTTACTTTGTGATTTTTATTGATGACTGTTCCAGGAAGGTTTGGGTCTATGCCTTAAAGACCAAGGATCAGGTGCTGCCTACTTTCAAGGAGTTTCAGGCCTCCGTTGAAAGGGAGACGGGCAAGAAGTTATTGTGTGTTCGGTCCGACAATGGCGGCGAATACATCGGTCCCTTTGATGCGTATTGCAGAGAGCAAGGGATACGACACCAGAAGACTCCGCCAAAGACACCTCAGCTCAATGGTGTAGCGGAGCGCATGAACAGGACACTAATGGAGAGGGTGCGGTGTTTGCTGTCAGAAGCAAACTTGCCGGGCAGTTATTGGGGTGAGGCTCTTCTCACAGCTGCTTATATTATTAATTTGTCTCCTAGTGCTCCTTTGCAGGGTGATGTGCCTGACAAAGTATGGTACGGCAAAGAGCCGTCATACAGTCACCTGCGGGCGTTTGGTTGTAAAGCCTTCGTGCATGTACCGAAGGACGAGAGGACCAAACTTGAGCCGAAGACGAGGCGATGCGTCTTTGTCGGCTACGGTCCGGATGAGTTTGGCTATAGACTCTACGACCCAGTGGAAGGAAAGCTCTACAGAAGCAGGGACGTGGTGTTCGTCGAGGATCAGACCATGACCAACACTCAGGATTCCGAGACGCCTTCTGAGGCTGAGGAATTGCCTGAGTTAGAGTCATTTTGCTTCGAGCAGTTTCCAGAGGACATCACAGAGGATCCAGCTATGGGGGAGCCGGTACATGGAGTTGCTCCCAACCTTGATCATCAGCCTGCTGATGGTGGTCAGGGTGTCCCTCAGGAGGATGAGCATGCCGGGGAGGCAGTTCCTGAAGGGGAGGAGGCTGTCGGTATACAGCCAGCACCAGTGGCTCTACTGAGAAGGAGCAACAGGGATCGTCGACCATCTACGAGATACTCGCCGGATGAGTATGTGCTATTGACTGACGGGGGAGAGCCCGAAAGTTTCGCAGAGGCTATGGAAGACGAACACAGGCAGGAGTAGATGGTGGCTATGCAGGAGGAGATGAGTTCCTTGCACACCAATTCTACTTATGATCTGGTGCGGTTGCCAAAGGGCAAGAAGGCTTTGAAAAATCGATGGGTGTTCAGAGTGAAGCAGACGGATGATGCTACTCGCCCTCGATACAAAGCGAGGCTGGTAGTCAAGGGCTACGGTCAGTGGAAAGGCGTGGATTATGATGAAATCTTTTCGCCTGTCATCAAGCATTCGTCTATTCGGGTGGTGCTAGCATTAGCAGCCAGTTTCGACTTGGAGGTCGAGCAGATGGACGTGAAGACGGCGTTCCTCCACGGTGATCTTGAGGAGGAGTTGTACATGGAGCAGCCGGAGGGATTCTGTGAGAAGGGCAAGTCACATTTGGTCTGCCGGTTGAGGAAGAGCTTATATGGTCTGAAGCAGGCTCCGAGGCAGTGGTACAGAAAGTTCGAGTCGTTTATGGGGGAGCATGGTTATGCACGGACGACGTCGGACCATTGTGCATTTGTGAGGTATTTTGCCGATGATAATTTCATCATTTTGTTGCTCTATGTTGATGATATGCTATTAGTGGGTCAGAATGCCACTAGGATAGCGGAGTTGAAGTGCCAACTGGGCGCGGCCTTCTCTATGAAGGATTTGGGCGCAGCGAAGACTATTCTTGGGATGGAGATCAGCCGAGAGAGAGAGTCCAAGCTGCTACACTTGTCCCAAAAGAAGTACATTCACCGGTTACTTCAGCGTTTCGGGATGGACGGGTCGAAGAAAGTGAGTTCCCCCCTCGCGGCTCACTTTAAGTTCACTGAGGAGCAGTGTCCATCTACCGAAGACCGAAAGGAAGATATGGAGCGGGTTCCATATGCTTCAGCTGTGGGAAGCCTTATGTATGCTATGGTGTGTACGAGGCCGGATATTGCTCATACAGTTGGTACGGTAAGCAGGTATCTTTCGAATCCTGGAAGGGTACACTGGAGTGCGGTCAAGTGGATTCTACGATATCTTCAGGGCACTGCTGGTTGGAGACTTTCCTTTGGTGGTGACGAGCCGAAGCTGGTTGGGTATACCGACGCTGATATGGCTGGAGATGTAGACACGAGGCGATCGACTTCAGGCTACGTGATGATGTTTACGGGAGGAGCAGTGTCGTGGCAGTCGCGGTTACAGAAGTGTGTTGCCTTGTCGACGACGGAGGCGGAATATATTGCGGCGACGGAGGCTTGTAAGGAGCTGTTGTGGATGAAGAAGCTGTTGCAGAAAATGGGACTGAAGCAAGAGCAGTATACTTTGCTTTGCGACAGTCAGAGTGCTATCCATCTTGTGAAGAATCAGACGTTTCATAGCCGGTCCAAGCACATCGAGACCCGGTATCATTGGATACGGGATGTGGTTGAGAAGAAGGACGCGGAGCTTGAGAAGGTGCATACAGATGACAACGGAGCTGATATGTTCACGAAGATTCTACCAAGGGGGAAGTTTGAGTACTGCAGACAGATCGTCGGGATGACGACGTCCTCCCCATAGTTGTGAAGGGGGAGATTTGTTGGAGTGGGTGGGGTTCCCAACCTATGTGGAGAAGATCCCGGAGTGCGACGAGCGCCGTCCGATGTCGGAGAAGCTCGGGAGTAGTTGTTACTGCTACTGCTGCCCCAAAGGGGGTTCTGGACCAAGTCTGCCGAGTTCGGGCCGAACTCGGTCTGGCCGTTCCAGGGTTTGGCCATCCAGTGCTGGTTGCCCCACACAGAGTTCTGGCCGAACTCTGTGTGTCGGGGGGCTGAAGCGGATTTCAGGATGAGTTTTCATCATTGGATTTAATCCAACGGTCCAGGTTGGTTGCGGGATTAGGGAGATATATTGAGTTTTCTCAACCCTAATTCATTATCGTATTATCGCATTGGACAGCACAAGTTTGAGAGAGAAGGAGGCAAGAGTGCCATTACAACTTCGGAGAAGAAGACGGAGGATTGAAGGTCGCTTTTCGAAGGAGATCGTGTTCGGGTAATCTCTACTCGTCGTTCTCGCTCTTCGTAGCCTTGTAATCATTGTTCTTATCTCTGAGTGTTGTGGGGATCCGATTTGGATCGGGAGGAGTTTGTAGAGGGTGTAATTCTTCTATTCCATTAGTGGAGGCTTCTCAGGGTTGGACTCCGATCGTCCCGTGGTTTTTTCCCGCAAGGGTTTCCACGTCAAAAATTCTCTGTGTCTGCGTGGTTGTTTTTGTGTGCTTGTTTTTGGGTTCGTGCGTTGTTTGCTCGGTCCTCTCGCAGGTACTCTCCGGTTTGGGGAAAGGTTTTCGCGCTTCTTTCCCAACACCTCTCTCTATATGTCCCAATCATTCACATTCAGATTTTCTTCTTTAGCGGTACTTTTTTTTGTTTTCCATCATTTCCTACAACACAATAAAACGTACTATAATCTTATATAACATATCGATCGAATATCACAATCATACACAAAATCAACTAAGTATGGTATTTATTTAAAGAACACAATGAAGAGTGAAAAGATAGCTAACGTACATATATTTCTTTTACCTTCTCACTTTTCCAGCTTTCTCCTTCTCCATCATTTCCCTTACTTACATGAAACTTCTTGAAACAATCAATTGGACTGGATTCAATTCCACTTCGATCAAGCTGTTAAGAGAGAAAAAATATTATTATTTTCTTATTATATTAAGCTGCCATAAATATCTTGCTTCTCACATACATAAGCAACTAAAAACATGTAAAACTCTATATATACAAGAAAATATACAATATACAAAATAAATTTGGGAGCATTATGCTTTTATACCTCAACTTTTTTACATTTGGCAAAGGAAACTGAACCAGTAGTGTGTACAATTGTTGATTTTTCTCTGTTAGTTTTGTTTGAATTGCTTTGATCCTGCAAAATAAAATAATTCCTCCTTTGGATTAATCTACCATTCAATAAAATAATTCATAATAAGCCCAGAAAAAACTACTAGTCATGTTATGGAAACAATTCATGTGAATGATTAATATACCACTCAATATAAAAACTCTACATCTAATATGTGAAAGTCCATGTCATGCTATAAGAAATGACTTAAATTGATATGTGAAAGTTCAAGTTCATTTACCTGCCATTGGAAATTTAACCATTCATCAACCATTGCATTCCATACTGCAGGATCAGGTACATTTTCTGGACGATTAGCATATCTCTCTCCGGTGCTTTTATACTTTTCAAATATTGGTTTTCTCAAATTCCACATTTAGTCAGCATAATTTTTTTTTAATATGGTCAGTGAATGCAGCCTTTAATTCTTCATTTGAGCATGTGTAAGTATAGCCAGATTCCTTAAACCTATCAAACAACACATCCAATTCCTCCTTTGGGTATTTAGAAAAGTATACCCATGGCCCTTTAATCTCTTGCTTGAACAATACACCAATATTCCTCACAGCTTCTGTTGTAATAATCCTAGGTATTAAAATCACATAAGCATGTTATAAATTGAACAAAATAACTAGTTGTAGAAATTTGACAAGCAGGATTAAGAATGCAACAAGCATTAGGCTACATATGAAATAACTAAGATCAATGAACAAGTAGCCAACTGAATCCTGCAATCCCAAAGGCCATGTACGTAGAAGCCAACTAGTTTAGTCTATGATATACAAGCTTTGCAGGTTAGTTTTTTTCCCAACCACAGGTGTTTCTTTTGTTTCTTTGTAACTTTTTGGAATATTTCTCTATATCTCTATCATGCACACAACCACACACGCATATGTATTGTAATTTCTCAACATTTTAAGACATATATCTATTTCTGGGAATTCATCATGTTATAATTTGTATATATCACAATGATGAAGGTAAGAGGAGTTCTGTACTCGTTTAATTGAAAATTAGGGCCTAGTTAGGTATTTTTTAATATTAATTTTAGTAGACGGCTCCTACGGGTTATCACCCTTGGACTTGTCCATTTATTGAACTGGTTAAATTGGCAGTAAGTTTGCGACTGACTGGTAGCTTTGTAGTCGGTCTCGATCAAATGAGTATTAGTATGTCGGCATTGCTGCAGCTGTCCCAAAGGGAGTTTGTGCAGTAATGGCTTCCTCATTACTCACTCTCAATGCATTCGTCTGTTGGGAGAAGAAGGTAGCACTATGTTGAGGTTACTGATGGTGTCAAATCTAGCCTTTACTGCATTATGTAATCCTGAAGCTTAGTCTACTAATAACTTGTTATAATCTTGGATGGTTTCTAGTTGTATGTTTTATTTTCCTATTAATGGACAGGGTGGGAGGTAGACATCCTTTCATTTAATAAAAATAAATCAAAATCCTTTTTTAGAGTTTTCCACCATTGAATTATTTGAATACACTTGTGAGGAAAGAACACAATTCTAACGTGTCTTTTTTCTGTCAGCTATGCTCTTCATTTATAATCATCTTCTGTCAGTATCAACTACATCTAGAAAGCAAAACCATCAACAACTATCATTTAAGAAGGGCAGAACATGAAGGAAATAGAGCACAAACAACCAATGTAAGGTATATTGTACTATCACAGATTACAATGTTATGGATTTACTATCAGAGATTAAATTGCTATGGGATAAGTTCCATGAGTATGACATCTTCAGCAAGTTTTGGAGATCACGTGGGTAAACACAAAAGTGGCCAAGCACAAATAGAGAAGAAAATGGCTTGTTGGAGTTTCAAACCTTTCGAACAGTATAAATGTAATCAACCTGAATTTAGACAGCTTTTGATATTTCTTCTAAGAAAGTTTTACTAACTTTTAAGTAGGGAAAAAAAATCAGAGAGGTCTTATTGTAAATCCTACAGAAACCTCGTGGCCATCCTCCCATTATTCGAAGTGACCCCTGGGCACATAGGTCATCTTTATAAGTGTTTGTGTCCAGGGCCAACAAACACACCTCCTATAAAAAGAAAAAAAAAGAAAAATAGTAGAACTTCCGATCCATAAACTTCATCAATATTATGACCGCCATTTCCTCTCTCCATATGTTACTTGATGTTAATGCAGATTGATGTTACCTTTGTTTTTGCCCATGACATAGATTTCTTAGTCCTACTGTGGCAAAATGAAGGTAAAAGGAGTTAAAGTACCAGACATATGTTTGTAACCAACAAAGGGGCATATTAAGAGTATAAGACAGAGACATTAGGTAATGAGTGAACTCTAAGTGAACTCTAAGTGGACTGGGACAAAGGGGCATATTCTCCTGTAGGTAATGAGTGAACTCTAAGTGGATTGAGACATTAGGTAATGAGTGAACTGAGACATTAGGTAATAAGTGAACTCTAAGTGTAATACGGATTGATGCTCAAATATGGGACTGAATATGCTAAACAATGACTGAAGATTATATAGCATGGACTGAAATGCATGTGAGGGTGGACTGAAATAAGGTAGGGCACTGTACAATATGAATGGCTAAGCATGTAGATACAATGTGGACTGTTCAAAATGAAGCAATATCTGAACTATCAAATGAAGGGACTGAACAATAGGTTTGAGTAATGGGGACTAATACTCTTTAGTATCAGTGGGCTACACTCAAGGTAAGGACTGGACAATTGCCAAACTCAGGTGGACTGACATTTAGAGTATAGATGATGGATAAAACATATCATAAAAATGGTTGATATATATAAAGGGAAAAGACTGATACCACAGTCATTATGGAACTGAACATTAAAAGGTAAGGGAAAATTGAATACTATGGTGGACTGAAACAAGTATAATAATGATTGAAGCAAAGAAATTCCTCCACATCAGTCAGTCACTGACTGAACCTATAGATAGGAATATTTGGACTGAATTAAATTAAAGTTCACAAACATATAATGAATGAGGATTGATACAATTGATATCTTGGACTGAAACAATACTGTCCTCATAAGGACCGGGACAATGCCATAGGAATGAACTGAATCATTTAAGGATAAATGAACTGAACCTTCAATCTACCATCAAACCCGAGCTGTCCCCCTATCCATTGACTGATACTAAGTGAAAGTAGGGAATGAACATCATGAACAGTGAACTGATAATGTAGATGGAAAATGTGAGTTTATCTTTTTTACAATAGAAAATGTGAGTTTATCTTTTTTACTTCATTAGGGGAAATCATGTTTTTGGTAAGCTCATTTACAATATCAATACCTGATGGGCGAGTAGGGGCCACCTTCCTCTCCTTCGTATTATCAAATAGTCTCTTTTGCATACGCCATGGGTGATCTAACGGTAAAAACCGTCGATGACCCATATAACATCGCTTTTTCCCAGCTCTTAAACTACGCCATACAGTATCTTTGGCACAACAAGGGCAAGCCAATTTTTCGTGTGTACTCCAACCTGACATATATGCATATGCAGGATAGTCATTTATGGTCCACATTATTGAAGCTCTCATATGAAAATTCTGCTTTGTAGATATGTCGTATGTATCAACTCCAACTTCCCACAACATAAGCAATTCATCAATCAATGGCCTCATGTATACATCAATATCATGACCAGGTCCCTTTCGTCCTGGTATCAGTAATGTCAAGAAAATGTAAGGCTCTTTCATTAACAACCATGGAGGAAGGTTGTATGGAAATAAAATAATCGGCCATGTGCTAAACTCAAACTCATATTGCCAAAAGGGTTGAATCTATCGGTAGCCAAGGCAAGTTTGACATTTCGTGCTTTATTACTGAAAGACTCATGTCTTCTATCAAAGTCCCTCCAAGCTTCCGAATCCGCTGGATACCTAAGGACCACATCTTTCAGTCGGTGCTCATGATGCCATCGCATATCTCCGGCTGTCTTAGAAGACATGTATAATCTTTAAAGTCTTTGAGTGATTGGAAAATACCGCAAAACCTTCCACAGAACTTTCTTGCCTTTCTTTTTACCAATTGTACCTTGTGACTTCCATCTAGACAGATTACATGTCGGACATTGCGAAGCATTGGCCAACTCTTTATAATAATTTACACAGTCATTCTTGCATGCATCAATCTTCTCATAATGAAGACCGAGATATTTAATGATCTTCTTAGCACTATAATTGGATGTAGGCAACTTCTCACAAAAAGGGAATACTTTTTTAAGTACTTCTAGCAACATGTCGAAAGATTTATTGCTCCATAAATTGATACATTTGATGTGCATCAAAGTGACAATAAAAGATAGGTTGGAAAAAGTCTCGCAGCCTTGGTATAATGGTTCTTTTGCTTCTCCCAACAAATTGTAAAACTTTTCTGCTTCTCCATTTGGGTCTTGTTGCATAACCTCTTCTATTAAGCCTTGTATGTTATCAATTGGCTCTAGAGTATCAACCTCATCACCGACATTGTGGCTACTATCAGTTTCATGACTGTCATCACTACTAGAATCATCGTCCTCCCCATGTAAAAACCATTTTGTATAATTAGACTTTATTCCATTATAAAGAAGATGTTGGTGCACTTCATTCCGAATTAGTCTAACCCTATTGCTACATTTATTGCAAGGGCAATAAATTTTCATGTCATCGTACTTCATATGATTATAAGCATAATCGATAAAATATGCAACTCCATCAAAATACTTTTGTGTTGACCTCCCTGATTGCATCCAAGTTTTATCTACTGGCATATTTCTACAAATTAAGATAAAAAAAAACATAAATGCAAATAGAACTAACTCTAAAATATTTTAAAGAACAAACACAAGTTCTGACATATTATCATTCATAAACCATAAAAGTTAGTGGAATTATCACAACCATAAGTATCCCTGTATATGATACATCCATACCTTACTTGAAACTTGATTACCTAGTTGGTATGATTTTGGACATTATGTCGTTTATCAAAATATATTACTTTAGATTCAAGTCTTTATTAAATCTGATCGAAGCATATCGATCTTTTACTTATTTCTCACTCGGAATCAAATCAATCTGCACTAGAAAGATTGTCGGAGTGTAGTTTTTTACTTTGTGTCCCATCTCGATGTGAAAACCTTGGCTGATAATGATGCCCAAGTGGATTGATGCATGTCCTAACTGTTACCAGCTTCACTAATCTTCCATGAATTTTTGTTTATCTTCTAAATTAATAATTCTCATAGAATATATTGGTTGCAATTAAGTTCCTTTGTACTATAATCATTTGATGTTTTATATTTATAATTTACAGTCATATTCAGCAGGTATGGTTGTACAAACTAATATTTGATCAGTCAAGTAATCATTGTCTCTATCATGAAGAGATGAAATGTTCTCTCTTGGTACATGTCAATGCTTGTGGAGTATGGTTTTTAACTTTTTGCAAAGTAGTTTAAGCTTATTACCGCTAACTATATAAAGGTCTGAATTTGATCAGACTTTAGATTTGATACCCAACAATATTGATATGGGCCTCATTTTGTCTACATGTTAACACTTTTACTAGTTTGCTTGCGGTACCTTCATTTTTGTTGTACTTTTTTCTGCTTATGGTTAAAAACTTTTCTCGAAACTCATTAGTATATGACCTTGCTATCACATATGAATCACTAATTACCGATTATCATTTTGAATAATATATGTTACCCCATCTTGGAGATTGGAATTTGTCACGACCAGCACCCAGTGTAGGGGCACGAGAAGTGGTACGTCCAGCCTACGCCGCAGTATCGGCAGTAGAACGCTGTCCTAGGTTACTATCTAATCAACAACCCACGCAATTATATAATGTACTTGTTAAATCTCAACTCCGAACGGAGGACAAGTATAGATATAACGAATCTCAATCACAGTCTAAGCACGATATGATAACACAGAAGTTTATAACTAAAGACTAAACAACAACAAATATCAACTACTAAATAATAATATCTCAAACAAACTCAAATACAAATTCATATCTCAAGTTATTACAATTCAAGTTCTAGAACATGAAAACTAAACCAAGTCAACTAGCTAGTCTCCCGATCACTCCTGAGTGTAGTGCCCCGTCCCGCTCAGTCAATCGGAGGAATCAAAACGCCGACGACGTTTGGACTTAGCCTTGCAACGGCTACTCGGAGACATCGCTCGGTCGAGGCGACCACTCGCTCAGGTGGGATAGTTTCGGTGAACTTGCCTCATCTTAGCCTTCACACAATAAATTATGTGTTTTCAACTTGCACAATAGGCTTGATAATAAAAGAGATGAATCTACATAGCTAAGGGAATAATCCCGACGGGTCGAAATAAGTTAGAACATGGAAAAAGGTCCAACGGCTGGCTTAGAGTTGGTACACGGCGTGCTTTGAAAATGACACTTGGTCCTTCGTCCCGTGGCTTGGGAGAAGGAAAGTTGGTCTTCGGTGGAAAAGCTTAGAGTTAGCCTAAGTCATAAGCGTCACCCGCATGAATGCTTCATAAAGCATGCACGCTTCCGTAATGCAAGGCTTTGCATAGCCTTTGCTCGTCCCTTGGGTTAAGTTGTAGGCTTGAGTAAGTTAGGCAAAGTTATGCCGATCGACCTAAGTCATGCCAAGTTCTGTCTCGCTTATTCTGCAGTTGTCAAGTTAAATAGTTCCACGATCCCAAGGCCCGTCATAGGAGGTAGGGCTTAGGCGACAGCGTCGCGTAGAGCACGATTGGCTTAAGGCACGATGCACGGACTTAGTGTTTAAGGCAAGGACTATAAGTGATTCAAAGTGAGTTTTGAGAAAGGGATATCAAATAGGCATTCATGAGTTGAACCAAATGATAGGGTAACAAGGAAGGAAATGCTCGCAACCGTGGGTCGTCGAGGGGTCTCAAGGATAGAAGTCTTGGTTTTGGTAGAGGAATGACTGTGTGAGACGACAGTTTGTGTCGAGTCTTGCATGGTCATTTGATAACTTGTCGACAAGGGCGATAAATCCTCGAGCGACAACCCTTGGCCATGGGACCGACTCGACCTAGGAGGAAACAGGGTATAGTCGTACATAAGGTTTCAGCACGGATTAAGCGGGGACTTGCGACGGAGCTAGCTACTTGCGTCGAAAGGATCCCGATTAACAAAACTATACGTCAAGGTATAGCTTGTGATGCTAGTGGCCAAGTTCATATAGATGTCGGCAAATATCGGCTATTCGCGTGTATGCCTTTGGATTGAGTTGAGTTGAAGGTGTGTACAGTTAGAACACAAAGTTTGGGCCTAAGATTGGGTTTCAACATGGGCGTCGTACTTCAGCACGAGATGTGGCGTCGAGTCTCAAGTGTTGACATGTGAGTTACAAAAGTTGGGTTTGAGTTGTTCAAGTTTAAGTCAAGAATCGCCGTAAGGCAAGTTGGTCAAGTGAGACTAAGTTCACAAGTCTCGATTTGGTCAGTTGGTGGTCAAAGTAGCAAGGACCGCCAGGCGACAAGGGCCGCGAGGCGGCAATGTGGTTAAATCTTAGTGTGTTGCGAGACACGACCTCAGCAAGGGTTTGTAGCATGGTCACACGGAAATGGAGCCTCATCGCGTAGTTACGTCTCTGATTTTAAGCCGTAAGTGTAAACCCCCTAAATTTCTACTACGATTTTTTTATATATTTTTCGCATCAATTTTGTACTTCCTACGTCGCATACAAGTTCGCATTTTTTTTGCGTGGCGAGCGAGATTGCATTTCGTATTTGCTCGACGAGTGCGAATATGCGTCGAGGTACATATTTAGAAAAACATTTTTTATAAATTTTATTTTATAGGAAAAGTACATATGGTAAATATTTTAATTTCAAAAAGAGTTATTTTATTCGTCATTTAAAAATAAATATTTATTTGGAAATTTTTGTTTATATAAGAGATATTCTAGATACTTGCGAAATTTGAAATTGGTTATTAATCTATTTTGTCATTTACAAAAGCTATTTTTATAATTTAATATTTAAGTAATATCCTTAATTTTTGAAATTAATTATTTTTATATTTATTTAAATATGGAAATGATACTTGAGATTTTGTTGATTTTAAATATTTGGATAAATATGCTAATTTAAATTAGAAAAGATTTTATTGGAATTTGAATTAAATCAGTGGAGGTTTGTATTGGATTTGGATTTGAACGATTTAATTTTAAAGCGAATTTAAATTATATTATGATATTTTCTATTGGGATTTAAATCCTCCTCCCAATCCCTATCCAACTGGGAATTCCCACCTCCTATAAAAGGAGAGGTACTCCTCTAGCAATTTTCCATCTACAGCCAAATGTGTATCGTGTCGGTGTCCATCATTTCCACTATGATCGATTGTACATATACATTATTTCTCCTCCCCGTGTCCACACCCCGGACACGACGACCCCATAAACCTAAGCCTACGGAAACCCTACCACAGCCACTTTTTTCCCTACTCATCATCGCCACCGCCATCATCCCGACACCACCACCGTCACCCCTCGCTGCCGCTGCCACCATCCTCAACACCAAGGACATTGCCACCACCATCGCCGTTGTCTCCACCACTGTAACCACCACCGCCATTAAAACAACCACCTCCGCCAGTCTTCCAAAAATTGGGACATCGCCACTCAACACCCCACCAGTAAATTCACACCACCACTAATACCATCATCCAAAAAGAAGAAGAGGGGAACCTTACCGAAAGCCGAAGCCGCCGCAAGCACGCCTGACGACCCACAATCGCCGTCAACCGCCTCCCGCGGTCCTGGAGACGCCATCGACCGTGTCCCGCAGCCGTGCCGCCTTCCCTTCCATCTGTGACCCAGGGGACGGCCGAGAACCTCCACCGGCGTCTTTCCACCGTCAGGCCTCTCTCTTGCCCTCCGGTGAGGACCGACCCATCGCCGCGCCCGACCTCCGATTTCTGCCGCCGTGCCCTCACGGTCGCCGCCACGCCGTCCTTCGCCGGTCCCCTCCGATTTCAGCACCTCCACGAAATCACGGCTGCCGCTCCTCTCTCCGGAGCCAGGCGCGCCGACGCCGCTCCTTTCCCGGCGCCAGCAAGCCCAGAGACCGCCATGCCACTTGTCGCCGACGAGATCCCCTTCTCCTCCGCGCCGATCGTCGTCGCGCCGTCGGCCAGTGAGCCTCCGCCTCCGCGCCAGGCAGAGCCGAACCCCTATAAGCCCTCCCCTCTCTCTCGATTTCTCTCTCACCAGTCCCAATTACTTTTCCCTCTTTAAGAACAGTAAAAGGGGCTGTTATTATTAATATTATTTATTGTTATAAGTATTATTAGTATATTATTATTACAGTTACTATTATTATTATTATTATCATTATTATAATTATATTATTATTAATATTATTAGTATAAGTATTGGTGTATTAGGCATAATACAGTATCATTGTTGTTGGTATTATTATAATTACTCTTATTATTATTATTATTAATAAAATTGTTCTGGTATATTATCATTTGTCTTATTATTTTTGTTTGAGGAATTTTACAACTATTTATAGCTAAATTTAGGTTAAATTTTTACACACTAAAATATTTTCCTAGATTATATGTACTATCAAAAAAAAATATTTTTTTAGACCAATGAAAAGTTAGTTTCCTACAAACTTTTGTATATTTTTACAAACTTAGAAACTAGTCTAAAAATGATTTATATTCTTCAATTTGTTTTCTAGACCTAAATCGTACTAATAAAAATGTATATTTTTTAGAATTATATTTATATCTAAAGTATTGAAAAAATATTTTTTTACTAACAGAAAGTAGTTACTAAATTTATATAAGGATTTCTAGTAGTTACAAAGGATTGCGAAGGTATAATTTTAGGCTAATAAAACTAGTTTCGAAAATAGTATATATAAAGTTTCCTAAAAAGTATGTTTTCCCACAAACTCCCTTCACTTATTGTCGTTGACCACCACTGATCACATGTCCTTGTTTCCTCACAAATTCAGACCATGTTTGCATGGACCTCGGTTATGGGAATTCATGGCTTGTCGAATTATTGCACCACACCAGGCGACACACCAGGCAAGATACCTTGCCATTATACTGTTTATATTCAGCTGCATTTTATTACATATCACTGTCCATTTATTTTCAGTTTTTACAGTTCTTGATTTACTGCCTACTCAGTGATATTAGTTGTACTTTGTTATTTATCCTTTGATTGCATATGGACCTAGAGTTAAGGGACTACCATTGTAGTGTATTGCATATACCTTGACACAGTTACACCACGAGGATGTGTGAGATGAGTATCATGTAGAGGTTCTTGCGTGTGGGCTGATCCCCCATGTGCATGTGTTAGGACTAACTGCTAATAGAGGTAAGTTAGGAGACTTAGCAGTTAGTAGAGAAACATGGTCGTGGATGGGACTTGGTAGGGACATTTGGGTGGGGAGGACAGTAACTGACGTATGGGCTTCGATTGCACTTCCCTTGTAACCCGGAAGCTCCGCTGGAGATACGGGTATGATGAGCCTCTCAGGTTGTCCACTGTCGTTTTTGAACGTCATGCGCTTAGGTCACTGGTGCCCAAGAGGGGACTATACCAGATCCCATTTACAGTCAGGGCTCATGCGTCGAAGGATTGTTTCTCAACTACATGTTCACTTTAGTTTGGTTAGATTACCTTATTATGTCTTGTCACTTTTTTTGATTGTGGCATGTTTTATATTCAGTATTAATATGGCATATTTATTGTATCTTGTTACGTCCCTCTGAGGACCTGGTTATCTCGCCAGGTGTGTATTCTTGTGTTTTGCAGGTATTCTAGCCGTGGCCATGATTGTCACTAATTCTTCGAGGATGATTGTGCTTTGATCATGTTCGCTTTGCCTGCCAAACTCATTGTATTTTTCATGTATTTTTCCTTACTTGTTGGTAGTGGATTTGTCTCCGCCCAACGATTGTATACAATGACAAAATCAAAGTTTCTTTTATATCATATTTATCTTTGTGAATGAGATTTAGTACCTTGGTTACTGTATTTTACAGCTTATGTATATATACGAGGGTCCATATACTTCGTATGTATACAACTGGCATGATTACGTTCTAGTCCTACGTATTTTGGGACTGGGGCGTTACATGTTTTTGTGGTGGCCCATGCAGGTCGAGCTTTGCCCTTTCGGTTACATGACTGTACCGAACGGGCCTGTAATATAGGATTAGAGTTTAAAATCTCATCCACCTACTTGACATCCTTTTCTTGACTTCAAATTCCGAACTCTCGTTCGATCTCCTTGAATTACATCTTGCTTGACTCCTTCTACCGTAAATTCTTAGTTTCGTGTTTAGTAAGATGACTACACTAGTATATGCCCATAGGTTAAACACATGGCTAGATGGATTGTATTGACAATTAATATGCATTGAGAATTTTGTTTGATTTATAGAGGCATTTATTTTCCTAGAAATATGATTTTAAGGATTAGTTAATTTCAAGTTGGGTAGTAGCATATTACCGCCTCCAAAGGATAGTTGGAACTTTATTTTGCTATTACATGGTGGTATCCACAAGAGAATAGCTAGATCGAGAAAACAAATTTATGATTTATGATTTTTGGAAATTGTGAAATAGTTTATAATTTATTGGAATATGAAACCAATTTGGAAAACATCTTAAAATTGTGACACATGATTTACGAATAAGTTCAAGTTTGGATTGAATATGTTAAAAGTTTATCTCGAATTTATTAAAGTGTTTTAAATTATAAGTTATGATTTTGTAACGACTAGAGAATATGAAGGGTTTATGATTTACGGTTTATTAGAGAGCTGGAGGTTTTAAATTGATTCTACGATTTATGAATTATAAGTATTTAATTTTGAGTTTGAAGGAATGATGGTAAAAAAAAGGGGGTGGAAGAGTAGTTGTGACTTATTGGAAGCTAGATGTACACATTTGAAGGATATAGAATTAAATTTGAGGGTTATTTAAAATATTCCATTTTGTAGTATGAAAGTCGGCTGATAAACTTATTTAAAGATTGAGTTTAAGGTTTGGAAAAAAAGAAGAAGAAGTTATTATTCGATTTGCGATATACAAGGGTTGTTTTGAGATTGATTAGAAATTTAAATTGGATTAAACTTGACAGCCTAAGATGATTAGGAAATCCGGTGGAATATCTTGGAAATTTTATTGAGAAACTTCGAGGAACTTGAAATTTTAGATTATATCATATATCGGTAGAGAACCAAGAAGCAAGTAAGGTCACCCTAGTGAGATAAAAGTATTCCACATTATATTGCCATGCCACCTATGACTATGATATTGTATATACACAAGTATAGTTAGTCATCGACCAAACCGATGAACATATCTTCGACTTACTCGACCTTCCCTCAAATCTAGATCTTTATTCGTGACCATCTAATTGTTTAAAACTTATAAATGATTAGAATCATTCCCTTAACTATACCCTTATCTATGAGACTATTTTCTCTCTAGAAACTGTGTTCCTAACTTATCTTTACCTCGATCTAACAGATTCCATTAATTATCTGTATTTCGTGCTTTAACCTTTTATTTTTGGTGCATTAATTAGTACCTTATGAAAAACCCACTTTCTATTTTGATCATTTGGCGTTCCCTATCGTGACTTCAATATTTGGAGCACAATACTAGACTTTTCCTACCAACAAATTTCACATGCAAGACCTAGACGAGCTCACCTTCGTGTAGGTATATCATGTCCCACTAAAATACGTCCCCTTATACTCTATTTTTATGGTACGACTTTCGGGCCATAAAGACTAACTATAACCAATACCATGGTGCCGATATATTTTTGACTATATATTTGGACTTAATCACGACTCAAATCTTCGGCCCGATTGCGATCTACTAAATTCGTTACATGCTTAACCTTGTGTTTTTATCTTGACTGCTTAACCCTTGTCATTTTATTTTCTTGTATTATCCTGATTTACTTAGACACATAACATTTTTCTTTCGCTCGTTGCAACCCTTACCCTTCTTCTTTCCCATTTAAATTGCTTTACTATTACTTTACTATAATTTCTCCATTGTTATGCCACCTTGTTCCTTGTATGATTTCCTTATGCGAAATAAAAATTTGATCATGACAATCTTGAGTTAGTAGAAGCTAGATTGGAGAACCCCACAACATGGATAAATAATGTAGTTGGTTAAGATAATTACGATATTATGAGCTATAGATGGGACATAAATGGAAATGTGCAATAAATCCAAATCAATGAAGTAAGGGATGATATATTATGTTTTGATGAAACACTCAAGGACAAATAGACTTCACGAATTTCAAATTTGTTTTGAGGTAACAAAATATCGAGTGAAGAATCGTCTAAAGTGTTGTTGGTTTAAGAACCAAATTTATATACTAAATTTATGGATGTAAATTTTTTGATAAAGACAATGTTGACGTTATGATGATATTATTTTTCAAGGGTAACCAATTGTTGGAGAATGAAACCTTTATATTTTTGATTAAGTTCTAAGATGATTAAGAATTTGAAGTTAAGATGAGTTTTCATCAAAAGAGGAGATTGTTGAATTCAAATTTTCGAGAGAGACTAATGAATATTATAGAAAATTTCAATTTTGATGATAAAAGATTATGAAGGTATACTGTTAGTTTCGAGAATTATCATTGAAGACGGATTTTTGATACCTATGGATGCATCGTACATTAACCAATAATACAAATTGTAGAAAGAAGATTTTAACTTTTACTTGGGCCAAATTGGTTGAAGATTTTGGAATTTTAACTTGGAAAGATAAATAAGTGAGCTGGTATAATGGAGATTACGGGATTCAAATTTGAGACTATTCTATGACGAGATAAAGGAAGTTAGAATACAGTTATAATCGAAATTGTTTGTTAAAATTTTTAAGGGAATGTGGAACGGAAGTAATTTTTTGGAAATAATGATTTATGATGGAGAGATTACATGAATATTGATGATATCAAAATTATTACCTACTTATGAGGTTGTCCCTTTTTAAGGTTAATGTAAGGTTGATTGAGCTTAGTCATTGATCGATTGTCATGTGCATGATCGTATTCTAAAACCTTCGAAATTTTGTTCTAGTCGATCGAATGACTCATAGCCATTGAAATGTCACTCGCCTCCTCGACGAATATTTCGTTTGCATTCTCGTGATCACGTACATCTATTCGAATAAACTCTTTCCATCCCCTTCGCCTTACCAACCCTAATTTTTCCTAAATTTCGAGGACAAAATTCTTTTAAGTTGGGTAGGATGTAAACCCCCTAAATTTCTAGTACAATTTTTTAAATATTTTTCGTATCAATTTTGTACTTCGTATGTCGCATACAAGTTCGCATTTTTTTTGCGTGGCGAGCGAGATTGAATTTCGTATTTGCTCGACGAGTGCGAATATGCGTCGAGGTACATATTTAGAAAAATATTTTTTATAAATTTTATTTTATAGAAAAAGTACATATGATAAATATTTTAATTTCAAAAAGAGTTATTTTATTCGTCATTTAAAAATAAATATTGATTTGGAAATTTTTGTTTATATAAGAAATTCTAGATACTTGCAAAATTTGAAATTGGTTATTAATCTATTTTGTCATTTACAAAAGCTATTTTTATAATTTAATATTTAAGTAATATCCTTAATTTTTGAAATTAATTATTTTTATATTTATTTAAATATGGAAATGATACTTGAGATTTTGTTGATTTTAAATATTTGGATAAATATGCTAATTTAAATTAGAAAAGATTTCATTGGAATTTGAATTAAATCAGTGGAGGTTTGTATTGGATTTGGATTTGAACAATTTAAGTTTAAAGCGAATTTAAAGTATATTATGATATTTTCTATTGGAATTTAAATCCTCCCAATCCCTATCCAACTGGGAATTCCCACCTCCTATAAAAGGAGAGGTACTCCTCCTGCAATTTTCCATCCACAGTCAAATGTGTATCGTGTCGGTGTCCATCATTTCCACTATGATCGATTGTACATATACATTATTTCTTCTCCCCGTGTCCACACCCCGGACACGACGACCCCATAAACCTAAGCCTACAGAAACCCTACCACAGCCACTTTTTCCCCTACTCATCATCGCCACCGCCATCATCCCGACACCACCACCACCGTCACCCCTCGCTGCCGCTGCCACCATCCTCAACACCAAGGACATCGCCACCACCATCGTCGTTGTCTCCACCACCGCAACCACCACCGCCATTAAAACAACCACCTCCGCCAGTCTCCCAAAAATCTGGCCATCGCCACTCAACACCCCACCAATAAATTCACACCACCATCCAAAAAGAAGAAGAGGGGAACCTTACCGAAAGCCGAAGCCGTCGCAAGCACGCCCAACGACCCACAGTCGCCGTCAACTGCCTCCCGCAGATCTGGAGACGCCATCGACCGCCTCCCACAGCCGCGCCGCCTTCCCTTCCATCTGTGACCCAGGGGACGGCCGAGAACCTCCACCGGCGTCTTCCCACCGTCAGGCCTCTCTCTTCCCCTCCGGTGAGGACCGACCCATCGTCGCGCCCGACCTCCGATTTTTGCCGCCGTGCCTTTACGGTCGCCGCCACGCCGTCCTTCGCCGGTCCCCTCCGATTTCAGCACCGCCACGAAAGCCTGGTCGTCGCTCCTCTCTCCGGAGCCAGGCGCGCCGACGCCGCTCCTTTCCCCGGCGCCAGCAAGCGCAGAGACCGCCGCGCCACTCGTCGCCGGCGAGATCCCCTTCTCCTCCGTGCCGATCGTCGCCGCGCCGTTGGCCAGTGAGCCTCCGCCTCCGCGCCAGGCGGAGCCGAACCCCTGTAAGCCCTCCCCTCTCTCTCGATTTCTCTCTCACAGTCCCAATTACTTTCCCCTCTTTAAGAACAGCAAAAGGGGCTGTTATTATTAATATTATTTATTGTTATAAGTATTATTAGTATATTATTATTACAGCTACTATTATTATTATTATTATCATTATTATAATTATATTATTATTAATATTATTATTATAAGTATTGGTGTATTAGGCATAATAAAATATCATTGTTGTTGGTATTATTATAATTACTCTTATTATTATTATTATTATTAAAATTGTTCTGCTATATTATCATTTGCCTTATTATTTTTGTTTTAGGAATTTTACAACTATTTATAGCTAAATTCAGGTTAAATTTTTACACACTAAAATATTTCCCTAGATTATATGTACTATCAAAAAAAATATTTTTTTTAGACCAATGAAAAGTTAGTTTCCTACAAACTTTTGTATATTTTTACGAACTTAGAAACTAGTCTAAAAATGATTTATATTCTTCAATTTATTTTCTAGACCTAAATCGTACTAATAAAACTGTATATTTTTAGAATTATATTTATATCTAAAGTATTGAAGAAATATTTTTTTACTAACAGAAAGTAGTTACTAAATTTATATAAGGATTTCTAGTAGTTACAAAGGATTGCGAAGGTATAATTTTAGGCTAATAAAAACTAGTTTCAAAAATAGTATATATAAAGTTTCCTAAAAAGTATGTTTTCCCACAAACTCCCTTCACTTATTGTCGTTGACCACCACTGATCACATGTCCTTGTTTTCTCGCGAATTCAGACCATGTTTGCATGGACCTCGGTTATGGGACATTCATGGCTTGTCGGATTATCGCACCACACCAGGCGACACACCAGGCAAGATACCTTGCCATTATACTATTTATATTCAGTTGCATTTTATTACATATCACTGTTCATTTATTTTTGGTTTTTACAGTTCTTGATTTACTGCCTGCTCAGTGATATTAGTTGTACTTTGTTATTTATCCTTTGATTGCATATGGACCTAGAGTTAAGGGACTACCATTGTAGTGTATTGTATATACCTTGACACAGTTGCACCACGAGGATGTGTGAGATGAGTATCATGTAGAGGTTCTTGTGTGTGGGCTGATCCCCCATGTGCATGCGTTAGGACTAACTGCTAATAGAGGCAAGTTAGGAGACTTAGCAGTTAGTAGAGAAACATGGTCGTAGATGCGACTTGGTAGGGACATTTGGGTGGGGAGGACAATAACTGACGTATGGGCTTCGATTGTACTTCTCTTGTAACCCGGAAGCTCCGCTGGAGATACGGGTATGATGAGCCTCTCAGGTTGGCCACTGTCATTTTTGAATGTCATGCGCTTAGGTCACTGGTGCCCAAAAAGGGACTATACCAGATCTCATTTACAGCCAGGGCTCATGCGTCGAAGGATTGTTTCTCAACTACATGTTCACTTTAGTTTGGTTAGATTACCTTATTATGTCTTGTCACTTTTTTTGATTGTGGCATGTTTTATATTCAGTACTAATATGGCATATTTATTGTATCTTGTTACGTCCCTCTGAGGACCTGGTTATCTCGTCAGGTGTGTGTTCTTGTGTTTCGCAGGTGTTCTAGCCGTGGCCATGATTGTCACTAATTCTTCGAGGATGATTGCGCTTTGATCGTCTTTGTTTCTCCCGCCAAACTAATTCTATTTTTCATGTATTTTTCCTTACTTGTTGGTAGTGGATTTATCTCCGCCCAACGATTGTATATATGATAAAATCAAAGTTGCTTTTATATCATATTTATCTTTGTGGATGAGATTTAGTATCTTGGTTACTGGATTTTACAGCTTATGTATATATATGAGGGTCCATATACTTCGTATGTATACAGCTGGCATAATTACGTTCTAGTCCTACGTATTTTGGGACTGGGGCGTTACAGTAAGGCAAACTCGACTCGATAGGTTAACGTTGTTGGCATGAGAAGGGTCTTGAGACAAGGTATGAATTTAACATTCTACTTGCAAGCACGAGATGGTCTAAAGACACAAAACAGGCAAGGTGTCGGTCATAAAACTGATCCTAAGGCAAGACTAGAAAGACAATCGATAAGAAGTGACTATGTTGCACAAAGTAAATCAAACGTGTTGGATTTGAATGGGTGGGTGAGGAGCTCATTCCACCAGTACAGTTGAGTACTAACACCCACATAGTTTACATGTACATGCACAGGTAGAAGCTCATGGCGCGGAGCTCGCTTGGATGCGTCGAGGCACGGAGTTCTTTGGCGATTCGAAACGTTCGGCCGCATAGAGTAAAGACTTATACGGGACATAATGTATGGACGTCGCCTTCCGAAGCTTCCGTTGGATCAAGACTTGTATTTGAGAGATGAGAGAGAGCGTGAGTGACTTGTAATGTGAGCTTAAGTGAGCTTGAGAGACTTGTAATATTGGCCTTACGCCCATTGTAATCTTTGTATCAATATCAATAAAGAGCTTTCTGTTGAATAACTTGTGTTTGTTCTAAATTTTTGCTGTATGTTCAATGTCTCTGCATGGGACTTCTGTGCGACGACCCCGTCGCAGCCGCTGAAATCGGCCGTTATGGAACCCTCCTTCCACGAGCACAATCTAGGCTCATGCGACATCATGCCTTAGCAAGGACGATCGCTCCTACGGGAGCGGAGCGTGACATAATGGTATCAGAGCACGGCTTTACGTCCTTGGACTATCGATTGAATTTTTTAACTTCGTTGTTTCTGCAAACTATGAATTATGCTTCAACAAGTTGATATTGTTGGTGCTCTCTCTCTCAATTGTCCCACGAGATGTCCATACAATAAGTCTAACTATTTTGCAAAACATAGGAGAACAGTTTTTGATAAAACAAAAAGATGGTTTACGTAAGCACGGTTGGCTAAGTCGGGCTGGCAAATACACCAAAGTTGCGTCGACCTTAGAAAAGTCGAGTACGAAAATTGAATAGTATCGAGCAAGAATGAGTTGAACTCGATTGAGTAAAGTAAGTTGACTGGGGTGCTGTCGAGCGACGATATTGTCGGTGCGATATAAATGAGCGTGCTTAAAATTTAAGGAATCGTTCGGATGGAAATTCGAGGAAGTAGATTGTGAATCGAATGATATGTTAAGGATTTGTTGAATGACTTCATCCCTGAGTGGTGTATGGGATAGCCTCAGGGATGTCGATCGATCGATTGAGGATTCGGGGTGTCGATGAGTCTAGCAACAAGCGTCGTACATATGCAAAGCCGTAGATTGAGTATCCTTGAATAAGTTATAGTCTTGAGATTTGACGATGTAGTTTTAGAAAACCTAAAAATAAACGCACATGGAACGTGCACGGGATTGAGGATTGTGCGAAGTATGAAACGCGAAAAAGATTGAGTAGGAGAAATCAAATCGAGGAAAAAGTTAAGGCGAATCGAACAGATGACTTGATCGAGGAAAATTGATACGGATCGCATTGAGAAAGTTAGCACGACGAGAAGATAGCGTGCATGAAAAGTTTGATTCGAATGTTTGAAAATGACTCTAAGGATTGGAATGGATGTGGCTCGATGTTTTGAGTTAGCAAGGAATGATGTGATTTGAATAAAAATGTTGGTCGATGACTTAAGATAAACGAATGAACAATACGTGAAATTGGTTTGAGGTAATTGATGTTGTGAATAATTCGAGGGATAATAATCGAACTTGAATTGGATGTCGAGGAGATTATCTAGTCGGACGATAGCATCGTTCGCACGACTCGGAACTTGTTGCAAAGGAAGATCGTCAGGTTACGCATATCGTCGATGGTATTGAGGCGTATCAAAGATCGATATGCGATAACTCGGGGGTACTCTGACTCGACGAACGACGATCGTGCAAGTGTTATTGTTCGGTTGGATGCTACACTAGGATTTTGATCGAGATGAATGTTGGAAGATTAGGACTTGAGATTGGTGAATGAAATAAACTTGAGAATTGAGTAGGTCCAAACCACGCATCGAGAATGACTTAGTCTAGACGCAAAATAAGTGTTACGTCCCGATGAGGATGATTATCCTGCGGGAGCGTAGATGGTGATTCATGCCCACCGTAGAAAATTTGACTCGCGTGAGATCGGGGCACAACATATTGTTAAGCTAGACGACCTTGTGATCGAGTACGCGAAATGGAATAGATGACTTAGAAAATGTGAAATATGAATTATGGTTTAGCGATGAATTACGTCATAGTGTGCTCGAATTGAGAAGGATTGATAGGCAAACTAATGTCGAGCGTGCTCGAAGAGATAGACTATGCGAAATGGCTTGATGAACGAGCGATATGTTCTTGTCGAGGATTAGTTAAGTGAACCTATCGTAGGATGGCTTTGCTGAATGACTCAGACCCCGTGCGACGAATATTAGGATGTGCGTAGGAAATCGATGCTCGATGTTTAGAAATCGGAGTGATGCGAGCTTGGGTAGAAAACCACGTACTATCAACTTGGTTTGACCTTAGGATGGGATCAGTGTTGATATTATTGTTTGGGAACTATGATTCTAATGCTGACGGATTGACTATAGCCTAAAAGACATAGCCTAGCGGTTAGGCAGACGTTTCGGTGCGGAGCGATAGGAATTACGGAGGCACCACTCACGAGGCTCGGTTGACATGTACGTATATCAGGGACGCCCGAACATGTGCACGATCCGACTCGAGTGGTGATAGTGGATTCTCTATCACGAGGCTTGGCTAAAATGCATGTATTTTGGGGACACCTGAATTATGTGCACGATCCAACTAAGTGATACGTTGAATCAGGTGAGACTTGAGGAACGGGAAAGTGTCGAGGATTTTTAAAATCGTGAGTTTAGAAGAAAAGAATTGTGGGTAGCACGAGCGTGGCTCGAAATTGGGAAGTGCATAGGCGTAGTGTGTGCGAGAGTTCTTGAATGTTTGAGTAAAGTGATAATTTAATAAGTATACTCAGTTAGTTTCGAGGACGAAACTTTTTCTGAGTGGTGTATGATGTAATGCCCCATCCCGCTCAGTCAATTGGAGTAATCGAAACGCCGACGCGTTCGGACTTAGCCTTGCAACGGCTACTCGGAGACATCGCTTGGTCGAGGCGACCACTCGCTCAGGTGGGGTAGTTTCGGTGAACTTGCCTCATCTTAGCCTTCATATAATAAATCATGTATTTTCAACTTGTACAATAGGCTTGAAAATAAAAGAGACAAATCTACATAGCTAAGAAAATGATCCCGACGGGTCGAAATAAGTTAGAACATGGAAAAAGGTCCAACGGTCGGCTTAGAGTTGGTGCACGGCGTGCTTTGAAAATGATACTCGGTCCTTCGTCCCGTGGCTTGGGAGAAGAAAAGTTGGTCTTCGGTACAAAAGCTAAGAGTTAGCCTAAGTCATAGGTGTCGCCCGCATGAATGCTTCATAAAACATGCACGCTTCCGTAATGCAAGGCTTTGCATAGCCTTTGCTCGTCCCTTGGGATAAGTTGTAGGCTTGAGTAAGTTAGGTAAAGTTATGTCGGTCGACATAAGTCATGCCAAATACTGTCCCGCTCATTCTACGGTTGTCAAGTTAAATAGTCCCACGATCCCAAGGCCCGTCATAGGAGGTAGGGCTTGGGCGACAGCATCGCGTAGAGCACGATTGGCTTAAGGCACGATGCACGGACTTAGTGTTTAAGGCAAGGACTATAAGTGATTCAAAGTGAGTTTTGAGAAAGGGATATCAAATAGGCATTCATGAGTTGAACCAAATGATAGGGTAACAAGGAAGGAAATGCTCGCGACCGTGGGTCGTCGAGGGGTCTCAAGGATAGAAGTCTTGGTTTTGGTAGAGGAATGACTGTGTGAGATGTCAGTTTGTGTTAAGTCTTGCATGGTCATTTGACAACTTGTCGACAAGGGTTATGAATCCTCGAGCGGCAACCCTTGGCCATGGGACCGACTCGGTCTAAGAGAAAACATGGTATAGTCGTGCATAGGATTTCAACACAGGTTAAGCGGGGACTTGCGACGGAGCTAGCTACTTACGTCGAAAGGATCCCGATTAACAAAACTATATGTCAAGGTATAGCTTGTGAGGCTAGTGGCCAAGTTTATATAGATGTCGGCAAATAGCGGCTATCCGCGTGTATGCCTTTGGATTGAGTTGAGTTGAATGTGTATACAGTTAGAACACAAAGTATGGGCCTAAGATTGGGTTTCAACATAGACATCGTGCTTCAGCACGAGATGTGGCATCGAGTCTCAAGTGTTGACATGTGAGTTACAAAAGTTGGGTTTGAGTTGTTCAAGTTTAACTCAGGAATCGCTGCAAGGTAAGTTGGTCAAGTGACACTAAGTTCACAAGTCTCGATTTGGTCAGTTGGTGGTCAAAGTAGCAAGGGCCGCCAGGCAACAAGGGCCGCGAGGCGGCATTGTGGTTAAGTCTTACTGTGTTGCGAGGCACTGCCTCAGCAAGGGTTTGTAGCACGGTCACACGAAAATGGAGCCTCATCGCGTAGTTACGTCTCTGATTTTAAGCCGTAAGACAAACACGACTCGATAGGTTAACGTTGTTGGCACGAGAAGGGTCTTGAGGCAAGGTATGAAGTTAATGTTCTACTTGCAAGCACGAGATGGTCTAAAGACACAAAACAGGCAAGGCGTCGGTCATAAAACTGATCCTAAGGCAAGACTAGAAAGATAATCGATAAGAAGTGACTATGTTTTACAAAGTAAATCAAACATGTTGGGTTTGTATGGGTGGGCGAGGAGCTCATTCCACCAGTACAGTTGAGTACTTACACCAACATAGTTTACATGTGCAGGCACAGGTAGAAGCTCGTGGCGCGGAGCTCGCTTGGATGCGTCGAGGCACGGAGTTCCTTGGCGATTCGAAACATTCGGTCGCATGTAGTAAAGACTTATACGGGACATAATGTATGGACGTCGCCTTCCGAAGCTTCCGCTGGATCAAGACTTGTATTTGAGAGATGAGAGAGAGCGTGAGTGACTTGTAATATGAGCTTAAGTGAGCTTGAGAGACTTGTAATATTGGCCTTGCGCCCATTGTAATCTTTGTATCAATATCAATAAAGAGCTTTCTGTTGAATAACTTGTGTTTGTTCTAAATTTCTGCTGCATGTTCAATGTCTCTGTATGGGACTTCTGTGCGACGACCCCGTTGCAGCCGCTGAAATCGGCCGTTATGGAACCCGTCTTGTACGAGCACAATCTAGGCTCGTGCGGCATCACGCCTTAGCGAGGACGATCTCTCCTACGGGAGCGGGGCGTGACACTGAGTGTCGGGGCCAAAGATAGCTAAGCCATCTCCTGCTCCAAGACAAGTAGGGCAAATGTCCTCAGGCAATCATCTGTAATATTTTCAATAGGTCCAGTCAGGACAGGAACGAGTACAACTCTTCAAGAAATCCTAAGTAAATGATAGAGAACTATAAACAGTTATAGACAGTTATATTGATGAATCATGACAGTTTATACGAGTAATGATGTAGAGAATAGTTAAGGTACAAGGAAAGTAAGGTAACTAAACAAGAGGAGAAACATAGCAAGAAAGACTGTAAAATAAGATCTAGCTGAACTAGAGTAACATGATGAGTCCAGACCATACAATATAAGTCGAGTGTAATCCTAATTTGAGTATAATACAAGATGAGTCGAATGTGATTCCAGTACAGTATGAGTCGAATGTGATTCTAATCGTTGTTCTAATAAGGTGATTCGAATAAGGTGATACAAATAGGGTAATACGAATAATGATTCACATGATGTTCTAACAATGATTCAAATAAATTCTCCAAGTGTGTTTTAAAATACCGAGATCGACATGTAAACGGCTGTAGGTAATACGGCACACCGCACACTCGGCCAAGTGTGGGATGGCTATCGTTCGAATCATTCACAGAGGGGTGATTCGAATAGGGGATATGTCTACATGTCTAATCCGTATTTCCCTGCCCATTCTAATACAAATGAATCCATGATCCAACACATAAGACGAATACAAGTCCAACCAGCACATGAAGATGCGAATAGGTGGTTCGAATAGTGATTCGAATGGTAATTCGAATAATAGAGGCAAGACGAGTAAGTATGTGTGTCGTATACATGGATTCAGTAATAATAATACGTGTTTGTAACGAGAATCAAATAGAACTAACTAGAACTAAAGTACAGTAATTGACAAGTAAATGAGAGAACTATCAGAGAATGTACTCGCCTGCTACTTTGAAAAGAGTAGTATAATATCAGATGTCTGTACCAGAGTCACAATGTCCTAAATAGAGCAATATGGGTTATAATATGTTTAAAATAAGGTAAATGAAGTCTACGATGCAATCTACATAATTTTTAGGTCAATCTAGGTCAAAGTCAACTCTAAGTCAAACCTGGTCAACTGTCTAGGTCAAACTAGGTCCAAGTCAAACTTGGTCAACTCTGGGTCAACCCAAGTCAACATCTAGTCAAACTAGGTCAATTGGTCACACTTAGACTCAATGTTGACCTTTGGTCAACTCTAGTCAATCTTGGACTATTGGGTCAAACCTTGGTCAATTCTAGGGTGGTTAACTGTCAAGTCAACTCTAGTAAAGATAACTCAAGTCCACACCATAGACTTACATATCCTAGGATATCATATTTATTTATATCATATTACATATCAATGTATATATATTCCCAATGTCTATAGCCCTAGACATACATAAGCCTATCAAACAAAGCCACATACATCTACCCAACTATCACATATACCCATCAGCTATATATAGTCTAACCTCATATGTGCTTACCACACATATATATATTCAAAACCCAAACCTCTCAACTTAGTATATATACAATATATCATGTATCATATATATCCTCATATATATACACTCAGGCCTATACTTTAACATATATAAGCCTCAACCTATATCCATATCCATATACACATTACCTTAGCCACCTAGGCAATATCCTATTACCTTAGTGTAGGAAATACTTATTACCTTACTTATCTAATAATATCCTTAAACTAACATCCTATGATACATGTTTGCCATTGATTGTAAAAGTACAGAACAATTAATATAGGAGGACTGAACTTAGACTCACAATACAAACTCGCTCGTACAAAGAAAACCTAGGGACGAAAACCTAGGTACAGCAATCTAAGTACAATTGTTTATTTTTGATTCTGGAGGGTGATGGTAGAGGCTCGGGAAAGCGACGGCAGCTCTGCCTTACTCCTTGGACGATCGGACGTAGCCTTGGCTCTGGCGAAAAAATGCTCTTGGACGTGTGGGGAGACTCCTTTGCACCTTCGGTTGCTAGATTTCTGGATGTCTCTGTAGTGCTCTCTCTCTTTTTTTTCCGCTCTCTTGCAAGGGAATGGCACCTTGCTATTTATAGGAGTGGGATGCGATCATTAGCGTTTACAATAATTCCCTTCTTAAAAAGTCGGCGGCCAATCATCTGAACCATTGATTTTGATTGCAATGAATCTGGGCAATTAATGTAGATTGTATCAAATCTTATAGGCAATTAATGTTGATTGCCATAAATATTTATGATTTGTGATATCCTGCCACGTGTCCAATTTGCTTGATTTGATTTGATCAGGGCAATTATGACGATCGCAACAAATCTGATTTTATTAGGATTTGCTAGCACCCACAATTCCAGGGAAGATAAGACTGTCACGTGTCTCAATTGTCACGAAGAGCGCCACGTTTATCAACTGGACCGTCCTAGCAGAGCCGTATATAGGTGGTCCTTTCAACCGCATGAAGCATGCAGCCGCATAAGGATGGACAGCCGTATGGGGATGGGAAGCCTCATGGGGATAGGCAGCCGCATGGGAATAGGCAGCCGTATGGGGATGGGCAGCCGTATGAGGATAGGCAGCCGCATGAAGTGGGCGGCCGTATAAATACAGCAGCCGCATGGAGTGGCCTCGGGACTTGTTGGATTTTACCAGCTGTAAGGAGATTTTCTCCTCTTTCCTAGGAACACGCCATCATGTTAGTCATTATTACATCTTTATGTTAGAGCTGTCGTAGCTGTCATTTGTCAGAGCAGCCGTCAAGGCATTAAATGCAGCCGAATGTAGAGAAGAACTATTGAAGGCCACGTGGCTTCTTTCTGGGCCGCACGGAACTATTCGAGCCGCATGGACCCTTGAGCCGCATGGACTTCTGAGCCGCATGGGGATCCTGAGCCGCATGGAAGTCTTTCTGTCAGAGCCGCATAGGTCTTTCTTTATTCTTTTCCATGATTCTACAAGACTCCCTTCAAATTTTCAATTTGCAAAATTAAAATACTTTGAATAAGAAGCATGGCCATGTAAAAACTCTTTGGGCCGCATAGGACGTTCTGGCCGCATGGATGTCTCAGCCGCATGGCCTCCTCAGCAGCATGGCTATCTGAGCCGCATGGGCTTTTCAGCCGTATGGGCTGTCTGGCTGCATAGACTGTTTTGGCCGCATAGGCTCCTTGCCACGTCTTTATGTCACGTGTGCAAAATCTTTGCATTGATTGCCTTTGATTTGCTGTCAGATTTAAAACCACTTTTTGGGATAGGATCCCTAGAGTTTTAGCCTTGAATAGTCAGATCGCCTTGATAATCGAAGAGTCGGTTACACTGCACATGGATCGATGCGTCGGTCTATGGGCTCCGCCTATAAATAGCAGCGTATTTGGAAAAAGACTTCTTTACTTTCTGCTCTTGCCCTAGCTGTTGTTCTTGTCTTCGTCTTCCTTCTCTGATCATCAGCAATGGCTTCCAAGTCCTCCAAGGTTGCGGCGAAGGCTGCGGCGAAGGGTAAGGGCGTGGCTTTGACATCGACTGCGGCACCCAAAGCTCATTCCGACGTTCATCCTGCCGTTAAGGGTAAGGATTTGGAGAAAGTCATATGCATCGAAACCCTAACAAAGTCGACTCTATTTCATGCTTTATGCACAAGCCTTTAATGTAAACTGTTCGAATTGTATGGGCCGTATACATGTCCCGTAACCGAGCCGCATGGGGGTATACCCCATGCCCGAGTCGCATGGGAGTTGTCTTTATGAACACTTCGTAAACTG
Organism: Iris pallida; assembly: GCA_029216955.1. Lineage (NCBI taxonomy): Eukaryota > Viridiplantae > Streptophyta > Magnoliopsida > Asparagales > Iridaceae > Iris > Iris pallida. The sequence goes on along the minus strand of JANAVB010002600.1, from coordinate 9,428,561 downwards.
ATCTGCATAATGGCCTGTCGATCAGAGCCGTATGGACTCTTTTGAACCAAACTGCATGGAGCCCCATCTAGATTCATCCGCATAGGGTTGTGCGAACACCGAACCATATAAGCTCCTCTGAATTAGACCACATGAGGCTCCGACCATCTCCTAACTTTGTTTCTTTTTATCTTTGATTCTTGCAGCAACCCTACCGAAGGCTGAGGCCATTGTGAAGGAAGAGCTGTCGTCCCCTTTCAAACAAGAGTCTTTGCTTATTAAGGAGGAGGTAATACCAAAAATGGAGGAACAGAAAGGAGGGCTGGCACCCATTGCTGTAAAGAAGGAGCCCCATTCTGATGGCGGTAGTATTGGGAGTCCTGACCTTCCTGCTTCGAACGAGGATTTTTCTTAAGTACATCCTTCATATACAAAATGGTTGAGGGATTGGTATATGCGCCCTCGCAACTAGGATTCGTGGGATCTCACAAATGTTCGTCTTTTGTCTTGATATTTTTGTCTATCTTTAGCTGCAGTTTGTGTTTAGCTTCTTTTGGAAATCGATGTAATCTTCTTCCCTTTTGTCTGAATGAAATGATAGAGAACTTTTTTGGCTTGCTCGTGAGATGTAGTCATGTGAATGTCACTGCTTTTGAATGACCGAAATACATTCACTCTATTCTTTGTTTTGTAGTAGTTGCCCCAATGAAAGACTTTTTGTGGACCTATTATCCTTGGCGTACCCTGATTCTGGATACGGATAATAAGTTGGGAGGGAACCGACATACTTACTCAGAGGTAATGAGGACATGGCAGGAGTGGACTCAGAGGAGGATATTTGTGGTCAACAGAGGACATTTATGGACCTATTATCCTTGGCGTACTCTGGTTTTGGGTACGGATAATAAGTCGAAAGGGAACCAGCATACTTACTCAGAGGTAATAAGGACATGGTAAATATGAGGGTTTCTTCAATTGAGCCTTCCTACTCAGAGGTAATGAGGACGTGGTAGGAGTGGGCTCCGTGAAGGGGTACATAGAATGACTCAGAGGTAATGAGGACATGGAAGTTCTATGTAGAGGGGTGATTTGTTTTTGGCAAAAGTGAGACGACTCAGAGGTAACATCGACGTGATCGTTTTAGAAATTTTGTGGATCTGTTACCCTTTTTGTGCACTAAGAGTGCGGGTAGTGGATCATGAGGGAGGAGCTATTTCAGAAGAATAAGTTCAGAGGTATGATCATACATGACTTACTACCTAAAACAGTGACCGAAATGTAAGTTCAGAGGCACCTGTGGGTACATAACTCAGCAATCTGTGAGTACAGCGGTACTGGAGGGTACATAACTCAATAATCTGGGATTTTGGAGAATGTGAGTTCAGCGGTACTGGCGGGTACATAACTCAATAATCTGGGATTTTGTGAATGTGAGTTCAGCGGTACTGGAGGGTACATAACTCAATAATCTGGGATTTGGTGAATGTGAGTTCAGCGGTACCGGAGGGTACATAACTCAATAATCTAGGATTTGGAGAATATCGCTTAGACATAATATTTCTTCAGGAACTTGTCATTGACGGGCAACATGAGCAAGTCTCTATTTTGTTTTGCGAGGCGGTAAGCACCATTGGAGAATACAGCCTCAATGATAAATGGACCTTCCCACATTGGCTGAAATTTGTCGGCGGTTTTGTGAGTCATAACCATCGGCCTCCGAACTGCCAGAACGAGATCGCCCACTTGGAATGTTCTAATTTTAACCTTTTTGTTGAAGGCTCCGGAGATGCGTGCTTGGTATAGCTCGATTCGTTACTGAGCCAATAGGCGCTTTTCATTTAAGGCCTCCAACTCTTGTAGCCGGCGACGGCTGTTATCGTCCGTCATCAATTGGTAAGTGAGAGCGACACGGAGCGAGGGTATTTGAGTCTCCAATGGGAGAACTGCCTCACTCCCGTACAGTAGAAAGAATGGTGTGTTCCCAGTGGCCGTTCGGACTGTAGTACGGTACGCCTATAAGCATTCACCAAGCTTCTCGTTCCAGTCGCGTTTGTTGGATGATACGAACTTTTTGAGCAACTTGATGGTTTTGTTGAATGCTTCTGCCAACCCATTCACTGCCGGATTGTATGGCGTCGAAGCAACGTTCTGAATTCGGTATTTATCGCAGAATCGATAGAAGGCGTGGCTTGTGAACTGTGGACCATTATCATGAATGATCCTTCGGGGCAGTCCAAAGCGGTAGATGACGTAATGCTTGATGAAGCTGACCACGTTTGAAGTCTTTACTTCTGCAAGCGGAACAGCTTTTGCCCATTTGGAGAAGTAATTCGTGATTACGAGTATGAAGCGATGTCCTCAGAAAGAAGGTGGAGTGATCGGACCAATGATATCCATTCCCCATGCTTCGAATGGCCAGGATGCCACTGTCGGATGTAGAAACTCGGACGGCTGGTGGATGAAGTCCGCGTGGACTTGGCAGGCTTTGCACTTTCTTAAATAGTCTATCGCATCTGCTACCATCGTGGGCCAGTAGTAGCCCATTCGGCGAAGACGGTCTTGTAATTTTTGGCCAGGCTAATGGGCTCCGCAAACACCATCATGAGCTTCGCGTACGGCTTCTTTGGCTTCTGCGTTTGACAGACATCGAAGCAATAATCCATCATAGGATCGGCGATACAATATTTTTGTCTCTGTATCGTAGAAGAATCTGAGAGAACGCCTTCAGATAGAGGTAGCTTCCTTTGGGTTCTCGGGCAGGATGTCGTAGACTACAAAGTCTATGAATGGTTGTCTCCAGTCTGGTACTTCGTCAATCGTCTGAGCGGAATAACTCGCCATGAATTGAACGTTGTTCTTGGGACAAACCAGTTCATGGCCTATCACGTCCACCAAATGATGAATATGGTTTGGTACTGCAAGGGAAGCGGCAAGGCCTGCTAGGGCATCGGCTTCGATATTTTGAAGTCTGGGGATGTGTTCGATGAAGAACCCTTCAAATAAAGAGATGATGTTGATCTCTATTTGGTGATAGGGGATCATGTCTTCATGGCGGACTTCGTATGAACCCCGGATCTGATTAACGATTAACTGTGAATCGTCGTACGCATCAAGATATTCTACCCCTAGTTCTCTTACAAGTTGGAGGCCAATGACTAAAGCATTGTACTCGTCCACATTGTTAGAGCAAGGTTCCATGAGGGAGTAAGCGCGATTGATCACCAGTCCGGAAGGAAAAATCAGTACCACCCCGACTCCGACGATGATGTTGCCCTTGGGTCCGGTCCTTGAAGCACCGTCGAAGAACATTCGCCATATATCATTGTGAGAGGTCGCATGCGAGTCGGCGATCTCATCTGGGATTTTTTCGTATATTCTGGCCGACTCCGAGCCTGGGTGGGCTGCTAAAAAGTCTGCCAGAGCTTGACCTTTAACAGCCTTTTCCGGGACGAAGATCATATGGTAGGGGGACAGTAATATTGCCCATGTAGAGAGTCGAGAGCTAAGTGCCCCTGGTTTAGTCATGAGGACCCTGAGAGAGTTGACTCGTGATATCACATGTATGGTTTGCCCCGTGACATAGTGTCGCATCTTTTGAATGGCGAACACTAGGGCGAGGCATTCCTTCTCCACGATGGTATATCGGTGCTCTGGCCCGATCATCATTCGGCTGAGGTAATATATAGCTTGCTCATGGCCTGCATCGTTGTTTTGTGCTAGCAGAGCGCCAAGGGAATGCTCTATTGCTCGTACATAGAGCAGAAATGGTTTTCCAGCAACCGGGGCCACCAAGACTGGAGGGTTCGATAAATATTCTTTGATGCTTTCGAAGGCACGCTGGCATTCTTCATCCCATACGAATGAGATGCCCTTCTTCATGAGATGGGTGAATGGCTGACATCGCCCGGAGAGGTTGGAAATGAACCTCCTGATGTAAGCTAGCCTCCCTTGAAGGCCCCGGAGTTTTCGGAGATTTCTCGGGGGACCCATCTCCATGGTTGCCTTCGTCTTCTCAGGGTCTACGTGGATACCCTGGGAGGTGATGATGAAACCCAAGAACTTTCCGCTGGATACGCCCAAGAAGGATTTTGTGGGATTTATCTTCAAATTTTGTGCTCGCATCAGGTCGAACACTGTCCTTAGATCATGCAGATGATCTTCTTTAGAGCAGCCTTTGACGGCGATGTCGTCAACATAGCATTCCACTATTTTGCGTAAGTGGTCTCTAAAGATGATGCTCATAGCTCTTTGATATGTGGCGTCAGCATTCTTTAGACCGAAAGGCATGACCGTGTAGCAGAATATGCCAATTGGTGTTCGAAATGATGTATGCTTTTCGTCGTCGGGAGACATCTTGATCTGGTTGTACCCCGAGAATCCATCCATGAATGAAATGCGCACGAAGCCACAGGTGTTGTCAATCATAATGTCTGTGATACGGAGAGGGAACTCATCCTTAGGACAAGCCTCATTCAGATTGTGAAAGTCGATGCAGATTCAAATCTTCCTATTTTTCTTGAGGACTGGTACTATGTTAGCGACCCAGTCCAAATGTTGTTCCTTATGAATGAAGCCGCTGGCTATCAGTTTGTTTATCTCGGCTTCAATAGCATTCATGACGTCAAGACGGAACCGACATTACTGTTGCTTGACTGGTTTTGCATCTGGACAGATGTTGAGTTTGTGAAGTGCAATCTCGGGGTTCAGTCCCGGCATATCTTCGTAGCTCCAGACGAACACATCGATATATTCTCTGACGAGTTCCAGTAGCGATTCTCGCTCTTCGTCTGTCAGGCTTTTACTAACGAAGATTGGTTTTGGAGAAGAGTCGCTGCCGAGATCCACTTGCATGACCTCATCTTGAGTAGGAGGCTCTCTTTGTTCAAACCGCTTCTCCCATTGCGTATCCAGCTATTTGGCCCACGGCTCTAACTCAAGAAGTTCTGGAATGTCTTCATCTTCTTCGTAAGCGTCGGCAAATGCCATATTGAAGGACCAGACTTGCTTGAATATATCTCCGATGCTGATATCCGAATCAAAAGTTGGTGATTCGGTTGAGTGTGAATGCCAGTCGCATTCCTCATCTGAGCTTTCAGGGGTCGTTACAGGCGTAACATATCCCAGTCCGCATCGGGTCTTGTTGTAGTAGTCTCGTGGTTTGCCAGCCGGGACCGACGACTTTAAAGGTAATCGTCGACCAGTGTCGTAGTTCAAACCTGACGTAGTCTCTAGATCATACCCCTGTTTTTGTATGAGGTATTTGGACAGGAGGCTATATAGAAAGAGAGGGAGTCTCCCAGAGTCTGATTCGAGATCGACTTCTTCTATGGTGAAGGACAATGGATCATTCTTTCGACCGAAGATGATTGGATGATCCCCTCCCTCGATTATGCAGTAAGCATCTTCCACGGGAGTGAGTTGATTTACAGTGTAAACATTTATCACCTGTGTGTGTAGGTGAGTACCTATACCATGTTCCATAGCATACATTGTACAAAGCTTATTAAGCTCGATGTAGTTCAAAGATAGCCCTTTATTGATGAAGTAAGGTATCTTTTCTAACAGGATTACATCATCTGTGGATAGAAAATCAGTTTGAGCAGCTACATACTTGGCCAATTCTGGTTCCACTTTGGCCACCCCCTGTATAAATGAAGACTGAGAGGATGACTTAGGCAACTTGATCATCAGGGGTTCCGTTGGTGGAGCAGAACGTGGAGTCGTTGGTAAACTAGCAATCCCCAGTTTGGTACTCGATGCTGGGCGGGGAGTGGTTGGCTCGCTAGAAGCCCCAGACTTTGCATCAGGCTGACGATTCTTTTTGGGAAGACGTATCGTCATTGGCTTGTCGGAGGGATTGAGCCTCTCCGTTTGTGGATGGCCGACTCTAGGCAGTCTGATTGTCAGTGGCTCCGTTGTGGGTCTTGGCGCTTGGCCGGACCTTGGCAGCCGGATTATCATTTGCCCTTCTTGTGCCGAGAGGCTGATTGCGTCCTTACACAGAGCGACCGTAAGGGGTGCGGACTTACCAGGTTTGTAAGCTTGGAGGTGGATCGTCAGAGGTTCTTCTGATCCTGTGGCCATCTCAGTTCGAGCTTGCACATATCCTTCACTAAGGTGCCTCTTTGACTTTTCGTATAAGCAGGTGTCTGAGTAGTAGGATTCAACCCCTTTGAAGGGATCGATGTCGGCAAATTCTGTCCTCACGAAGCCGTGTTTGTCGACATACTTGAAGCACTGGTGCAACGTGGAAGGCACGATCATGTAATCGTGTATCCAAGGGTATCCCAGGAGGATATTATAGGAAGTGTCCGTATCTATGACATAACAGGTTACTTCTGATTGAAGATCGCCAATTTGGTACTTCAAGCGAATCATCCCAATCGAGTAGCTCCTGTCCGAATTGAAACCGCTGATGGCGGTGCTTGTTGGCGTCAGGCGATGCATTGGAATGTGGAGATGATGTAACAGACCCTTCGGGATGATGCTTATGGAAGAACCAGGATCAATGTGCATCCGATCCACCTTTACGTCACCGATGTATCAGTGTAGTATAACGGGCGATCGTGCAGATTGGTTTTGATGAGCATATCCTGTGGCGTGAAGACAATGTTGGGCATCGCTCTTGTGTAAGTGCTGTCTTGGAGATTTGCAGGCGGGCTCTCTCTCGTGAGGTTGACCTGGGCCAGATATGCGTCAGCATTCTGGAGTGCATCGCTCAAAGCCGTGCGTACATCCTTGGAGAGTCTCAGGAGCTCGTATAATGACAATTTGGCTGGTGTATTGGCCAATTGTGCCAAGATGTCAAAGTTGTAGGACCTCTCTAGCCCATGAGATGCCTCTTTTCGGAGGGATTTGTCAAAGCGAGTCTCCTTCGGCCTAGGCTTGTCGGTCGTCGGAGGTTGAGAAGGTCCCGGAGCATCAGCAGTAGCCGACTGATGTTCTTCAGTCGAGTTATCTGGCGTGGGTTAGGATTGAGCACCAGACCGAGTGACGACAGTTGTGGCTTCTTCGACATCTCTCGAAATTGTGCGGCAGGATCTAACCTTTCTACTCTCCTTCTTGCCAATGGGAAGTGGTGCGGGCTGAGTCACTTCAGGTACCAAGTCTGGATGGACCCACATGACCTCCTCCCATGACGTGGTGAGGGGTACCAGACCAGTAGCCTGATCTCAAGGAGGTGGAAGATTAGCAATCTCCATTTTTGCCCGAGGGATGGGTACCACGCCGTCTTGAGTCTCTGTCGGAGGGAAGCTGCCAAACTATACGGACACCATATTGGCTGCCACGGTTTCCTCCTCGAAATCAATGGCCAGAGCCTTCGAATCGATGAGATGTTGGATGTATCGCTTCAGTTGGTAGCAGTCGTGTGTAGCATGGTGGACATAGCGATGGTAATGGCAGTACTTGGGCTCTCCATTTCTGCCGGCCGAGGTTCCCGTCTTGGTGGAGGGAGCTGAAATCTATCTCCTTGTATGAGCATGTCCAAGATCGGCTTGACATGGCCGTCTTCGAAGGAGTAGGTCATTTGTGGCCATTGCTTGTTTGCTGGTTTTGACTCAGATTTTTGGGCTGTGTGGGCCGCCATAGCCTGCTTGCCCTTGTTGTGCCGATTGTTGGAGGAGTTACCACCATTGTTGTTGTTGGTATTAGGGCGCTTTCCCTTGTCCTCTCCCTTCGAGATTTGCAGTCCCAGTTGGCGAGCTTTCTTCAACCTGTCTTCGGCGCTAGTGGCACTGATGATGAACGTCTTCCAGTCCTTGAATTGACTTTCACCCATCCAGAGGCCGATTGTTGGAAGCAGTCTCTTTTGGCAAATTTCAATCAAGGAGGAATCAGGGTTGCCAGAAGGCAGCTTCATTGCGGTTTGGCAAAACCGCTCGATATAATTTCTTTTTAGCTCTTTCTCCCCTTGAACGACGTCCATGAGGGTGGACATTGTGACGTCCTATCCTACCTTGTAGAATCTCTCCAAGAACATGTGCTTGAAATTGGCGAAGGAGTGGATGCAGTTGTCTGGCAGGTTGTGGTACCAGTCGAAGGTGACCCCTTCCAATGCCCCGATGAATAATCGTGTAAGGATGGCATCGTCATGGGGCTGGTGGTCGGTGGTGACCTCGAAGTAAGTGATGTTTCGACTTGCAGATGTCTTTCCATTATATGGATTGATGTGGAATAGTTTATATTTTGGTGGGAAGGGAACATCTCTCCACGCAGCGGGATACGGTTGTCGTATCCTGAGGTCTTGGCAATTTTCTCGGGTATGGAACATGGCCCGGAGCTCCTGGACCTCTCTTCTTGTCTTTCTGGCCTCGTCTGCAGCGGTAAGAGCCGATATTTCAGGAGGACTATCGCCCGGGTTTGGTGCAGCTGAGTTCGAGTCCGCATTGACCGCGGGACCCAAGCTTGTTTGGCCAGGCGTTCTTCCTTGCAGAGTTGGAAGGGCTACTTTGATCTCGTCCACAGACTTGACCAAAGCATGTAGTATGGCCTCCAGAGTGTCGATGCGTTAGCGATAACTGGAACCTTCTTGGTTGATGTCTGTCATGAACACCGTCCTCATATGAGGAGAGATGGAAGGAACGGTAGAGGACGTGCCCTCTGAGTCATACCCTTGTACAGAGTAGTCATCGGGGTATGTGGAAATGTTCTCCTCTGGTTCGGATTCAGAAGGAATAGTACCCCCGGCTTCAGAGCTTACTTCATCTTGAGAGTCATGGACGTCCTCGGAGACGTCGACACCTGCTGTATCTGATAGGAGAGTTGTTTCCCCAGGCTCGTCTCCTTGGAATATCGTATTGTCGTGGATGTTCGGAGGAGTGCTACCCCCAGTTCCAGTGACCCCCAGTGATGTGGATGATGAATCTCCCACTGTAGCAGATTTCATCTTTGAACGGGTACCTTGGAAAACTCCGGTGGTAGACAACCGTTTAGACGACAGATTCTTAGTCATAGTTGTCGAAATCTTTGGGCTGGAAACGTTTGTCTTCTTTCCTCTCCCATCGGCGGAGATTTTCTGAGTAGTGTTGCAGGAGACGATGGGAGGCACCTCATCTTCTGACCTCGGCTGTTGTAATCTTTGGAAGACGGACTGTCGGTCTTCTTGTACCGTCACGTTGTTGCAGCAGCAGTTGACAATGACTTGGGTGCAGTGACGTCCGTAGGATGACTCTTTGCACACCGAGGCCTCTTCTCTTTCCTTGCGCTTGTGGAGGATAACCTCACGCAAGTCAGATGGGTCTGGAACGACCATGTTTGCTCCCTGGATTTTGGGAGACTTTTGGGAACCACTCTGTCCGTTTGCCGCCGGGGGCTGGACTCGATTGGTTCTGTACAACTTCCCATCAGAGGCCCGTATAACAGTATGTGGAGAGCTCGGATGGTCAGAGGTCGGGACAGCGGACTGATCTTGCCAAGCTCGTGCTGCCCTAGTCTTCTTCACTCTAGTGCGTGAGGGCACATAGTAGGAAGAGTCTAAGTGGTGCTGCAGAGAGTCAGACATATTTTCTCGAAAGCATGAGAGATCAGGACCATAGGAGAGGCGATCGAAGACTGAGCCTGAGCCGCATGGGGCAGACAGCATGCGGCTAGAATCAACAGTCTTCATGCGGCTGGCAATCGTAGCCGTATGGGCTTTCTTCATGCGGCTGGAAGTCTCGGCCGCATAAGTCTTCTCCATACGACTGGAAATCTTGGCCGCATGGGTATTCTGCATTCGACTAGCAGTTTCGGCCGCATGGACATCATGCATGCGGCTGGCAATCTTGGCCGCATGAGTGTTCAGCCTGCGGCTAGTGCCATTGTTCGGCTTCTTCCTGGAGCACATAGAATCACTCTTTGCCCCTGCAAGTCCAGCATCGTAGTGCTTTCCTCTGCCGAACTTGGGGACAACAGAGTCCTCTATGGCTTGAAGTGGGGCCGCATGAGAGTTGCCTTCGCCGTTTTGGACAACAGAGAGTACTCCGTCTAGAGCTTGGGGAGGAGCAAATGATTTTGGCCTCTACTCCCTGCGAGTTTTCTTTGTGTGGGTTCGCTTCTGGACCGGGCCAGCGCTCCCGTCGAAGAATATTTCTTCAAATTCCTGTTGTTCGAAACGGACGACCATCTTCTGTTGTGTGGAGCCAAGTTTGGCTGCATCCAATTGCGTCACCAACTTCTCAGCCGTGGAGAAGTTTGTCCCCAGCAGAGTCGCCATCATGTTTTCCATTGATTATAAAAGAACAGAACAATTATATCGGAGGACTGGACTTTTACTTCATAATACAAACTCGCTCGTACAAAGAAAGCCTAGGGACAAAAACCTAGGTACAGCAATCTAAGAACAATTGTTTATTTTTTATTCTGGGGGTGACGATAGAGGCTCGGGGAAGCGACGGCAGCTCTGCCTTACTCCTTGGACGATCGGACGTAGCCTTGGCTCTGGTGAAGAAATGCTCTTGGACGTGTGGGGATACTCCCTTGCGCCTTCGGTTGCTAGATCTCTGGATGTCTCTGTAGTGCTCTCTCTCTTTTTTTTGCTCTCTTGCAAGGGAATGGCCCCTTGCTATTTATAGGAGTGGGATATGATCATTAGGGTTTGCAAATAATTGCCTCCTTGAGAAGTCGGCGGTTAAGGATCAATTAATCTGGGCCGTTCATCTTGAATATAATGAATTTGAGCAATTAATGTGATTGCATTAAATCTCTGTAGGCAATAAATATTGATTGCCATAAATATTCATGATTTATGATAGCCTGTCACGTGTCCAATTTACTTGATTTGATTTGATCTGGGCAATTATGACGATCGCAACAAATCTGATTTTGTTAGGGTTTATTAGCACCCATAATTCCAGGGAAGATAAGACTGCCACATGTCTCAATTGTCATGAAGAGCGCCACGTGTATCAACTGGACCGCCCTGGCGGAGCCGTATATATGTGGTCCTCGCAACCGCATGAAGCATGCAGCAGCATGAGGATAGGCAGCCGCATGGAGATGGGCAGCTGCATGGGGATAGGCAGCCGCATAGGGATAGGTAGCCGCATGGGGATGGGCAGCCACATGAGGATGGGCAACCGCATGGGGATAGGCAGCCGCATGAAGTGGGCGGCCGCATAAATGCATCAGCCGCATGGAGTGGCCTCGGGACTTGTTGGATTTTGCCAGCTGTAAGATATTTTTTTCCTCTTCCCTAGGAATATGCCATCATGTCAGTCATTATTACATCTTTATATCAGAGCTGTCATAGCTGTTATTTGTCAGAGCAGCCGTCAAGGCATTAAATGCAGCCAAATGTAGAGAAGAACTGTTGAAGGCCACGTGGCTTCTTTCTGGGCCGCATGGAACTATTCGAGCCGCATGGACCCTTGAGCCGCATGGACTTCTGAGCCGCATGGGGGTCTTTCTGTCAGAGCCGCATAGGCCTTTCTTTATTCTTTTCCATGCTTCTACAATACATACTCTAACATATAATTAATCCTCAAGGTACTAAAATCTAGACTACCCCACATCACATCCTATTTGAATTAACAAAACACTAGAACATATGAAAAGGGGAAGGGGTTCTACTATCACTAAGTGGCAGCCTATATGCTGCTACAGGGGGGTTTCAAGGCAGACAGGAACTGCCAAGCATCAGGCTTCCCTGTTGTTGAAGGGGCTGCAACCTGGCTGTTGTTGCCCTATTCCTGTGAAGGCTGCTGTTTCCCCCTTCTACTCATTCCTCTCTACTCTCTAACATAGTCATACTCTCTATTCCACCCTCTAACAGCCACCACAATATTAACCACAATTACAACAATCTGTATCTAACATCACAGGAAAATGGAAAGGGGGGTGGTTAAGTGTGTGATGAGTGAAATGAATGTGGTAGCAGTAAAGGGAATTCAAAGATTTCATGTGTGTGGGAGTGACAGTTCAAATTAGTGTGTAAATGAACTATTCTCATGAACAGTATATGGTTGTGTGCATAGACTCAGGAATTAACATAACCTATAACAGTACACAATTACAGTCATGTGCTCTCAGATTTAGGCATGTGTGTATAGAGGGATAGGCTAGGGTGTGTGAGTGAATAGATTACCTGTTCTCAGGGATTTAGAAAAAAACACTGAATGTGTGTGGGTGTATAAGTGACTGGAATGAGTAAATACATTTCAATAAGTGGTGTGACAGGTTTCAGTTCAATGGTTAAATTCTCAGAATTAAATGTGTGGGTGTGTATACTTGTGTACATATGTGCATAGGTGAGTGACAATGTAGGTAAATCTCAGGCTTAAAATAACAAACAAGTGTGTGAGTGTCACATAGGAATTTAGTGGTTCACAGGAACATGGCAGTTTGCATAAACTGTTTCTAGCAGTTAACACAACCCAAAATCAATTTGAAACCTCATAATCCAAAATCTTTAGTTAACATCAAATCTAACACACATAAATGAACTAATCATGGTAATTTAAATCAGGAAGATAGGTTGAAATCACTTTTAAATTTAGAATTTAGCATATCAGGTTACATGTATCAGGAATTTTTTAGGATGTTTATGAAAATGAAGCCAACTTCCAATCAACCATGCAATCCTTGACCAAGCCAATAAAAAAATCATCCCCGAGCAGTTATATACATCACACATCATTAAATGAACATTAACATAATTTAACAACTTAATTAACATTTAAACTCTGAACTATCTAAAAACTGAACACAGAGGGAAGGACAAGTAAATTCAGTACGGTGCGCGTGTGTCCGGGTCTCGTGAGCACGACACCAAGCTCGACATGCCTCGTGGTCATACTCACGTGTAGCCCAACACTAGGTCTACACACTGGACTCGACACGAGGTGTCCACGGGTCGCGTGTCCTGAGCACGAGACACGTATCAGAGGTCTCTGATCGTGCTCGCACGCCCAGTGCAAGGCCAGTGCAGCCATGGTTTCTTCCAAACCACTGCACGAAATTCGATGGGACCTTGGGGGCATGCTCGCAGACATTGCACCCATGAGCTCACCAAGTTTTATGCCAAATCGTGCTGTGTCGTGTCCGCTGCGAAGCTCGAGCAGCAGGACACTCGACCGAGCCAGCGTACAGTGTGTCCAATACAAATTTGGACACGACAAGGACACGGATTCATGCTCAGTCAATCATGAAATCAATATATATATAAGACAACAAATCTATTCAAACACTTTTCAAAAAATATCCATTTAAAAACCTTTGTGGCATTTTAACAAACACAAAGCAGCACAACTGATACGTGTCCGATACGGACACGAAATTGACACGACTCGACACCAAACCTATGCTAGTAGCTAGGGGACTCCTAGGTCTATGTACTCATGCAAAAAAATCAAAATTTAATGGTGATTGTGAGGGTTTACCTATTGGTTGAGCTTTCAATAAAAAAGTTTCAAAAAGTGGGAAATCTCCTTGCTAGCCAAGATCTCCAAATTGATTCAAACCTAAGATTTCTCTCCATGAACATAAAGTAGGGATTGATTAGAACGTAATGCAAAAGATTTGAGCCAAAAAGGACTTGAAATGAGAAAGTTATGGATTGGAAAAGATGGCTCTTTACCTCTTTCTTCAAAACTTGGAAAATTAAATAAAGAGGCAAGAACAAGGAAGAGATTATTTATAGGGAAGGGGGAGCCCTATTGGCTGGTTATAAAGTGAAAAATTAGGGTTAGGGTTTAGTCTAATGGGCTATGGGCCTAATTGCACTAGTCATGGAATTAAAATCATAAGTCATGAAATTAATGCACCTATTCTATTCCTCCTATTTGAAAACTAGATTCTAATGGCTAGGATGAGGTTAACTTAAGTTAGACTAGGGTCACACCATGGTCTACCAAGTAACCATAACTAGGGTTAGCTTCTAGGTTAGTCTCTTAAGTCACAGCTTAGTCAAAAGTCAAAAATTAACAATCACCAAATGCAATAAATCATAAAATAATTCAAAGAGGCCAAATGACCAGAATACCCTCATGCTCAAAAGTAAAAAAAAAATTATCCTAATGACATGGTTAGGCTCTAAGTCAGACAGTCTCTCTGGTTACACTAGCAAGGTATCAAAATCACAAGCCATGACTTAAAACAGTTTTAAAAAAATAATTAAAAATCACCAAAAATTATAATGTGAAATAAATATCAATAAATAATTATTATAATTATAAAATTTTAAAATTACCCTCATCTGGAAAACTGGGTGTTATAGAATTTTGGTGGATAAAAGTTTTAGTAAAAATCCTTGGTCTAGACCCATTGTGTATATAAGGAACTGACCTGGCTGTACGTCTTTGTTGATTTCAATGCAATATTGATCTTCCATTTTTCCTTTTAATGCCACCTTGTTTTTTATTATATGCTCTCTCTAAACTATGGCTTTAAATTCTAGATGAAACCAACTTATTAACATTTGTTTTCGATTTTAGTAGGCTGATTTAATATTTGGCAAAACTCTCAGTTTCTTCTACTATCCTTAAGTAAGAAATTAATCGTTAAAAGCCATAATTCTATTAATGTCAACTCATAACATAAATTTATAGTTTTTTCCTGATTTTTGTGAGGCTTAACATGATACATAAATAGATGCAGAGCTTTGAGATATTTTTTCAAACATGTTATGTGCCCCTTAAAACAAAGTATAAATTATAGAAATTTTGCAACATATATACAACTTTAACATCATTAATGCTATGCCTATAAACACAGTACTAGTTCCAACCTAAAGTTCACAACAGAAACAAAAATAATTGGCTAAAATTATAAATGCAACTTATTTACAAGGGAAAAAAGCACAAACTTGGTCATCATATATAGTACAATTGATCGAGTGATCGACCCGATCGTAGTGCATGTAATAACTTTGCTATTTTTTTCAATCAGAAAAAAGAAAAAGGGAAACCTAACAAAAAAGCAAAATATAGATTTGATCTATTATAGAATATGAAAAACAAACAACAACAACAGAAAAGTGAGAATAATACCTTTGTTTCTTCCTGCAGTAGGAACGGATGGACACGCGCAGAGGCAGCAGATGTAGGCTGCGGATGGAGGCGGAGGTAGAGCTATGGCTTTTCGGAGGAGAGCGGTTTTAATTAGGAGGCGGCAGAGCTATGGTTCCGGTTGGAGGAGATTTTACTAAGAAGAAAATTACCTAATATGGGGAAGAAATATGGGGGAGGGCCGGATTCAGCCGAAAAAGTTTGGGGAAAGGCGGGATTTAAAACCGAAAGTTTTAGTCCTTGAAATCTTTTGAAATCTTATTAAGAAAGGTATATATTTAACCAAATTTATCTTTCCATAATTTTGGAGAAAAAAAGTTTAATGATAATTTGTTTATATAGATTCATTATAAATTATTTCATTATTTGGAGAAATATTTTAAATTATTTTATTTTTTAGAAAAATCTTTTTAATTTATTTGGTCCATTATTTGATTATTTAGATAAATCTTTTTAATTTATTTTGTGTATTAGTTGATTATTTGGAGATTTGTTTTTAAATTATTTGGAAAAATTATTTTAACTATTTGATTATTCTTCCTTTTTAACCATGACTATTTCCTTCTTTTAATTCTTGACTTTTAAATAATTATTTTTACTATTTGATTATTATTTTTGACACAGTCTAATTGGCATCGGAAATAGGACACTACTTTCGATGACATATCAAAACCCTAAAAAATAATCTATACTGTTTCCGACAATATCTATGTTTCCTCGTAAATACAAGTTTATTTTCGACAACATCAATTTTTTTTCATAAATAAAGCATTATTTATGATTAGTTGCAATTGCCCTCGCAATTACGCACCTATTTGCGACGGGTCCAATTTGCCCTCATAAAAAATAATACCCTTTTTCGAGAACAAATAATTCGATCAAAAATAGTGTTGGCGCCAACAACTCCCGCCAATTATTGAGTAACTACGACAAAAACTAAGTCCTTTTACGAGCACAATTTATGCATCGGAATTAATATGGACTTTCATGAGATACTTTCGACATAACGATTATTTTTGTCGCAAAAAGTATTTTTTCCGAGCACCGTCGTAAATGTTTGTCGCAAATGAGGGTTTTTTTTTGTAGTGACTCTGGTTCGGGTCACACCGTGTTCCCAACAAGTGGTATCAGAGCCCATGGTTACGGGACTGGTTTGAGTGGCTCCAAATTGTTCGAGACAGATGATACACTGTCACGCCCCGCTCCCGTAGGAGCGATCGTCCTCGCTAAGGCGTGATGCCGCACGAGCCCAGATTGCGCTCGTACAAGGCGGGTTCCATAACGGCCGATTCCAGCGACTGCGATGGGGTCGTCGCACAGAAGTCCCAAACAGAGACATCGAATATAGCAGCAAAAATTTAGAACAAAATACAAGTCTTTCAAAAGATGCATTTTATTGATATTGAAACGAGAATTACAATGGGGCGCAAGACCAAGATTACAATCTCTCAAGCTCACTCATCTCACATTACAAGTCACTCAGCTCTCTCTCATCTCTCAATACATATCTCGAGCCCGCGGATGCTTCGAAAGGCGACGTCCATACATTATGTCCCGTATAAGTCTTGACTCCATGCGGCCGTACGCTACGAATCGCCAAGGAACTCCGTGCCTCGACGCATCCTAGCGAGCTCTGCACCACGAGCTTCTACCTGTGCTTGCACATAAAAAATGTGAGGGTGTCAGTACTCAACTGTACTGGTAGGATGAGCTCCTCGCCCACCCATACAAAACCAACACATTCATTTACTTTTGTGCAACATAAACCCTTTTACAATTGTCTTTCTACTCTTGTCTTAGGATCAGTTTTAGGACAAAGACGTCTCAACCCATACTTGGCAACATAACGATAGGGTCGTGTTATACTGTATTCGTGACTTCAACATATTCAAGCAGTGCCTTGTCGGGCAGAACTTATGTAACTCGACCGTGCCAAAACTTTCACTTGATTTACGTGCCTCAAGACCCTTCTCGTGCCAACAACGTTAACCTATCAAATCGTGATTACCTTACGGCCATAGTCAGAGACGTAACTACATGATAGACTCCATTTTCGTGTGACCGTGCTATCGCACCGATAACTTCCTTATCCTGCCTCAAGACCTTCTCGTGCTTGCAATGTCAACACACCGACTCATACTTGTCTTTCGTGCCATACTCTGTGATGTAACGACTCGGTCGTGCCATGAACTCGATTCGTGCTTCAATATCTCTGAGGCAGTGCCTCACTTAGCCTTGCCTATACTTTGGTTGTGACAATGCGGTCGTGCCTCGTATGACAGGGTCGTGCCCAACAACTCAACGTAACTTTACCCAACTTGCCCTACGGCCCTTCTCGACTTAACTCGCAGCAGCCCAAGTCTAACTAATGCAACTCTATGCCAACAACTTAACACTCGATGCCACATCTCGTACCGAAGCACGGGTCTCTACTTAGCCATACCCTAGGCTCCTGAAACATGGTGCAGATTGTGCACGCGTACCATCTTAACACAACTTATACCGTCCTTATATTTCATTAGAATTTACTAATACCGTACATGCGGATTGTCGCTCAGCATGCCAACTTATTATCTATATGAAAGGTCACTGAAATTAACTAGACGTCGTGGATATAGCCTAGCAAACGGGACCCTTGCACCGCATATAGCGATCCCCGGTGCAACCCCCCGAACTACCGGTTGCCTATTATCCAGCTCGACTATACCGTGTTTCTTCTTAGGCCGAGTCGGTCCCTGTAATGCCCATGGTTCGTATTACGTATCTTGGTATACGTGTACATATTTTGACTCGAATTGCATGTCTTCCTGCTTGATTTATTTTGGCATTTCATTGCTTGGTTCATTTTGGTTCGATTTGGCTTGTTGGCTTGGTTCGGTTTTGTTGGAGAACACTCCCATCTACCACCACCTTCTTCATTTATATCCTACCAAATAATTCTCTCTCCTCATTAACTTTTCTTCTTCCCTTCCATTACTTCTCTACCAACCTGAGAGAGTGGAGAGCTTAGGCAAGTACATCTTGCTTCATAGAGGAAGTCTATTTTTATTGTTTAATTATCTTCCTCATGTGTTTCTAACCCACTTTAGTACTTAGCATTTTTTTTTTCATGGTTAATTTCTTGTAGTTCTAGCCTTGTGATATTTTCGATTTTTAGGAGTTTTGATATATCAAACTAGCATATTTTTTAGTTGATGGTTCCATGTTGTAGAGAATTCCATTTTACTCAGATTTGACCTACGGGAGTCTGGATTTGGGTTCCTATTGTTGTTTGGAGGAGCATGGAGGCCATGGTATTTTCTATGGACATGTTCTCTGTGGGAGCCATTAGTTGCACTTTTGGCCGCTTGCAACATTGAGTTGTCTGAGCCGCATGAGTATTTTTGTAGTTCTGAGCCGCATGAGCAATTCCTAGCTCTGGCTGCATGGCCTTTTTTGCTTATGCGGCCAGGGTCATTTAGGTTGCATGGCCTATTAATTAAGTTTTTTTCATTAAATATTTGCTTGCAAGCTTGCATGCATTTGCATACAATTTTCCTGAGCCGCATATGGCTACTTGCATTTAATGGCCAAAATGACCATTTGTTATTTTGCTGGCCGTATAGGCCAATACAATATTAGCCACATGGCCCTTGCATATTTGTAATGCATGTATTAGCTAGCCTAGTATTTTAATGCATTAGCATTTAATATAGCTTGCAGTAGCTTGCATGGTTAATTATTTATGCTTAAATCCTATGCTAGCCGCATAAGCAATGTTTGCTAGCTATTCGTATGCAAGCATTCCTATGCTAGCCGCATGGCCATTCCAGACTTCCTAGCCACATAAGGAAACATCTTGGCCGCATAACCTTTTTGGCAAGCTTTGCTTGCTTGCATGAACATGCATGGCCACATTAGAATATTCATGGCCTTTAAGCATTTAAATGCTTATAGTAATAGCATTAAATGCTTATAGTAGCAGCATTATGCATGCTTAAGCATTTAAATATTTAAGCATTTGCATGTTTATAGTAATAGCAGCATGCTGCATGGCCTTTAAGCATTAAATGCTTATAGTATTAGCATTTGCTTATTTTGTATGCATTGATAAGTAGCCGCATAAGGAATATTATTGGCCGCATGGCCATAATATCCCTGGCCGCATAGGCCATTTCATTTATGGTCGCGTACTGATAACTTGGCCGCATAGCCAAGTATATTATTGGCCGCATATGGCCAATGGTCTTTTATTTAACATGCTTTTATATATTTGCTTGGCCACTTAAATATTTGCCTTGGCCATTTAAACAGTACTTAGTCGCATATGGCTATTGCCAATTGCCCAGCCGCATATGGCCAAGTGAGCCGCATGGCTTATATATTGAGTATTTGCCTTATGGCCCCTACCTCATCCACTCTTGGCCACATGGCTTATTTATTATTATTGGCCGCATGCAGCAAAGTGGTACTAGCCGCATATTGTATGTTGACAACATTTATTGGCTGGCCATATGGCATACTTGTATTAATTGCGGATCCCACTATCTTTTGTCTTATTTGTCTTTACAATTATATTATTATGATTAAATAATGTGTGATTCTAAATTGCTTCCCTAAGTACGAATTGTTAGTGTAATGATTGATAGTGACTTGCTGGCCGCATGAAAGATTTTTCTGAGCCGCATGAGTCCTCCACAACCCCTACCCTTGCTAATATTTAATTACTAAATGTATGCTTGTGCCATTAATTGTTCCCTGACACGATGGTGACCCGTTGTGGTACACTTTTGACATGACATGATAGTGGCCCGTCGTGGTGCACTCCTGACAGTGAATTTGACATGATATACTTGACATGATAGTGGCCCGCCGTGGCGTACTCTTGACATGATAAATCTGACATAATATTTCTCGAAATACTGTTGCGACGGCTAACCTGACATGACAAGTATGAATGATATGGACACCGTGGACGATTATGCTTATACAAATGAACCCTTCTTGTCTTGCATCATGTCTAGGACAGGGACCCCTGAGTACCACGGTCAGGGGTACCTACTGAATACAACTAAGGCTAATTACTAGAATAATCCAGTAGTCATGAAGAGATTTCTCAGCTACAGGCAATCCCGTTATCTGGGCCCCACTTGGGATCTGTAGCCTGCCGTCGAGTAGGGCACATTTTCAGCACACTGTCATGTGTTGCACTTTCTAAGTCACCTAAGGGTACATGCGTTTTCTGGACAATGTACCCACTTGAATTCAATCCCTAATTGCGTCTGGATAGCCTGGATGGTCTGTAGGGCTTGTGGCTGTGAAACAATCTCACTGCATCTTGCTAGTAACTAGACCTGTGATAACCCTAGTTAGTTAAAGTATCAAGCCGTACTTATTGCTTGGCCGTGATTGTTGGATGAGGCATAATCAGTCTAGTCTTGTCTTGATCCTGTACAAGATTGTTACATGTCCTGATTTCTTATATTATCTTGCTGATAAATGGTGGGAGAAACCAAGTTCTGTTCAGACGAAGGGTTACAACCCCGATCCTTGTTTGGTTTACGGGTTGTAACTGTAACGCCCCATTCCTAAAATACGTAGGACTAGGAACGTAGACATGCCAGCTGTATTCATACGAAGTATACTCCAATATATGGAAGCCTCGTATAAATACATAAGCTGTAAAATGCAGTAGAACCATAACTAATCTCATCCACACAGAAAGAAATGAATAAAAGATCATATAATGAGAATAAATTTGTCTTGATACAATATGTTGGACGGAGACAAATCTACTACCAACAAAATAAAGAAAAGTACATAGAAAATAAAATGAGTGGCGAGCGAAGCGAAGACGATCCAAATGCAATCATCCTCGAAGAAATAGCGAAGATCACGGCTAGAACACCTGCGAAAGACAATAGCACACACCTGGTAAGACAACCAGGTCCTCAGAGGGACGTAACAAGACACATAATAGCATGCCATATAAACTGAATAAATATTGCTCAAATAAAAAGTAAATCGAATTATAACATGTTCCAATACGCACCTACTGAACGAGCGTACCATCCCCCCAACCAAACAAGGACAGAAGATGGTAATCTAATTCACGGTAACGTATCTTCCCATGCTATGAATCCAATATGGTATCCGGACCCCAACAAGGTTCATTACCTTCTCATCGAAGTAGTAAGTCACACCTACAACCAAACAAGGACAAGATGTGACGAACTAATCCGCGACAAGTTATTATTCTAAGTCACGGTCAGATACAAGTACCCAAACCAAAAGTACTCGTACTAACGGATAAAGGTAGCCTACTGTTCTAAGTGAAATATAGTTAAGAACAATTCTTCCTACGCATGGGCCCTGGCTGAATAGGATCGGCGTAGTCCCCTCTTGGGCACCAGAGGCCCCATCAGGAAGAGCATGGCGTTCCGCAGAATCGTCAGTGGCCGTCAGTAATCTTGGATCATCAACCCCGTATCTCCAGCGGAGAGTCCGGGTCACAAGGGAAGTGCATCGAAGCCCATACGCTAAGGAATTGTCCTCCCCGCCCAATGCCTACTGTGTTGTATCCACAACACAAACCACTATAACCGCTAAGTCAAACTAGCATGCAACCTCTATTAGCGGTTATTCCTATCGCACGGCTTGTACGTACTGGTGGTCAGCCAATCACGCACTTCCGTGTTCTACATGCGACACACAACTTCGTATTTACAACGTGTCAAGGCCAATGAATGCAACACACAAGGTGGTCTCTTAAATCTAGGTTTAATGTGAGAAAAATAATACATAGCGGGAAATATAAAAGAACAGTAAGTTCTAACAGTTATGCCATGTATCACAGTTTATTTTGCATAAAGAAAATAAATAATGCATGAAATATGAGCTAAAATAAGTAAACAGCTAATGGCAAGGTGTCTTGCCTGATAGTACGTCTGGTGTGCTGCAATGATCAATGTGGCACGAACTGCAATTTCGGTGCAACAACTATACAAGGTGACCTTTGATGGTGGCACGGACAGTTCCATCGGGTCCAGAATGGTCAACTTAGTTAGGGTGGACATAAGGTAGTCTCGAAATGGGCAAAGGAATGGGAACAATAGGACTTGGATACGGACAGGAGAAAAATCAAGGAATAATGGATAAATAAATATTTTTATATATACAAAATTTAGAAAATACTTGTAATAGTTGAAATATAATTTATTAGTCAAAATATTTATAGGAAAAATACTTAAAGTACTTAAAGTCAAGAAAAATCATTTTCGGCAAAAACTCTAAGTTAGTTAAAATACATTTTTAAGTAGGAAAACTATGTATTATTTGTTAGAAATTTTTTTGATAAATAATTAACAAAAGAAAATACTTCTTGGCTAAAATTACATGGACAACTCTATCCCCTATATTCTATATATAGCTTGAAAATTTATAATATAATATTTTCCCAAAATAATAACTTACACATGGAGACAAAAACAAAATAAGATAAAATAAAAATAATCATAAAAATATAATAATAATAATAATGAATATTAAAAAGTAACAGAGGCTGTGTCATGTGTGCTCTCTCTTTTCGAGAGAGAGCTCTCTCTCTTTTGAATGAAAACAAAATGTATGTAATAGTAAGAAAAAAGAAAACAAACTTTTGAATGAACAGAAGAAAAAGAAAACAAAACGTATGTAATAGTAGTCAGAGAGAGAAATAGGTGAGAGAGTGAGAAGAAAAAGAAGACTGAGCGGAGGGTTCGAGAGGGAGACAGAAAAGGGAAGAGAGGAGGAAGTCGGAAGTGGAGACGGCGCGTGGTTGAGGCGGTGGCGACGGCGAGAGGTCGGGGCGGAGCGGGGGAGATCGGGCTGCGGTTGGTCGGGGAAGAGTGGGAACGGCGGTCGGTTGGTGAGGGTGTAGCCACGCGGTGGCGCGGCGCTGGACGGGAGAGGGTTCGACCGGCCGGAGCTCGGCGCTGAGTCGACGGACGGCGGCGGCTAAGGTTGGTGAGGCCAGGCGGTGGCTAGACGCGGAGGGGCGCGGACCGGAGGCGACGATTAGGGTCAGGCGGAGCTGGGTCGTGGGGACGAGCGGGGGAGTGGCGGACGGCCGGACGCCGGAGATCGAGAGCGGGAGGAGACTCGGAGAGGTAGGGAGGCGAGCGGCGGTCTGGATCTCGGCGGGGGTTTCGGCCAGGGGCTCAGGAAGGCGGGGCGGCGCGGCGACTGCTCCGGTGGTGGAGGGGTGCGCGATGGCGGCCGGAGCAGCGCGTGCGGCGGGCGCTGAACAGGCGGAGAGGGGCGGACCAGAGGTGTCGAGGCGCGCTCGGCGGAGGACGTGTCCAGGCGGTGGCGCGCTGGAGCAGGCGGCCGTGGCTCGCCGTCCACCGGCGGAGGTGAGGAAATTTTTAGGGTTTTTTTTATTCTTGGGTTTTTGGTTTGGTACTGGTTTGGGTTTTCCGGCCAGTGGCCGTGGTCGGGTTTCGGTTGGAGTCTAGGCTGCTTGGTGTTGGCTGTCGCGGTGGTTTTGGTTTAGACGGGTGGCAGTGGTCGTGTGCTGGGCATGGTCGGGTGGTGGACTGGGTTTTCCGGCCGATGGCCGTGATGGTGTGCGTGTGTGATGACGTTGGTTTGTCGGTCGTAGTCGGGTGGACGGGGCGGTGACAACGGTGTCGGGTTCTGGTAGCGGCCGCGGATGGCGGTGTAGGTGGTTGTGGCTGGGTTAGGACGGGGTTGGTGTGGCAGGAAGCTGGAGGAAGTCGAAACGGGGCTTGGTCGGAGTTAGCTAGGATAGACTTAGGTTTTGATTGCGTCGGAGGTGTCCGACACGGAGAAGAGAATAATGTACATGTAAAAATAATGGAATAAGAATTGGAATGACACCCGGGGTCGAACCCGAGGCCGTCACGGCTGACACGGAAGGGATGAACACCGACACGAGGCACGTACATGTTGTGGAAACATTTGTGGAACAATTTGGTGGATGATAAAAATAAATTGGAGGAGTACCTCCCTATTTATAGGACGTGGGAATTCCCAATTAGATATGGATTAGGATAATTAAAACCCAATTTAGATAAATCATCTATTTAAATTAAATCAATTAAATCAAATCAAATACAATCCAAATCCAATTAAATCTAATTTAATACTTTTAGTTTAAAATCAAATCAATTTAAAATATAGATAGTTTACTATTTAAATGTATCCATGGAATAAAATCAAAATTTAAATTGTCACAAATATTTTGAAAATATGTTTTCCAAAACTGCTATTATAATAATTTCAAAAATACATTATTATTTAAAAATAAACTAATAAATTATTATAAAATAAATATTTTTGCACGAAGAATATTATTTATTATCAATAACTGCTAAAACCAATAGATTTTTTTATAGCAAGAAAAATAATTCTATATACTATTTTGAAAGTGTAATATAATAGAAAAATTGTTTTTCTAAAATATGTACGCTCGCACATATTCGCATTCGTCGAGCAAATTCGAAAAAAAGAAATAAAAGGTCGTGCGTGACGTATAATACGACTGTGCGACGTATATACAAAATTTTAAATCCGTACAAATATAAAAAATATAGTAGAAATTTAGGGGTTTTACATCCTACCCAACTTAAAAGAATTTCGTCCTCGAAATTAAGAATTTGTAGGGGGTGAGGACACAAGGGGGTATCAATGGGGAACAATCAATAAGGTTCGACAAAATTATGTCGTAAGGAGTTACGATCTAGATCATTGAATGAGGGTTATAGTAGGGTCGATAAGAAGGACGAGGAGTTTAGGATGCAGTTATAGCAACATCGAGTGAGGATGGCCATAGTCGATAGGAAGGCTAGAAGAAGTTTTAGTATAACGCCTTCGTCCTCCTAAAATAGGTGAAGACGAAAGCAATATAGAGTTCGAAGGAGGCGTTATCAGATACGAATACGTGATTCAAAGACGATCAAATAATTTCATAGGAATTGTCAAGGCAGTCGTGGATGGGATTGGAAGGGACAAGTTTAATTATTTCCCCATCCACGTAGAGTAATAGACAAAAGCAAACCAAAGTGCACTTGGTTGATCAGACCATTATGCACCGGTTCTGATTAGACGACATGTTAGTGGGATATCTTCCAATAACATATGTCGTGAACAAGCTCGATAATCAATAAACTTGCAAATCTAGGTTGTAGTAGCAACATTTGTCAAGAGAGTAAAATTATAGGCACGAGAGTAGAAATTGGTTCGAACCTCTAAAGGAGCTAAGTCATGTCCTGCGATGGTCTTTATACAGTCGTCCTATAGTCTTCTTGTCCAAGTCATTGGTTGGCTAGACGGGTTAGGTCCTCTAGTTTCTAAGATCTAAATAAGCATACTAATATAGGTCACTAGGTCAAAGGGGTTGCTAGTTCATAAGGAAGTCTACCCAACTTAAAGAATTAAACTAATGGTGTTTGGGACATCTAACTAGTAGGGTCAATCTCTAGCAAGCACGAAGGAAAGATAAGAATAGGGATGGAAGGAAGCAAGCAAGATGCAATTGATGAGTCAAACGGTAGATAAAATCAAGGGAAGTGGCCAAGTATGTGGATGAGATCCTAGACTTCTAATCCTATACGCAGGCTTGCTTGGTACGGTAAAGTAACCAAACAATTTATCTTGACCTGCATGGGCCACCACAAAAATATGTAATGCCTCATTCCCAAAATACGTAGGACTAGGAACGTAGACATGCCAGCTGTATTCATACGAAGTATACTCCAATATATGGAAGCCTCGTATAAATACATAAGCTGTAAAATGCAATAGAACCATAACTAATCTCATCCACACAGAAAGAAATGAATAAAAGATCATATAATGAGAATAAATTTGTCTTGATACAATATGTTGGGCGGAGACAAATCCACTACCAACAAAATAAAGAAAAGTACATAGAAAATGAAATGAGTGGCGAGCGAAGCGAAGACGATCCAAATGCAATCATCCTCGAAGAAATAGCGAAGATCACGGCTAGAATACCTGCGAAAGACAATAGCACACACCTGGCAAGACAACCAGGTCCTCAGAGGGACGTAACAAGACACATAATAGCATGCCATATAAACTGAATAAATATTGCTCAAATAAATAAGTAAATCGAATTATAACATGTTCCAATACGCACCTACTGAACGAGCGTACCATCCCCCCAACCAAACAAGGACAGGAGATGGTAAACTAATTCACGGTAACGTATCTTCCCATGCTATGAATCCAATATGGTATCCGGACCCCAACAAGGTTCAATACCTTCTCATCGAAGTAGTAAGTCACACCTACAACCAAACAAGGATAAGATGTGATGAAATAATCCGCGACAAGTTATTGTTCCAAGTCACGGTCAGATACAAGTACCCAAACCAAAAGTACTCGTACCTAACGGATAAAGGTAGCATACCGTTCTAAGTGAAATGTAGTTAAGAACAATCCTTCCTACGCATGGTCCCTGGCTGAATAGGATCGACGTAGTCCCCTCTTGGGCACCAGAGGCCCCATCAGGAAGAGCATGACGTTCCGCAGAATCGTCAGTGGCCGTCCGTAATCTTGGGTCATCAATCCCGTATCTCCAGCAGAGAGTCCGGGTCACAAGGGAAGTGCATCGAAGCCCATACGCTAAGGAATTGTCCTCTCCGTCCAATGCCTACTGTGTTGTATCCACAACACAAACCACTATAACCGCTAAGTCAAACTAGCATGCAACCTCTATTAGCGGTTATTCCTATCGCACGGCTTGTACGTACTGGTGGCCAGCCAATCACGCACTTCCATGTTCTACATGCGACACATAACTTCGTTTTTACAACGTGTCAAGGCCAATGAATGCAACACACAAGGTGGTCTCTTAAATCTAAGTTTAATGTGAGAAAAATAATATATAGCAGGAAATATAAAAGAACAGTAAGTTCTAACAGTTATGCCATGTATCACAGTTTATTTTGCATAAAGAAAATAAATAATGCATGAAATATGAGCTAAAATAAGTAAACAGCTAATGGCAAGGTGTCTTGTCTGATAGTACGCCTGGTGTGCTGCAATGATCAATATAGCACGAACTGTAACTTTGGTGCAACAACTATGTAAGGTGACCTTTGATGGTGGCACGGACAGTTCCATCGGGTCCAGAATGGTCAACTTAGTTAGGGTGGACATAAGGTAGTCTCGAAATGGGCAAAGGAATGGGAACAATAGGACTTGGATACGGACAGGAGAAAACTCAAGGAATAATGGATAAATAAATATGTTTATATATACAAAATTTAGAAAATACTTGTAATAGTTGAAATATAATTTATTAGTCAAAATATTTATAGGAAAAATACTTAAAGTACTTAAAGTCAAGAAAAATCATTTTCGGCAAAAACTCTAAGTTAGTTAAAATACATTTTTAAGTAGGAAAACTATGTATTATTTGTTAGAAATTTTTTTGATAAATAATTAACAAAAGAAAATACTTCTTGGCTAAAATTACATAGACAACTCTATCCCCTATATTCTATATATAGCTTGAAAATTTATAATATAATATTTTCCCAAAATAATAACTTACACATGGAGACAAAAACAAAATAAAATAAAATAAAAATAATCATAAAAATATAATAATAATAATAATGAATATTAAAAAGTAACAGAGGCTGTATCATGTGTGCTCTCTCTTTTCGAGAGAGAGCTCTCTCTCTTTTGAATGAAAACAAAATGTAGGTAATAGTAAGAAAAAAGAAAACAAACTTTTGAATGAATAGAAGAAAAAAAAAACAAAACGTATGTAATAGTAGTCAGAGAGAGAAAGAGGTGAGAGAGTGAGAAGAAAAAGGAGACTGAGCGGAGGGTTCGAGAGGGAGAGAGAAAAGGGAAGAGAGGAGAAAGTCGGGAGCGGAGACGGCGCGTGGTTGAGGCGGTGGCGACGGCGAGAGGTCGGGACGGAGCGGGGGAGATCGGGCTGCGGCTGGTCGGGGAAGAGTGGGAACGGCGGTCGGTTGGCGAGGGTGTAGCCACGCGGTGGCGCGACGCTGGACGGGAGAGGGTTCGACCGGCCGGAGCTCGGCGCTGAGTCGACGGACGACGACGGCTAAGGTTGGTGAGGCCAGGCGGTGGCTAGACGCGGAGGGGCGCAGACCGGAGGCGGTGATTGGGGTCAGACGGAGCTGGGTCGTGGGGACGAGCGGGGGAGTGGCGGACGGCCGGACGCCGGAGATCGAGAGCGGGAGGAGACTCGGAGAGGTAGGGAGGCGAGCGGCGGTCTGGATCTCGGCGGGGGTTTCGGCCAGGGGCTGAGGAAGGCGGGGCGGCGCGGCGACTGCTCCGGTGGTGGAGGGGTGCGCGAGCGCGGCCGGAGCAGCGTGTGCGGCGAGCGCTGAACAGGCGGAGAGGGGCGGACCAGAGGTGTCGAGGCGCGCTCGGCGGAGGACGTGTCCAGGCGGTGGCGCGCTGGAGCAGGCGGCCGTGGCTCACCGTCCACCGGCGGAGGTGAGGAAATTTTTAGGGTTTTTTTTTATTCTTGGGTTTTTTGTTTGGTACTGGTTTGGGTTTTCCGGCCAGTGGCCGTGGTCGAGTTTCGGTTGGAGTCTGGGCTGCTTGGTGTTGGTTGTCGCGGTGGTTTTGGTTTAGACGGGTGGCAGTGGTCGTGTGCTGGGCATGGTCGGGTGGTGGACTGGGTTTTCTGGCCGATGGCCGTGATGGTGTGCGTGTATGGTGGCGTTGGTTTGTCGGTCGTAGTCGGGTGGACGGGGCGGTGACAACGGTGTCGGGTTCTGGTAGCGGCTGCGGGTGGCGGTGTAGGTGGTTATGGCTGGGTTAGGACGGGTTTGGTGTGGCAAGGAGCTGGAGGAAGTCGAAACGGGGCTTGGTCGGAGTTAGCTAGGATAGACTTAGGTTTTGATTGCGTCGGGGGTGTCCGACACGGAGAAGAGAATAATGTACATGTAAAAATAATGGAATAAGAATTGGAATGACACCCGGGGTCGGACCCGAGGCCGTCACGGCTGACACGGAAGGGATGAACACCGACACGAGGCACGTACATATTGTGGAAACATTTGTGGACCAATTTGGTGGATGATAAAAATAAATTGGAGGAGTACCTGCCTATTTATAGGACGTGGGAATTCCCAATTAGATATGGATTAGGATAATTAAAACCCAATTTAGATAAATCATCTATTTAAATTAAATCAATTAAATCAAATCAAATCCAATCCAAATCCAATTAAATCTAATTTAATACTTTTAGTTTAAAATCAAATCAATTTAAAATATAGATAGTTTACTATTTAAATGTATCCATGGAATCAAATCAAAATTTAAATTGTCACAAATATTTCGAAAATATGTTTTCCAAAAATGCTATTATAATAATTTCAAAAATACATTATTATTTAAAAATAAACTAATAAATTATTATAAAATAAATATTTTTGCACGAAGAATATTATTTATTATTAATAACTGCTAAAACCAATAGATTTTTTTATAGCAAGAAAAATAATTCTATATACTATTTTGAAAGTGTAATATAATAGAAAAATTGTTTTTCTAAAATATGTACGCTCACACATATTCGCACTCGTCGAGCAAATTCGAAAAAAAGAAATAAAAGGTCGTGCGTGACGTATAATACGACTACGCGACGTATATACAAAATTTTAAATCCGTACAAATATAAAAAAATATAGTAGAAATTTAGGGGTTTTACAGTAACCTGGTTATCTAAATAGTCCCATGGTTATCTCATCGTATATCATCTGTCATGTTTGTCCTTTATTATTGTCTTTTGTTATGTAATTATACTCTTGTGCTAATTGCTGGTTTTAGTTCCTAAGTGAAGCCTCCTTTCTGGCACTTGCTCTTTCTGGGGTCTGACCCAGCTGGTTTTGTATGGCCAGATTCTGGAGCAGCTCTAGAGGATCTACCGACTTTCCAGCCAGATGGTGACCATTAGACGAAATCCTGGCAACGAGTGGGTTTATTTTGGCTCTCCCACTTTATTGTAAAATAATTTTTTTAAGGCGTTTAGCCGACGAGCACGTGTTAGCTCGGTTGTACTTTATTACTGTCTGCCTATGGGCTGTAACATGATTGACAGATTCTAGGGTTGATCATGTATGACTAAAACTCTTGCTAGTCTTTATATTTTGTAACGACTAGCTTCATGATCAGCTAAATATGTAATGTTTGGGACGCCTTACTATTGTATATTTGGTAATCTTACATCTTGTAACATTTACTTACTTGCTTGTGATTTAGATACTAGGCTTGTTCATGACCTTAAGAGACTGATGGCTTGTAGTTAAATTCTCATATATCTAGACAGTCGTGAACGTATGGTGAGATGGATTCCATTTCATTATACGTAGCTGGCTATGTGTGCTCCCGCTTTCCAGTATTTTGGTTCTGGGGCGTGACAGTCCTGTGGCCCTGGATTGCCGTTCGAAGAAACATCGCCCTTGTCGACAAGTTGTCCATGGCCACGCGCCCACACTAACTTCTCGACTTAACGTAATTGTATGGTCTCATCATCATCACATAGTTCCTTTGCTTTACTTCTTCCACTTTTCACACTTCTCTTGTAGAGCCCAAACCAGGGTTGCCTCGGCGACTGACCTACAGTCCCGACATATTTCCTCTTGGCGACTAACTATCGCTTAGACTTAACATTCTTTAAACTCAGGGAACGGCTACTACATAGCCCTCCAACTTAACTTGAACATGCGTATTCCTTAAGTATCGACAGACCGTAGCTAACTTTCTACGGAATCAACCGTGGCTCGTGCCTTAAACCAACTCGTGTTCTACGCAACGCTATCGTCCAAGTCATACCTCATTTTACGGGCCTTGGGATCGTGGGACTATTTAACTTGACAACCGCAGAAAGAGCGGGACAGCACTTGGAATGACTTAGGTCGATCGGCATAACTTTGCCTAACTTACTCAAGCCTACAACTTAATCCGAGGAACGAGCAAAGGCTATGCCAAGCCTTGCATCGTGGAATCGTGCATGCTTTATCAAGCGTTTATGCGGGCGACGCCTATGACTTAGGCTAACTCTTAGCTTTTGCACCGAAGACCAACTTTTCTTCTCCCAAGCCACGGAACGAAGAACCGAGTGTCATTTTCAAAGCACGATGTACACCAACTCTAAGCCGACCGTTGGACCTTTCCATATTCTAACTCAATTCGACACGTTGAGATTATTACCTTAGCTATGTGGATTCATCTCTTTTATTATCAAGCCTACTTGTGCAAGTTAAAAATATGTGATTATTATATGAAGGTTAAGATGAGGCAAGTTCACCGAAACTACCCCACCGGGACAATGTCTCCGAGCAAGCCGTTGCAAGGCTAAGTTCGAACGCCGTCGGCGTTTCGATTCCTCCGATTGACTGAGCGGAACGGGGCACTACATCATACACCACTCAAAAAAAGTTTTGTCCTCAAAACTTACTGAGTACACTTATCGGCTTATAACTTGATTCAACATCCTACGTTTCTCGCACACACTACTTCTATACATTCTCTCAATTCGAGCCACGCTCGTGCTATCACTAACTTAGTTGTAAGGCACACCAACCGATCAACCAACATTCGAACTCGTCTCAATTCAATGATCGCATTACCATCAATATTTCTTCGAAACTCATGATTTCAAAATTCTCGACACTTTTTCGTTCCTCAAGTCTCACTTGATTCAACGTATCACTTAGTTGGATCGTGTACATATTCCAGGCGTCCCCAAAATACATGCATTTCAGCCAAGCCTCGTGATAGAGAATCCGCCATCACCACTCGAGTCTGATCGTGCACATATTCGGACGTCCCTGATATACGTGCATGTCAACCGAGCCTCATGTAGTGCCTCTACACATCCTACCACTTCGTATTTGGACGTCTGCCTAACCGCTAGGCTATGTCTTTCCGTCAGTATTGGAATCATAGTTCCCAAACAACAATATCAACACTAACCCCATCCTAAGGTCAAACCAAATTAATAGTACGAGATTTTCTACCCAAGCTCGTATCACTCTAATTTCTAAACATTGAGCATCGATTTCCTACACACATACCGACATTTGTCGCATGGGGTCTGAGTCATTCGGCAAAGCCATCCTATGACAACTCACGCCTACGACAACTCACGTTCAACCAATTTCACGACGTATTAATATCACTCGTTTATCAAGCCATTTCGCATAGTCGTCCCTTCACACACGTTCGACATAATCCACCTATCAATCCTTCTCAATTCAAGCACGCTATGACACGATTCATCGCTAAACCATAATTCACATTTCATACTCCCTAAGTCATTCATCCCAATTCACGTAATCGATCACAAGGTCGTCCGACTTAACAATATGTTGTGCCCCGATCTTACGCGAGTCTGATTATCTACGGTGGACATGAATCACCATGCACGCTCCCGCGGGATAATCATCCTCATCGGGACGTAACTCTTGTTTATGTCTAGACTAGTTCATTCTCGATGCGTGGATTGGACCTACTCAATCCTCAAGTTTCATTCAATCATCAATCGCAAGTCCTAACATCCTCGAGTTCTCCTTCGCATCATACCAATAAGTCAAAACAATCAAAGTTGTCGCATCTTAATTTTTCGAGTTCGATCATTCCCGCGACATGAATCACCATGTCAGCGCTCACGCGGAACGATCGTCCCAAATCCGATACAACGCATATACGAGGCTAGAGTTGTGCTCGCACAAGACAAGATCGTCGACACTGTGGTTATCCGCGTAACCATCAAGACACGAACACTTTCATCCGACATTTATCTCAATCAAAATCCTAAGTATTGTATCCATCAGAACGATAACACGTGTACGATCGTCATTCACCGTGTCAGAGTACCCCGAGTTATCGCATATCGATCTTTGATACGCCTTAATACCATCGATGATATGCGTAACCTGATGATCTTCCTTTGCAACGAATTTCGAGTCGTGCGAATGATGCTATCGTCCGACTGGATAATCTTCTCGACATTCAATTTCAAGTTCGATCATTATCCCTCGAATCGTTCACAACATCAATTTCTTCAACCCAAATTCACGTATCATTTATCTGTCTATCTTAAGTCATCGACCAACGTATTTTCTTCAATTCACATTATTTCTTGCTGACTCAAATCATCCAGCAACAT
The DNA here is from genome assembly GCA_029216955.1 of Iris pallida. Classification (NCBI taxonomy): domain Eukaryota; kingdom Viridiplantae; phylum Streptophyta; class Magnoliopsida; order Asparagales; family Iridaceae; genus Iris; species Iris pallida. The sequence continues at coordinate 9,395,426 of JANAVB010002600.1, read as the reverse complement.
CAATTCCAATCCTCAGAGTCGTTTGCGTAACTTCAAAGTCAAACCTTTCATGCACGCTATCTTCCCATCGTGCTAACTTTTCGTATTTGATCCGTATCAATTTCTTCAATCAAGTCATCCATTTATTTTTATCGTTTAGAATCTCTATTCAACTATTTCGTAACTCGCATTACCATTCATAAATTGTCCGAACGATATCTCGTTTGTGACTCTCGAATCATGACCAACAAAGCGCTACTCGTTCTAAGGCTTTGCGATATCATCGCTTGTCGACAGACTCGTACTATCCATAAATTTTCTAGTTTTGCTCGAACAATTTCTATAACGTCCATACACCACTCAGGGTCAAGTCATTCTACAAATCCTCAAAGAGGTCATACGATTCACAATCGACATGTTCAATTGTGCGTTCGCCCGTTCCTCAAGGTCTAAGAACCATTTCTCATAGTTCGCTTTAGCGTTGGTCAAGTAGCGTCTCTATTGACATACGTTCTAAGTCTCACTTATTCTCGTGCGAGCGATAGTCAAATCTCGCTCGCAACGCGTTCGCACCAAAAGGTCTACGTGCGCGTTACTCGGTACAACTTAGCCAAAAGGCTGTATGCATAACCATCCCTTTCGAACTATACTTCGGCCTCGTGTACTCGTTCGCTATTTTCAGCATAAGGTTATTCAAGCACGCATCGTGTTTGCTAACTTTTAGCATCAGTTTTCTTTCAACTCAAGTTCGTCGTATTTGGCACAAAGGCCTTCGTCTATCGATCCCGTTCAACCGATTACTCGTACGAGCTTTTGAAAATATTAGACTTATTGTATGGACATCCCATGGGACAATTGAGAGGGAGCGCACCAACGATAACAACTTGCGGAAGCAACACATAAGAGTTTACGGAAACAACGAAGTTAAAGAATTCAATCGATAGTCCAAGAACGTAAAGTCGTGCTCTGATACCATTATGTCACGCCCCGCTCCTATAGGAGCGATCGTCCTTGTAAGGCGTAATGCTGCACGAGCCTAGATGGCGCTCATGCAAGGCGGGTTCCATAACGGCCGATTCCAGTGGCTGCGACGGGGTCGTCGCACAGAAGTCCCAAGCAGAGACATTGAATATAGCAACAGAAATTTAGAACAAAACACAAGTCTTTCAAAAGATGCATTTTTTTTATATTGAAACGAGAATTACAATGGAGCGCAAGGCCAAGATTACAATCTCTCAAGCTCTCTCTCATCTCTCAATACATATCTCGAGCCAGCGGATGCTTCGGAAGGCGACGTCCATACATTATGTCCCGTATAAATCTTGACTCCACGCGGCCGTACGCTACGAATTGCCAAGGAACTCCATGCCTCGACGCATCCTAGCGAGCTTTGCATCACGAGCTTCTACCTGTGCCTGCACATAAAAATTGTGTGGGTGTCAGTACTCAACTGTATTGGTGGGATGAGCTCCTCGCCCACCCATACAAAACCAACACGTTCATTTACTTTTGTGCAACATAAAACCTTTTACGATTGTCTTTCTACTCTTGTCTTAGGATCAGTTTTAGGACAAAGATGTCTCAGCCCATACTTGGCAACATAACGACAGGGTCGTGTTATACTCTATTCGTGACTTCAACATATTCAAGCAGTGCCTCGCCGGGCAGAACTTATGTAACTCGACCGTGCCAAGACCTTCCCTTGATTTACGTGTCTCAAGACCCTTTTCGGGCCAACAACGTTAACCTATCAAGTCGTGCTTGTCTTACGGCCATAATCAGAGACGCAACTACACGATAGACTCCATTTTCGTGTGACCGTGCTATCGCACCGATAACTTCCTTATCCTGCCTCAAGACCTTCTCGTGCTTGCAATGTCAACACACTACTCATACTTGTCTTTCGTGCCATACTCTGTGACGTAACGACTCGGCCGTGCCATGAACTCGATTCGTGCTTCAATATCTCTGAGGCAGTGCCTCACTTAGCCTTGCCTATACTTTGTTTGTGACAACGCGGCCATGCCTCGTATGACAGAGTCGTGCCCAGCAACTCAATGTAACTTTATCCAACTTGCCTTACGGCCCTTCTCGACTTAACTCGCAGCAGCCCAAGTCTAACTAATGTGCCTCTATGTCAACAACTTAACACTCGACGCCACATCTCGTGCCGAAGCACGGGTCTCTACTTAGCCACACCCTAGGCTCCTGAAACATGGTACAGATTGTGCACGCGTACCTTCTTAACACAACTTATACCATGCTTATATTTCCTTAGAATTTACTGACACCGTGCATGCGGATTGCCGCTCAGCACGCCAACTTATTATCTATATGAAAGGTCACTGGCATTAACTAGCCATCATAGACATAGCCTGGCAAACGGGACCCTTGTACCGCAGGTAGCGATCACCGATGCAAGCCCACCGAACTACCGGTTGCCCATTACCCAGCTCGGTTATACCGTGTTTCTTCCTAGGCCAAGTCGGTCCCATTGCCCTGGGTTGCCGCTCGAAGAAATATCGCCCTTGTCGACAAGTTTTCCATGACCACGTGCCTACGCTAACTTCTAGACTTAACGTAATTGCATGGTCTCATCATCATCATATAGTTCCTTTGCTTTACTTCTTCCACTTTTCACACTTCTCTTGTAGAGCCCATACCAGGGTTGTCTCGGTGACTGACCTACAGTCCCGACATATTTTTTCTCGACGGCTAACTATCGCTTAGACTTAACATTCTTTAAACTCATGGAACGGCTACTGCATAGCCCTCCAACTTAACTTGAATATACGTGTTCCTTAAGTATCGACAGACCGTGGCTAACTTTCTACTGAATCAACCGTGGCTCGTACCTTAAACCAACTCGTGTTCTACCACTACTAAAATAACCCAGATTAGCGACGTCAGGAGACGTCGCTAAATACAGAAAATATGTCGCTAAAAATGATTTGCGACGTATTTAGCGACGAAAAACTTACGTCGCTTATTGGCAAGTCGCAGATGATACTTTCGTCGCCGAACGTCGCGATTTGCGATGCGGCGTCCATTGTCGCTAGACGTCGCCAAATGAGCGACAGAGAGCGACGTATCAGTACGTCGCCAACATTGCGACGTAAAGCGACCACTAGCGACGCTTCAAAAGTTTATAAATGATGACGAGGCATGGCATCCACGTGGCCACGTGGGCAACGTAGCGACGTATATTAGCGACGTCGAGCGACATAACGTCGCTAGTTAGCGACGTATAGCGACGTCTTTTTGCCGTCGTAGTACGTCGCAGAACGTCGCTATACGTCGCTAATGTTAAAAAAAATTTTAAAAAATATAATTGATATTTTTGTTATGCTGTGTTTCTGTGTTTACAGTGTGTGTGAAGTGCAGTGTTCGAACCATCGACAGTTTCGCTTACTGTTCTATGTTTTATCTTGGATAGAAAGAGCAACAGTTCAGGGTGCACTTCTCAGAGCTTCCTCTTCACGTCCTTCACCTTCTCGGGAACCTTTACGACGTCCGAGAAAGTGAAGGACATAAAAATGAAGCTCTCAGAAGTGCACCCTGAACTGTTGCTATTTCTATCCAAGATAAAACATACAACAGTAATCAAAACTGTCGATGGTTCCGAACACTGTATTTCACATTCACTGTAAACACAGACACACATCATAACAAAAATACACAATATATTTTTTAAAAATTTTGGCAGCACCTCCTTTGTATATCAGATCATCGCTTATAACCCAGCGTAGGTATATTTGTCAACCCGTCGCAGATATCACAAAGTAAATATCACAATAAAAATAGGAGGTAGTGCAAAGTAAATATCACAGACACACATCCTCACAAACATCCAATAGAGTCAAATAAAAATGAAAGATGATAAAAAGTCTTCCACCAAGTGTATAAACAACAGTGTATGAATAAACAATTTGCCCATAGGGCCAATACATACAAGTCATAAAAAAACCAATAAAATCACTACGGACCCCTGCCGCGCAACTGGGATAGAATGTAGTCATACTGCTCCTGGGTGAGCTGTACCGTAGGGGCAGTAGGAGGTAGTACAATATCTGGAGTCGGCGCCGAAGGCAGTACAGTATCTGGAGTCGGCACCGTCGATGGACCGGGAGGACGTACCTGCTCCAGCTCTCGCAATCGCTCACCATGCGCAGCAAGGGTACTCACCACCTTCTCAGTATACTGAGCGAGTGAGGCAGATATGCTCCATTGCGATCCCTCCAGCTCGACCTGTCTACGCTCTGTGCGCTGCGTAGACTCGGTGAGCGTCTGCAAGTTGGCAGCTGCAGCCTGATGCAGACTCATCAGCTCCGAAATACTGCGCTCGACCGCATCAAATCGTCCGGTGACGATCGGAGGGTCGGATCATCGCTCGACCGCATCAGAAATTTGCTGCTGCAACTCGCGACGCAGCTCCTCGATCTGACGACGAACATCCTCAGCTCGTGACGACGCCTGCGTAGCCGGAGATTGCGTACTGACAGAGGGGGCCCGGGATGACTCTAAAGCCAAATACGTGCCGTAGGATCCCGTACCGTAGTACGTACCATTCTGAAGACCGCCAACGACGGTCATCCAGAGCTCGTCCGGCGATGGCTCTGTAGGCGGCTAGGAGGACAGACCCTCCCTCTGCTTGCGCATTAGCAGCAGCAGCAGCATCAGCCGCCTCCTTCTGTAGCCGAACAAACTCGGCCTAGAACATGTTTGCTAACGTGTAAGTGTTTACTAAAGTCTATATTGATATCTATTTTCCTGTTTTCTAAATTATAGTCAGTTAATATAAAGAATAGAACGTACATATGCCTGCGTCGCCCTCTCGTCAATGAAGTCCCCAGCCCTCCGATGGGTGACCAGGAAGACGGTCATCATGTTCGGGTCCTCACCCTTCTTTACCTGTTAAAATATATTATCTATTATTAGTATTAAACATTATATCGAACTATATATAAATTAATGTCCGTCATAGGAAACGTACCAGACGACGAAAATGCTCTGTCATCGGAATGGACCCACCACACCACTTACCGGCGCTCGACCGCGCCACCTTGGCCTTCTCAGACCGTTCCTGGTACTTGGGCTCGCTGAATCTAGCCTTCATCGCAGTCCACTGCTCTGGCGTAATCCAACCCTGGATCGGCTGTCCGGAGCGATCACGACGCTTCTGGTCGTCGATCGCATCACGGATGAGCTTGGCTATGACCGCAGAAAATTAGCCCTCGATCTTCGCCGCCCGGTGTGGTGGATAGAAATAGGTCCTCTACAAGAAGTAAAATACAAAAGTTGTATAATATACACAAATGATTATTAAAATTTAAAAATAAACAAATTTTTTACCTTGAAGTGGGCGAACCAAAAGGCCTTCCTATCTGGGTGTCATTTAAACAACTAAAACTAGTATCTGGGTGTCATTTAACAAACATGAAGACAGCAAAGTCAAACAAGGTCAAGCTAAGTCAAACAAAGTCAAACAAGGTCAAACTAGGTCAAGGGTTGACCTATAGTTGACTTTGTCAACTCTTAGTCCAATCTAGGTCAGATGTTTACTCTACTTTGACTTTCAGTAAAAATAGTCAACCTTGGGGGTGACTACTATTTCATATAATTTTAAAGTATCGGCCGATACCGATCCGATACGGCCGATACCGATACGGTTTGGCATGTTCCGATCCGATACCGACCGATACCAAATATTGATCGATACCGACATTGGGGGTCTTTGTTCCGATCAATTCAAGTACCAATAATGACCAAAGTCAACTCAAGCTATCTCATACACACAAGTAATATCTATATAGATATATACATATAATATATATATATATAGGCATGTATATACTATATGCCTATATTACAAGACAAGGCAACTTTCATGCATTCATATATTTAGACACTCTAACATAGGCTATATACCTATATCACATATGAATTACATGATATAGTTATGTATATATGTATACAATACCATCTATCAAACATATATATAGAGAGAGAGAAGTAGAGAGTGGGTGGTGTGTGTACATGCACATGTGAATGGGGGGTGAGTGTGTTGACTGTTACATATGACAGTCACATATACGTGTATATGAGGGAGGCTAACATGCTTGTATTAGGCTATATGCGTGTGTGTACCTAGGCAAGAGTGAGTGAGTGAGTGAGTGATATGAACTATAGGTCAGTCCAATCTGGATAGTAAGGGGATTTACTGTGTTCAGTCAAATAGGAAAGGAAAAGAAAGGAAATCAGTTCATTTCACAAAACATTACATACTCCTATAACATATTTCAGACCCATTCACCTCAAACCCAAATCGAGAACCAAAACTCTAACCAAATCACCCCAAACTTGAAACTCAATCAGCATACATATAAATACACTACACTAGGGTTTTAAACATCTAAATTAAAGCATTAAACTAGGTTAAAATGGTTGTCAAAACTGGGTTTTCAAAATTAGAAAATACAATAAATTAATAAGGTATCAGTCAACATAGGGTATTTAGAAATTGATATATAAAAACATGTTAAAATGGAAAATAAATGGTTGGTAAAGGATCTAGGCTATGTGTACGTGTCCAACATAGTGTCTTGTGTCCACCACAACATGACACAGTGTGTCCAGTGTGCGTGTGTGTGTGTCCATCTGTGTGTGTGTCCGTGTGATCCGTGTGTGTGTGTGTGTGTCTCTGTGTGTGTGTACGTGTGTGTCCGGGTGTGTGTGTGTGTGTGTCTCTCTGTGTGTGTGTGCGTGTGTGTCCGTGTGTGTGTGTGTGTGTCCGTGGGAGAGGAGGAGGAGGAAGAGGAGGAGGAGGAGTTAGGTTAGGGTTTACCTGAGCTCGAGGAGGAGGAGCTCGACGGGGGGGTACGGGTCGCCGGAGAGGGAGGGAGTCGCCGGGGGGGAGGGAGTCGCCGGGGGGGGAAGGGGTCGCCGAAGGAATCGCCGGAGGGGGGGAAGGAGTAGTGGAAAAAATTGGAAATTTCGAGTGAGTGGGAAAAACGAAACGTTGTGCCCTAAGTAAAAATATTAGCGACGTCACATGAGGACGTCGCTAAACGTCGTAAACTGGCGACATATTTTAATAATCCAGCGACGTAACGTCGCTATTCAGTGACGTAATTTAATACCTATCGCTGAACGTCGCTATTCAGCGACGTTTTGCGATGTTTATATAAAGGAGTCGCTGACTTCCATATATAGCGACGTAATTTTACGCCGTCGCTAAATTACGTCGCTAATAGATCATATTTTAGTAGTGTACGCAAAGCTATCGTCCAAGTCATACCTCATTTGACAGACCTTGGGATCGTGGGACTATTTAACTTGACAACCGCAGAAAGAGCGGGACAACACTTGAATGACTTAGGTCGACCAGCATAACTTTGCCTAACTTACTTAAGCCTACAACTTAACCCGAGGAACGAGCAAAGGCTATGCCAAGCCTTGCATCGTGGAACCGTGCATGCTTTATCAAGCGTTTATATGGGCGACACCTATGACTTAGGCTAACTCTTAGCTTTTGTCACGACCCGCACCCTAGAGTAAGGGCACGAGAAGTGGGTACGTCCAGCCTACGCCGCAGTGTCGGCGGTAGAACGCTGTCCTAGGTCAAACATCTAACAATATAAAGGTACCTGTACAGTATATACACTCCGAATGGAGGTGACATAGCAAATACAGTCTCAATTACATCTAAGGTAGAGCATGATAAAAGATAGATAAAATATGAAATCCACAAAGAGATACCGTAGATAGAAGTCTAAGTGTCTAAGATACACAAACCTAAAAAACATCTCAAATCTCAAATATAGTAATCCATAAAGTAAATACAACTCAAGACAACTAAAATAACTATCTATACAACCTCTACTGTGTCTCATCTAGGCTAGCAGGCAACCTCCAAGCTATCTGTAAAATTTATTAACAGGTCCAGTCAGGACAGGAGCGAGCACAAAATATCTCACGCAGTTCATATCAAGTTAGGAAATATAAAACATGCAATAGAGTAAGATATAGGAAACGCTGAAAGAAGAATGTATATGAAAAACAGCAGAGATTTGATAATAGAAAATATCTATATATGATAAGTAAGAACCGTAAGCAATATTTGATTTAGAGTACAATATGGTTATGTAAACGGTTTAGGACAATACGATGGTAACTCCATTGTACGTGAGTGCACAATGGACATATACAATAGTTATACAATGTTGTACAATAGGATTTGATTACATAACCAATTCTACTCCCCCTCCCCAATCAATACACAAGGATCCACTCCAGTTACGTTATCTTATACAATAGTGTACAATGTTATACAATAGATGTACAATGTTATACAATAGTTGTATAATAGTCTTTCCATGGGACTCATGTGATAATGAGAGTACAATATGCATAATGAGTATACAAGGATAAGGGTATTCAATAAATACAATATGTAAGTGAAACGCACATCACAATATGTATTTAGTGAACACAAGGGGATAACATCTCAAAAGAAGATCCATATAGTATCAAACCGTGATAACAATCGTGTCAGCATCAAGTATAGTAATCTAGAGCAAGAATGTAAATCCAGACAAGTATGAAACGGTCAGAGAATGTACTCGCCTGATAACCTGAACAGCTGATAGGTATAGAGGTCCAAACTGAAGCCACAGAGTCCTATTTAGAGCAACACAGGTTAAGATGTATACGAGAGATGATAAATGAAATGTACAATGCATCTGCATGCTGTCTAGGTCAAACTAGACTAAAGTCAACACTTGGTCAACTCTAGTCAACCACACTAGTCAAATTAGGTCAACTAGGTCAAGTCCTAGCCCAAACAAGTCTAACAAGTCTCACTAGACCTAACCAAGCCTAGGCTAGCACTCACACAATCACAAGAAAGACATTATGAACCACAACAATGCATAATATAAAATAGATAATATATATAAATACATACCTTCATACATACATGCATATCCACATTACATACATATTTATATATATAGACATATGTTACATCATTCATATTTACATAGTTACATAGATATATACATTCATGCACATTTACATACATACTTTTATACATTATATATCTTAACATTCATTACAATGCATTATATTTTACTTATACCCTTGATTGATTCATTCATTCATATATGACATTTATTCATGCATATTACATACTTACATGCATCTATACATTATATACATTGTATATAACATATAAAAATAGAAGAGAAAAAAGGGAAAAAAAAACTGAAATGGAAAGGGAAGGGAAGGAAAATGTAAGGAAAAGAAAAAACAGTGGACATATACATGCTTGCATCATATATTCTACATTACCATACATGCTATCATTATATATTGTATTATATTATTTATATATTATGCATTCATATCTATCATTACATGTATACCTTGCATTCATATCTGGCATTCATTATATACTTTCATGCATACATTGTATATCATTCTTTCATTCATGCATTTATGCATTGCTTACATACATTATATTAATTATTCCTACATGCTTGTATTCAACCATATATATACATTAATGTAAAGAGGATATATATCATTTTATTCATCTAACATATCATGTATTACATACTCTATATTCATTTAATACCCATACTACATAGGCTCATATATAGGTTACACAAAATACATATATCGTATAGTCACTCTTCTACTTAAAATAATATTGTACCAATTGGGACTCTACTGAATTCTAGGATTAAATTATGTTATAGTTCTTCGTGTTAGCTTTCCGAAACTTCAAACGGATCGCATTTTCGTATTCGAAAGCTCCCAAAATTGCAAAAATATCGAAACACGTTTGTCTTTCGTACAGCTGACACTCAAATAATTCTACATAAAGTTACAGAAAGAATTTGGCTTATTAAAATATATATTTGGAAAGATAACTTCGATACGGTTCTTTTTAAAAAAATGGAAGATAAATCGGAGTTCTAAGCTAACAGTTATGACATTTCTAAATTGCTTTGGTTAATAAAAACGTGGATGAATATTATGACGAATTTGAGTTGTTTTGGACAAAAGAACACACATAGGCCAAGATACTTGGATACAAACATAGGTATCCAAATGAAACTCATTCTAGCCATCCTAACTAAGACCAATCCACTCTCTAACCATTCTAAAACTGAATTTAAATATCTATTTAAACTATTATCATACATACATACACATGGGGTGTCCTAATTTGGGATCTATCAAGTAGGACACAAGACACATATCTAAAATCCTCAAGAGAGCTCCAAATGGTCTCAAATTTGAATCTAAATAGGACACATGCATGAGGATGGATCCTACGGATTCAAAACTAATTTATATGCAAAGAAAATCGATTTAGATGATGGATTTTACCTAATGGGAGTGAAATTCCAATGAAATCCTTTAGGACACGGCTCCGATACGAAGATCCCTCAAAGTGGACACTCCTCCTTGCACTCATCTTCCAATCCTTGGTAGCACCCTTTCCTTGGAGAATGGGAATGATTGAGGGAAGGTTTGGTGAAGGAATGATTTGATTTGGAGATCAAATCAATGGAAAGGCTCTCTAAAATTAGGGAAGAACAAAAGAAAAATAAAAGAGGCAAGATTGTAATGAATGAAATGAATCATTCTCCCCTAAAGGTGGCTGCCATAAAGAGTCCATTAGGGCTAATGGAAAATGTCCTAATTGTCCCTCTCTAGTCTCATATGGTTAAGTCTAGACTAGGTTCAAGTTTGGGGTCAAAATGATCTAGTTTTGAGTCTCTAACTTAACCATTCTAACATGATAAAAATTAGTTTAATTAACTAACTTAAATGTTGGATTTTGTGGTCCATGCTTAACTTAATATTGGGTCTCATCTAGAGTTTAAGTTACCCGGGTCACAATACAAGTCGGAACGAGACGAAACTCAAACCCAACTAAACAAATCCAATAAAAACAATATTAAAAATATAAAAAATTTCCAAAATATTAAAATATGAAAAATGACCAAAATTATAATACATCAATTTAAATATTATTAAAATAATCTAAAATTTACCAATTAATCAAAATCCTAAATAATTCAAAAGTCACAAAATGACCAAAATACCCTTAGCCTAAAAAGTTGTAAATTGTCATTCTAATCACATGGTTAGGTCCCCATGGTCATGGTTAATCTCTAGGGTCAATAGTTATAGGGTTCACTTGCTAACACATCAAAATTATAATTCATCAATTTTAAATAGTATTAAATTAATTAAAAATTCTCATAAATCATAAATCCTATTATTAAATAATAATAAATTTTTACAAAAGTTCAAAATTATTCTCATTTTAGAAAAATGGGTGTTACAGCTTTTGCACCGAAGACCAACTTTCCTTCTCCCAAGCCACGGGACGAAGGACCGAGTGTCATTTTCAAAGCACGCTGTGCACCAACTCTAAGCCGACCGTTGGACCTTTCCATATTCTAACTCAATTCGACACGTTCAGATTATTCCCTTAGCTATATGGATTCGTCTCTTTTATTATCAAACCTACTTGTGCAAGTTGAAAATATGCGATTTATTATGTGAAGGCTAAGATGAGACAAGTTCACCGAAACAACCACACCTGGGCGATGTCTCCGAGCAAGTCGTTGTAAGGCTAAGTCCGAACGCCGTCGGCGTTTCGATTCCTCCGATTGACTGAGCGGAACGGGACACTATACACGGATATATGGACTCTCTTCTCAAGGTAGAGTATGAACATCAACTACACGAATTGGCTTCATAGGTGGATTTGACAAGCCCAAGATGGAGAAAGATGTTATGGTTAGCACACAATGGTGGCATGGATGAACATGTCGGTTTGGTTCTTGATCGAACGAATCGAGATGACAATATGTTGGATCTCCTGGATACTCGGCTGGCGGGAATGAATAAAAAGGTAGGAAGGAGTGCTAAGGTTGTTCAGCTGGCGGGAACGAACAAAAGGTAACATGGGTGCTAAGGTTGTTCGGATAGATGAGAATGAACAAATATGCTATAAGGTTATTCGGCTAGTGGAAACGAGTTAATGTAGAGATTGTTGGGTTGTATCTCGTTTCCGGTTGAACCCTCAAATGAAAGGTGACAATGGAGTTGATAATTTAGTCCCACATCGATTAGGAGATTGGATCGTGTGGTGTAAATAATTAAAATTGATTAAAGCCTTACATGAGAATTCTTTTTTAAGACATATGGGTCCAATTCAATATTGCGGCTTATGGGTCAACTCTGATTCAGATCATACCGCGTTCCCAACACTCGAAAGAGGACCGACGAAACTGAGAAGGAAACTTTGACAGTATCCGTGAACTATTCAATTTACTATCTATGCAAAAGGACCCCTGAACACATTGTTTACTATAAGTTTAATAAGAATAAGAATTAACGAATTGAATCCATACCTAATCATGAGCTCAAAAGGGAGAGAGCGTGAGAAAGAGAGAAAAAAACGATGAAAAATTTGTAGAAGTATAGAATTTTGTTATAGTAAACATAATATTTTTAATTAGTAAACATAATAGTTTTAATTATATGAGTTAAGTTAATTTACGTTAATTTACGCTAGCATCAACTTGCACGAAACCAACTGACTCTAGTAGAGAACAAGCTATAGTGTCGTTCAATCGTTGCAACCATGTATATGATTACACTAGAAAATAGAGCTTCTGATGCTTCTCAAATTTTCAATATGATGTGGTCGTGTTTTGTTAAGAATTATTTATATTTACCTCTCCCGCTTAATTTCTAATTTTGTTTATCTCAGTACTAAAAGTATTACTACTATATTTATTTCTCAAGAGTTAAACATTATTAATGGAAGGATGAATACAAATAATACTTAAAAATAAAATAAAATATAGGATAGTAATAATAAAATTAATAATATAAAATTAAAAATTAGCAATAAGCAATACAGGTTAATACAAATAATTCTTTCTAATTAGAAGCGGGAGGTGTGAAACCATGGCATTGCTTTAGTTTCTTTTTCTTTTTCTTAGAATAAAGAAGTTGGCAAACTAAACGTACCCCTTAAACAAAAAATGCAATACAAAATATTTAATAACACACTCCTAATATGTCCAATCAAGCCGAAAGTGGTAAAGTAATTGGAGCGCTTATCACTTTCTCGAGTAGCAGCATATCCTCACAGCATATCCTTTAATTCTGTCTCTCGTCTCTATCTACTAACAAGGTTACCATTATCTAATGGCTTTTATGACAGGCGCAAAAAACGTGGAACATGTCAGTACTTATCCATTTGAGATCACTATCGGCGCCGTTATGTTGTCTGCAGACTTGGACCACAGTTTTGACCCACGGGCCAAGTGTCACTTTCTAATTGTAGAGGAGGACGGATGGATCCGGAAGTTAGTAGGAGAGCCAGTGGGATGGAGCCAGTGGGGTGGCGTCACTTGGCCCGCGGGCTTGAGACTAGGACTGCTGTTCAAGTCTAAGGGCAACAAAGCATTTTCGAATCACTATTGGGATTGTTTAGATAGAAGTAACTCTTTGAAAGTATAAACGTGACACTTACATCATGTTGATTTGCAGTACACTTGCAACAAGTGATACTTTTCAAAGTATATTTTGATAGAGTACTTTTGTCTACTGCAAGTGAAAGAAAAAAGAATTCATTGCTTGGATGGTTGTTGAAAGTGAAAAAAAAAAAATTCGATTGTTTGGATGGTTGTTGAAAGTGGATGTTGGATTAGAGATGATAATCCAAAAATTAAACTAATTGTCATAATTAAAAAAATTATATTAACTATCATAATTAGATTAATTATCACAATTAGACGAAAAAAATAATTTTGTATAATAGTTTATTCGGAAAATTAAATATTCAACACAAATAGTTAGTTATAGCAACTTTGTTAATTTGTGTGCACAGATACTTTGTAATTATCCCACTTGCTATTTTTTTATTTACATACACAAAATTTCACACAAGTAATTGACATATAATTAGTAATATAAAATTTCTAAAATATAAAAAAATTTCATAATTTTAAAAAAAAAAGTAATTGAAGACAAATTTGACAAATTACATTAGCACCATTTTTACCATTAGCAACTAATCAAATTGATTTTATTATTAGGTTTAAATCAAAACATGAACTAATCAAATTAAGTTACGCCCATGGTTTTTTTTTTTCTTTCTTTGTTTTCAAAAAAAATTGGGACAAAGAAAAATTCATGTGCGGAGTCTACTGTTTTGTTTTTCTCATTTTCGTGAGTTCTACAAGTTGTTTCAAACCAAATTTTGCAAAAAAAAAAAAATCGTATCTTCAACAACATGTTCCTAGTGACCACCACCCAAAAAAAATGTCATCTTTAGCACCATGAGGAGGAGAGGAAGCAACCAACGGAAAGGACGTGCCAGAGTGCCCCGTATGCCTCGACCCTATCGCGACCGTTCCCCGCGTGCTCCAATGCGCTGGCCATGCTCCCAACTTTTTCGACCGGAGCTCCACCATGGCCTCGTCGCCGCGGTCACCGAGTCGTAGCGAAGCCACCAATCTCCATATCGTCTCCAGCAGCAGCTCCACCACTAATGTGTAACCCTTCCCGCCACCAGAGCATCCGGTCGATAGCGCCATCACTTTGTTCATCACTCACTCTATAGAGAAAAAAAAAAATCCTCTCTCACTTCTCTCTCTTTCCCTCCATACTTCACAAGATGAGTTTCCTCCTAAAACGCTAGGATGTGAAAAGTGAAAATAGGGAGGGGAACAGGAACTGTTGAGTGTCCTTTCAAACCAAAAGCCATCTTTTTCAAATATGGTAACCAAACAACTGAACTCCGACGAGTTCTATTGAGTTACAAAAAAATTGTCAGATCCAGCCCACTTTCGGACAACCAAACATCCCCTATAAGAAGGATATGTTAAGGGAGATGGTTATTTAGTTTTAGAGTATAGTATAATTTGAAATTTGTATCTAGGTTTCTATTTTTGACGTTCAAATCAAATCAACCATTGTGTCGAGATCTCTGTCTTCTTCTAGACAATATGAAGATCAAAACGTAAATTTTCAATATCATACAAGACCCTAAAACTAAATAACCCTAAGGGATACCCGATTTTGCAGCTATCTAAACCGATTTGTCCACTTAAAGTTTGGTATTTTTAATCAGGTAATTTCATAAAGGGGGTGAAGTTTTGTTTAATTATCAGGTAATTTTATAGAGGGGGGTAAAGTATTGTTTAATTGTAGAAAGGGGAAAAAGTTTAGAAAAATTATGAGGAGGATGAAGTGACATTAGTGATGGCGTCCCACATTATTTCTCCCACCAGGTGACATCAGCCCCCCCCCCCCCCCCCCCCCCCCCCCCCCCCCCCCCCTCTTGATGCCATCACTAATGTCACCCCATGAGATCCCCCCCCCCCCCCCCAAAACCCGGTTATATTATTCCCTATTCTACTTTCCCCCTCCCAATGTTCCTTTCACACCTCCCAATGCCCTTTCTCTTCCTCTCGTACACTTCTTCTCCCCCCAATGTCCCTTTTCCTCCCCCCAATGTAACTTTTTTCTCCCCTAATGCAAGATTCTTCACCTGGTTCTAGTTTATAGGAGAGGGAAGAAGATGGATTCATTTCATTCACATATCTGCTGCTGGAGCTTCTCCTGGACGACGTAGAGATTAGATAGGAAGAAGATGAATGCAGAAAACGATGGTCGTATTTCCGACGGATCGATCACTGAAAGAGAGGAACAAGAGCGAAATAATCACATATCTTGACTGGTGTTTACAGGAGAGGTTATTTTTTTAAAATTAATATTTATTCGTTATTTTATTATATATTAAATTTGAGTTTATTTATATACTTCGTTTTATTTTTAGTTATTTGATTACAAGCCGGATGTACGGTTGCGTGAACGTGGACGATGACGTAACGCTACAAACTACGCCACATGGAAGATAAATACATACCAAAAGGACATAGTTAACGTATTTGGTTTTGGATATATGGATGAGCTACGATTCTTGGTGCACGACAGAGATTTAATATTTTCGCTGGTGGAGCGTTGGTGGCCCCAAAGCAACACTTTCCAATTGTTGGTAGGAGAAATGACCGTGACCCTAACAGTATCATCAAAATCATCGTCTATATTTTCAATTAAATCATCACTATTTTTAATATTTTGAAAATCATCAAAATCATCATTACTAGCTACATCTACTGCTTGTTCTTCTTCATGAGTTGGAAGTGGTCGAGAAGAACTAACACCCACTTGATAATTAGAAGCACGTGGACGTGAAAATATTTCAAGTGGTGGGAAAACTTGAGTAACAAAAATACTTATAAACGGCGATTGCAAATTAACTTCAAGAACAAATTTTATGCTTGATCAAAATCTATTAACAAACAATGAGAAACGAAAATAATGAGAAACGAATTAGAGCCAAGATTATAACTCTTCAAGAGAAGAATAGACTCCATGATCAAAACCTAGAATTAGAATTTTGTCCAAGAATATGAAAACAATGGCAAGTATAAATATACAAAAACATTACTTGCAAATGTTACGCAATGATAGTTGCTTATTTGAAATGTTAGATTGTAAAACAAGCCGAACCTATGTAGTACGCTTGAACAAGAGCTATTGTTCATGTCTAAGGTGGTTTCATACACTTATGCCTTGTATAGATGCATGTTATGCTTGTAAGTCTTCCAATTACAATATTGAAATATTTTATTCTTCAATATTTTCTACTAACAAGTTAAAAGTGTGTATATGTCGCATATGGAACCAATTCCAGTGCCATACGAGCTTGAAGCTACTCTGACGCGAGGACCAATTGGAGTACCAGATGTTAGACGCAAGGCTGGAAGACCCAAGAAGAAACACATCCCATCAACCAATGAATCTACAAGAGATTTACGTTGCAGTAACTGTCATGGAGTTGGACACAACAGACGAAAATGTACTAGTCAACCTATGTAGTAACTAATGTACTCAAATAAGTTTCCAAGTTGATAAACAAAGATGTAATCAAATGACAAACTGAAATATGATTTATATTTTACATATTTAACATGAAAATAAAGTTTGATATTTTCCAAGTTCGCTATTTTCCACCCAAATGTTTCCAAAGAGTTTTTCTAAGACTGACTTTACGGCTCGGGTGCTCCGGTTCTGGGGCATTCTTCGGTTCTGGACTATCGGGGTCCTGGCCTGGCGTTGGAGTCACAATACGCTGTGCTGGCCTTGGACTCACAATGCACTAGGTCTCTTGACTGGGCATGGGAGCGCTTGGAGTCGATAATAACTGTGTATATCGTTCCATGTCTCCGAACCAATCGATAAAAGTAGGTTGGGAGCTGCTCTCATCGGCATGACCAGATGTTCCCTCGACAGAATGACCAGATGTTCCCTCTCCATAAGGTGCCTCATCTGCAGAATAAAAAAATGGATACATAAGAGCATGAATTAGACTATAATTTTAGTTATTTTTTTGTTCTTCACTACACTTACAGAAAAAAAAAATCATTTGTACTCATAACTCAAGTTGGATAATTCGTAAAGAATTCAAAGTAAAATCCTCAGAAATTTATTGAGTCGTCTCTAACTCTTTTGTTTGTATCATCTCGAATCTATTTTTTTCCTCATTCTAATAAAATTATTGAGACAATTGATGAAAATTGTTAGGGAGTTACGTTGGACTGGACTGAGAAGCGTGGGAAAGGAAAACCTACACATTCCACTGGAGGATGGATGGAATGCAAAGCTAGCTTCCAATTCACAGCTTTTTTTTGACTCCCACCGGATCCATATCATCTCACAGCTCCCGCTCAACCTCCTTTCTCTTGTTCAACAGTGGTCGTTTGTAGAAAGCAGAAAGCGGAGACTCGACCCAATCCCCCCTAGTTGACTAGTCCAATCCCTCTTCCATGAGGCATCCCCCTTAGGCTTGACTAGATCAGTATGATAATCATTTTTCTTTTCATCTTGTGTCACCCTAACAGACTCTTCTCGACCTTCATCCGACTTTATTTATAGTCAATGTTCAAACTGGATTAGATCAAGCATAGAATCAGACTCCAATTATTGAAGAACCTCGATTACTCCCTTCCTTCATTCAGCAGATAGATTTCAGACTGGTTAAAAATGTCTCATCCGAAGGATGATAGGGTGCCTCCTCCCCAGGATGAAAAGACGACCTACGGCTCCGTCTCTGACTAACATTGCCGATTGAATAATCTGGAGGAATGTATACAGGAGGCATATGGGGCACAAGACCATACTTAAGATCTCTTTCCATACCCTCCAAAATGCAATGTATTAGCTGGTAAGTGCTAGCATAATCTCTATCAATAATCGCTTGAACCATTTTCGGGCGCTAAAATTTAAAAGTATTCCAATTAATGAACGATAACTAACATGACGTTATTCAAATAAATAAATACTTACCAATTGACTAAGGTTATCTATAAATCGTCGCATACTGCAGTCATCCACGGCTCTATTAGTGAACCGTATCTTCTCAAATGTGTAGGCTCTGTTACCTATACGTGGTGCTCCATACCAGCGTCTGTATGTAATATCAGTACCTAACCCTGTATCATTTGAACCTGACATATCCGTCGATAATTACAAACTTGAATAGAAATAAGATATAAAATTTGAACTTACACTCTTCAGCGGATTGAACATGTCTTGACATGTTTAATATATTATATTAATCGGATCTCGTATTCCATTCATAGAGATAACGTTGAATTCTAGAAAGTCGTCCACTTTTGTTCTGGCTTATATTTGGGGGTGCATCAGGAATAATTTGAACGAGACCAAACTGGCGAAGAACGCGATCAGCAGGGTGGTACATGGTCCGATAATCATATAAGATGACCAAATTATAATGACTATTGGAATACGACATCCTTTGAATATTGGGAGCACTGGGACGTATAATATACGGTATCCACGTAACCTACATGAGATATTGTCAAGTCAATACATAAGCAGAAATAAACGCAAATGTAAAATTATTCTTACCTCGTCATGTGTTAGAGAGTCAATTCGGTTCGATAGATCAAAACAACGGGATGTCCACAATGTGCCTGATCCACCACATCAGTCGTCCATCGTCTACCTACTGAAAAGACACCTAATTTTTGGCTAATGCTAGTCACCGGTCTACAGATCGTAAAATGCTCATATGCCCAGATCTATGTATAAACAACATTACAAAATTAGATTATATTAAGTAAATATTATCTCTCTCTAGAATGATAAAATACCTGTAGGAGTGACATGCATCTAGTTAGATTCTTATTCATATCTTGTAAAGAGGTCGCAGACACAAACTCTGTCAGAGAAGCATACAAATAAGCCAAGACTGCGGCTCCCCATGCATAACGTGTCGGTTGAACCAAATTTTCAAAAAAAGGAAGAAGTCGAACAGTAATCCGACATCCAGATGCGTTCGAAAAGAGAACTGAACCACATAGAGCGAGAAGATACGCCCTTGTGCAACAAATAAAATAAAAACGTACGGTAATATGAGATCCATATTCAAAATATAAATACATAAATAAATGAGTGAAGTTAAATACCCGCTCTTCGTTTACGATAACTGGACCGTCAATTGTACGGTCAATATCCATGAAGTTTTTGCGCAACCAGTTTATAGTGACGTCGGATCTATTGTTTGTATCTTCGGGCGGATCAATACTGAGATATCGTCTAATTAGAGTAGCAGCACTTCGTTGATTATCAAAAAATATAGGCTCATCTGTAATTTTAAATTAGATATCTATATAAAATTTACTAAACAAAGTGATTTTTAAACAATTATTTTACCTGTAATAGGTAACCCTAAAATATTGGCTACGTCCAATAGAGTCACGGTCATTTCTCCTACCGGTAATTGAAAAGTGTTGCGTTGAGGCCACCAACGCTCTGCCAGTGAAAATATTAAATCTTTGTCGTGCACCAAGAATCGTAGCTCATCCATATATCTAAAACCAAATATGTTAACTATGCCCTTTTGGTATGTATTTATCTCCCATGTGACGTAGTTTGTAGCGTTACGCCATTGTCCACGTTCACGCAACCGTACATCCGACTTGTAATCAAATAACTAAAAATAAAATGAAGTATATAAATAAAGTCAAATTTAATATATAATAAAGTAACGAATAAATATTAATTTAAAAAAAATAACCTCTCCTGTAAACACCAGTCGAGATATGTGATTGTTTCGCTCTTGTTCCTCTCTTTCAGTGGTCAGTCCGCCGGAAATACGACCATCGTTTTCTGCATTCATCTTTTTCCTCTCTAATCTCTACGTTTTCCAGGAGAAGCTCCAGTAGCAGATATGTAAGTGAAATGAATCCATCTTCTTCCCTCTCCTATAAACCAGAACCAGGTGAAGAATCTTGCATTGGGGGAGAAAAAGTTACATTGGGAGGAGGAAAATGGACATTGGGGGAGGAAAAGTGTATGGGAGAAAATTAAAGAAAGGGCATTGGAAGGTGTGAAAGGAACATTGGGAGGGGGAAAAGTAGAATAGGGAATAATGTAACCGGGTTTTGGTGGGGGGCGGGGAATCTCATGGGGTGACATTAGTGATGTCACCAAGGAGGGGGGCCTTGCAGGCGCCATCAGTGATGTCACCTGGTGGGAGGAATAATGTGGGGCGCCATCACTAGTGTCACTTCATCCTCCTCCTTATATTTTCTCCGAACTTTTCCTCCTTTCTATAATTAAACAAAACTTCACCCCCCTTCTATGAAATTACCTATTTTTTAATACAAGTCTACAAATCTTTGATTTATTTTAATACATTTTAATATATTTTGAGTTATGTATCGAAAATTTTAAGTACGAAAAGTCTCTAAATCTCAAATAATGTAAGAGACCCTACAACTATAAGAAAAATGCCTTAATATGATGGCTAAAAAACGTTATAATAACTTCTTATAATGTTTTTTAGTTGCACCTAAATGTTATAAATATTTTTAAAAACGTTATAAATGGTATGTATATATATAATATTTTTTTCAACTAAATTGTTATAAATATGATGAAAGTATATAACACTGGTTTTTCAAAGCTTCATAAATAAGATGCATATATATAATAGATTTTCCCAAACCATTAGGGGGTGTTTGTTTCAAGTTTTTGAGGCTTGGGAATGAGATTTGAATTCTTTACTCATGTTTGGTATGTTTAGGATTGGGAATGAGGAGGGGAATAGGAGGGGGTTAGGTGGGAAAGCTATTCCCATGGATGTGGGAAAGCTATTCCCAAGCCCCCCCTTGGGAATAGATTTGCTTTCTTAGGAATGATGTTTGACTATTTTGTTTGGATGGTTATACCCTCGCTTTATTTTCAAATTTTCAACTCTCATCCCAAACATGTGAATCATCATGAAATTAGTGAAAGAGTATTAAAGTAAAACTAAATAAATTAAGATTCTTATCCATGTGTGAACCAAACATGAAAATAATTTTTTTTTTAAATGTTGAACTACCTATTCCCAACCTAACCAAATATGGGTATGGGAATGTTGAATTCCTTTCCCATGGGAAAGGAATTGAAAATCTATTCCAAGGAATCCAAAAACTTGATCCAAACGAGCCCTTATAAACAACCAAAATTATTATAACACTTCGACACCCAAAATGTTACAAAAACAGAAAAAGCATTATAAAAAAAATAGTAACGAGTTTTCAATATACTGCTCGATTTTTTTTTTTAAAAAAAAAAAACCATCTCAGCACCAATTCAAGATATTAATTTAAGAAACTCTTAGGCCTCCTTTGGTTTACGGAATGGAAGGAAAATGAAATCAATTAATTTCTTCACATTTTCTTTCCTTTGGAAAATTACAATTCTTATTGATTTTTCTTTCCGATGTTTGGAAACGCCAAAGAATTTGAAAAGAAAAGTGAATACTTAAATGTGGAAAAATGATTCTTTGCTTGGATGGATGAAATTATTTTTCCTCATCATTTTTCTTTCATTGGAAATTACTTTCTTTTGCTCCTCAATTTCTTTGACACCTAAATATAGAAAAGTAACCATTTTATTTTCCCAATGATGATTGCGCGAACAAAACGTGGCCTTAAGAGCATCTCCAACCCTATTGTCTTGTTTTGTGTTGTGAATCCTATGTGGCATGAGGGACAAGACAATGTCTTGTATAGGTGGCAAGGTTATATTCACAAATGACAATGGGTTTAAAAAGTCATCTCCAATGCAAAAGTATTGAGAAGACAATACAAATAATTTTTTACAACTTCCAAGACAACTTTTACTCTTCTACTTCTTTTTTATAAATATTTTTATTCACAAATGATGATGTGGACATAAAGACATTGTGAAGTGCATTGTCTAGATCTAGACAACCAACTTCACATTGTCTTTGCCATGTTATTGCCATGTCAACTCCACACTTAATTTCACATTTGCATTGGAGAAGTACTTTTGAAAAAAATGGTTGTCATTCCTATGTGGCAACCATTTTTTTCAAACTCACAATAGGGTTGGAGATGCTCTAAAGCATTCATGTCGAATTAAACATATGATTCATTCCATTTCGTTAAAGCTCAGTACAAAAAAAGTACATACTACGTCATCTTCTATTTTTTCAAATTACTTCCGAAAATATCTACTACACCATCTTACATTTTTTAGATATATCCTCTGAAATTTTCACTCTAATATTAAAAAAATTGATATTAAGTAATTGGCTTCAACTTTCTTCTTAGTCCCTGTCGATGACACCGTCAGTAGCTAGCACCCTGAAAAAGAAAGCAGCAAGCAATGTCCTCGACTGTCGACTCACCATTACCCTGTCGAGGCTGCAACTGCACCATCGACGACCCGATCCTCTACTCGACTGCCTTAACTTGCTCTCGTTTGACTACTTCGACAACCTCATCGTTTTTCCTTTTTTTTTTTTTTTTTTGCTTTTCGGTAGCTTTGAAGAATCGTGACATGTCCGGACTGGATTATTCTAGCTTGGTGTTCTTTGTATATATGCAAAGTTTTTAGGCAAGTGTTTAACATTTTGTTGCATAAAAATGAACTTATTGTTCTTTTTCTTTAATTTAGATGTTGTATTAACTAGTTATAAACAAATTAGTAATGTTAAAAAGCATATAGTTGAATGAAGTATAATTTTTTTGTTATTTTATTTGCAATTACAGACTTAATTAAAATATATAAATCACAAACGCTCATAGGAATTGTAAATGTTTCTTTCATAAATGTACTGATTGTACATAAATCTATGCGATAGTAGGTTGCGTAACTTATTTTTTTGGTTTTGAACATCAGTGTTAGTATTTCATTAGTATTTCATTATGACATCTATTATTTTGGATATTATATTTGTTTATTATTTTATTCCATGAATTTTGTGTTAGTAATACTATAATTTCATCTTCGATAGAAGAAAAAAAAATACGAACATCAAGCTTTAAGGATGCCACTTTTAGAATCTGTCTCAGGTCTCAAAATATGAAGTCCGACACTAGAGTTTCCTTGGTTGACATTGGACTTGATTTTCAATGAGCAGTTGTTTTTGGATTATCCGCATCAAATATCGTACAATCCTTTCAACAAAAGAAATGGACATTAAACATCAACAAAGAAGAAAAAACAAGAAAACAAATGGCCACCGAGTACAACAGCTTGCTAAATATTATTTGCTTCATTTCATGATTTTGAATCAAGTAAAACAACTCCAACAAAAATAGACAAAACAACAACATTACACTGCACTTCATTGCTACTGACTGCAACTTAAAATCACAGAACAATACTTGGTAATAATCAATACAGGTCCTCTTCTCTTTCATTTTCATTTGCATGCAGGCAGCGGTGTCCCACACAAGCACTTGTTCTGTTCGAAGGACTGTGTTCCAAACTGTCCAAAGTTGCCTCCACTTGGTATCTTCCCGCACAGCTTGTTATAGCTCACATCAAATAATCCGAGGTTCGGCACCTCTGTGATTTGGTTAGATATTGTCCCATAAATCTGATTATGGCTGATATCAACATATCCGAGATTCAGTACTGGATATTCCACATGACTCAGATCGAAAGAGAGCTGGTTCCCTGCCAATGTGATCTGTGCAAGAGGCTTAGACTTGCCGAAGAGAAACGAAGCATCGCCGGTGAGCTGGTTGTTGTGAAAATCTATGTTATAGAATCCAACGTTGCCGAATGAACGAGGGATCTCGCCGGTCAATTTATTGCCTCCTACGAAGAAAGTGGGGAGCTTGTCCTTAGTTTTGGCGAATAGTGAAGGTGGGATGGCCCCATGGAGCTGATTTCCAGACAGATCGATATAGTTGAGGTTAGGGAGGTTGCCGAGGGAGGAAGGGATGGTGCCTACGAGCATGTTGTTTGCCAGAGTGATTTGTTCGAGGGCAAGCAATGCAGAGAGAAAGGAAGGGACCGGGCCGGAGACTTTGGTGCTGTAGATAATCAACGTCTTGAGATTTTTGAGCTTCGACAGCTGGGGCGGGATGGTTCCGACTAGGCTAGAGAGGGAACTGAATGTGATGCTTTCGAGGGCCGTGAGGCCTCCAATCGATGTGGGGATGGAGCCGTTGAGACCGACGGATGGATTCTCCACTTGATTTCCGAAGAAGGAGAGAGAAGTGACACGGCCGGTGGAGCTGTCGCATGCAACATTGTCCCAGGAGCAGCAGTCTTTGGAGGTGGTCCAAGTTGGGAAGGGAGTCGAAGGGAAGGAATTCTTGAAGACGAGGAGGGCCTTCAGGTCAATGTTGTTGCATGCAGAGGAGAAGGAGGAGGAAGAGAGTGTGAGGAAGAGAATCAGGGTGGCTAGAGTGAAGAAAGAAGTCATTTTGAAGGTGAAGATCTATGATTTGGAAGCGGCAGCGAAGTAATGATCGAGTGAGTGAGTAATAATGCCTTTAATTGCTTCCTTCCCTTTTATAGGGAGTGGAAATTGGGACACTTTTCAAACAAGTCTAGTCGAAGTTGACGGCTTACCATTTCTTATTTGGACTGAGCACATGTTGATGCAGCTTTGACTGGCGGCCGGAAATGTTTCTTAGCGTTAGTTAGGGCATATGGTCCATATGCATCCCCTTTCAAGGTTGGCTGGCTGGCTGCCTGGCTGGAGTCGAGCCATAGTTGAGAATCCATGTGCCTCCCTCTGTGTCTCTTTCCAAACATCAAACTATAGCAGTAAGGCTCATGCTGCTACAATATCGACAACAATTGTATTTACTTTACTACATCATCTTTGTATTTTTTCTTTATGCAAATGGGAGAGCAACTGTTAATGAGAGAGCAACTAATTAACAGAGTAGACTTCAATTTTACAAGAGTTCAGGCAAGGAGATTAATCTTAATTCGTGCAAACTTGTTTGTCGTGGAGATTTGGATTTGGGTTTGAAAGATAAGAATAAGAAAAAGAGGAGGGGGGAATAATTTATTACTGATTGATGGGAAAATGAAATACAATCCAAACTTCTTACCTCCTCTATCCAAACTTCTTACATCCTCCAGCTACATGCTAACTTGGACCGGAATTGCTTGAATTCCCACTTTGAACGTTTCGCCGATTTCCGCCAAAAAACCCACTAAAATTTAGATCATGGAGGCCTGGTCTTTTTGGTGCACTTAACACATGTAGAATATCCGGTGGGCGTCTTTTTGGTTTTTTGTTTTTTGTTTTTGCTTCAACACTCTCCCTCAAGCAAGACATGGAGAAAATGCTGGTCAAGCAAACTTGTCCCGTAGTCCTTGAAATATGGGCTTGTAAACGTCTTTCTGAACACATATGCGAGTTGTTGAGAAGACGAAAGGTAGACAAGAAATTTTTTCTTGGAGTCAAGTTTCTATCAAAAGAAATGACGATCAATCTTTATGTTCTTGGTTCGACCATGCTGAACATCTTTATTACAATATTTATAGTTGTTCTGTTATCACTATAAAGTTGAACAAGAAGTTCAAACTCCATTTCTAGTTCTTGAAGAAGTCTTCCAAGCCAAACTCCTTATCCAATTCTTGAGGTAAAACTATGCACTCCACTTTTATACTGGATCTCGAAACCACCGATTATTTTTTACTTCTCCAAATTACTAAATTTTCTCCAACGTAGGAACAATTATTAACATATTGTTGATCTCTGATCATCAACAAATCTTGACTAACTAGCATATGTAAAAACTATTTTCGTAGATGAACTTTTCGCTTGAACAAGGTTCCTCTTATTTGAGAAGTATTCAAGTAACATAGGATTCGCTCCACAACAAAAGGTGTACCGTCCGAGGAGCATGCATAAACTAACTCACAACACTAATTGCATATGCAATATTTGGACGAGTAATTGACCCGTAAAGAAGTTTTTCAAACCAATCGATGATATTGACGAAAATCTTCTAACGTTTCACCCCTATGGAACTAAGATGATGATTTGGATCAATAGGTGACTCAATCGGTCTTGAACCCATTTTGTCGGGTTTCTTCAGCAAATCAACTTGTTTGTTTTAGAGATTTGGATTAGGGTTTGAGAAATAAGAGGAAGAAAAAGAGGGGAGAAAATATTATTATTGATTGACGGGAAAATAAAATACAATCCAAACTTCTTACATCCTCTAGCGGAATTCTTGAGTTTCTAGTTTGAGTGTTTAGAACTTGGGGTTCTGGGCTTTTGGTGCACTTGACACTGATAGGATATCCGGTGGTCATCTGTTGTTTTTGTTTCTCCAACGCTCTCTCTCAAGCAAGACATGGAGAAAATGTTGCTTATGCAAGCTTGTCCCATAGTCCATGAAATATGGGCCTTATAAATGCCTTTGTGAACACATATTGCAGCTATAGAGCAGACAAAATGTAGACAAGAAAAACTTCCTTGGAATTATGCTTCTATCGGAAGAAATGATGATCAATCTCTATGTTCTTGGTTCGACCATGCTGAACTTGCTTATTACAATACTTATAGCATGCTCGATTATCACTACAAAGTCGAACAAGAAGTTCAAACTTTATTTCCAGTTCTTGAATTAGTCTTCGAGCCAGATTTTTCTCTAATTCTTTGAGCTAAAGTTTTGTACTCTACTTTTACGCTGGATCCCAAAACCATTGACTACTGTACGTTACAATAGAGGAGGAGTCAAATAAAACTTGAGATCTGCAAGGTATACAAAACAAAATATCCAATTCAGAAATTATTACAAAAATCTAAAATAAGTACGAGATCGAATTAAAGTACAATAAAGCAGAAAACTACACAAATGCTTCTACTAACAAAGCTCGGAGGTAGTCAGTGTTAGAGTTAATCCTGTTACATACACGTGGAGTGCATGGAAGAAGAATCAGCAAGATGGTTGAAGAGGTGGTTGTTTTGGGTTTGAATAAATCCTAGTCTTTAGGAAAGTTATTTGATCTACTCTTTCACTTTGTTGTCATGGAACTAAAATATGGTTACGTGTGCTACTTTTATGCTTTTTTTGTTAAAGTTGTAAATGGCTATTAAGGCCAAGTTGGTGTTGTACAAATAACAGAGATCATTCAGATCAAGAATAAATTACTCCACTTGTTACTCCATTTGTCTTTCAGTCAGCTAGATTGATGGTATTGGAGGAGCCTCAGTACCATCAACCTTCATCCCCTCCTTGTAGTAGAGTACAAACTGAGAAGTACCCAAGTCCATCTGCTCGCTGTGAACTCTATCCAGAAACTTCATCCTCTCTTCCCTAGACTTAATATGCGACCAGGAGTCCACTTCCTTGGTGTACCAGAGATGCAACAGATGGGGGTCAGGGAGGAGTTCCTTCCTGGCAAGTAATGCATGTCATGGAAAACAAGAAGAAACAAAATACAAAAAATCAGCAAAAGTTGTCGAATAACATCTTGGAATATAAACTAGTCTCTGATTCCAAGTAGATACTAATAAAATCTTTCGAAGAAAGAATTAAAAAGAAATTATCGTCCATTTATGTGAATCAAGTTTGTGGTCTGCCCTTCAATGATTGTAAATGCACTTAGGCATTGTTCATATCAACACATATTCTTCTATCACTGCAAGAAAAATGAAGAAACTTAAAGAAGTCATCATTTCTGATTTCGCGCATGGTTCCATGACCTAAAAACATCAAGAAAAGAAGTAAAGGATTAGATATATGCTCTAATTTTTGATGTTTCAAATTTTTTATATCAATAATATAAAAAAAATAAGTAAAACAAGGTAAACATTCATCAAAGTTAGGAGGAGACAATTACAATCCAGGTAATAGAAGTTTGCCTTCAAGTTATGCTACATCATTATGCTATGCTTGAGTCTATTGATACGATCTATCACTAAACTATGTTTGACTTAAGTTTTACATACTTAGTTTCCTTGAAAGAGGTACCAACCTAGGCCACTCCCAAACTGAAATTGTTGGTCTCCATTCTAAGACATAATGGGTTGCCTTCTACGTTGCAATGTTGCATGTAGAATACATTCATCTCGACTCAGCTTAATGGATTTCTCTATATGTGGCAATATTGCATGTACAACAACTTGGACTCGGATTCAAGCTCGGAGTCAAAGATCAGTATCAGCTCAATAATTTATAATTCGAGCTGGGCTCGATAATTTCTTTAATTTCTAACTAGAACTTGTGTTCAACTTGATAACTTTAGGATATAAATGACCAGAGCTTAAGCATGCCAACCTTGGCTCAAGCTCGATTGCAGTTAGGTGTTGAACCAACAGACATGGATTAATTACACAGACCAAGGAAGTCCATATATATCATAGTGTACACAAGCCAACATTGCACCAACATCAAGTAAATAACATTTGATAAGACCTGAAAAACTGCAGAGCATATATAAGAAAATTCAAATATATAACCGATCTACATACCTGAACCTGAGAATCTTGTTGACAAAAATTGTAGTTCTGGAGTTCAAGCTGAAACCATCCAGATGGCAACTCAATCCTAACATTCTAGTTGACCGCAACAAAACAATTGTAGTCACAAAAGGATCCAGTCATAATACCTATCAAGTATACGAAATTACATCACATGTACAAACTCTTGTTGCAATGTTACCCAAAATCACATGACTAATACAATAAATAGCAGGTACATCACATGTAAGTTATATGAAGTTACAACATGTCAGGATAAGACAAGTATCAGACCAGCAGATAATACCTATCAAGTAGGGGTTGTAAATTACAAGAGAAACATCCGGCTATTGGCTCATACACAATCCCCTGTAGAATTATCAACTTCAACATCGACTTCAACATTTTGGTGGTTCACGAGCAAGCCATGAGCTACCGCGGATTCGCTTCCTCCAGCATAGTAGGCCTGACCTTGAGGTTTTGTTTGGTTGCTAAGAAAATGAGGGTCAAGGAAAGAGGAAATAAAACTTAGAATCCTATGAAAATTAACCCATGTCTACGAGAACATTTCCACTCTTCCTTCCCTAGTTTACCACCAAACCAAACACACACTCGAGGAAAGAGGAAACGAAACTTAGAATCCTATGAAAATGAAAAACTCAATTTCCTAAACGATCATTATGATAGGCTCGATGCAATCTATAATCGTGAGTAGCTCTATTCTAGACACACATGCAGCTGAAAGAGAACTGATTTGGTGAGATGGTAAGACGACCCATAGAGAGTCAAAGGTGCTACGAGAGAATTTGATTATTCATACTTTGATTTGGTGGTCAATGTGACTCCATTCATTATGAACAAGTGAGATTGAATGAATTTATAGTTGAAATGGAGTAAGCTAGGGATGTCAATTTTTCCGAACCAGATGGGGACCCCATTTTTATTCGACCGGGATAGATTTTGGATTTAAAAATGGGGGCGAGGGCGGGAATGGAGATTTAAAAAAAATTCTTCGATTGGGTTTGGGGACGAGTATGGATATAGTACTTGCCACCTTGATAAATTTCCAACGGCGATTACTTATACCCATATTTGATACAAATTGGTATGAGTTAGACACTAATATACCTTTTGATGAAAAATAGGTTTTATTAATCTGTCTTTTAAGTTTTTTGGAATGAAAACAGTTCTTTTTTAAGTTTATACTGTGCAGGAAAAATGGTTCACGGAGCAAGGGACGGGGACGGAGAAACCCATGGACCCTAAAAGTGCTAATGGGACGAGAGGGTGGGGGACGGGGATGGAGAGTGCATTGTTTAACGAAAATGGAGATGTGATAAAAATAAAACACGACCAAGAACGGAGACGAAGACTGAAATGGGGGTATGGTCCCCCGTCCCTACCCACCCGTTGCCATCCCTAGAGGAAGCAAAGGAGTTTGACGAGGGATTAGTAACAACATCATGAGGACTTGCCTTATGGAACCATCAATCTACACCCAAAGTGCATAGGCATAAACATTTGTTGGTGTTTTTGCCTTTAGATTAGGAAAGATAGTCCCACATCGGCTATACCAAATGGTAGGTATCTCAATATAATGTATTGCTTGTGTTGAGGTGTTCACATGAGGTGTGGTAGGGCACAAGTGTATGCCATGTGGGAGTATTTTCCTAGAAGGAAAAATGATTAATTCCAACAAGGATGCAAGTTGAATTTTGTTGTGCAGACTCGGACTCGAACACATACTCCAGGATGTCTCGTGTATGCACGAAAGTGTTCGGGGGGTAGGCGTGGACTGGCACACTTCTATGCTGATTGTGGGATGATGTAAAGTATCAAACTCTATTTTTGAGTTTTGGTCTTTTAGTCCCACATCGGATAGGAGAAGAGGTGAATTCTCACTCCACTCTATAAATAGAGCCCCTTAGCTTCCTTTGAAAGATGCACCAAAGAATAGAGTTAGGGGAGTCCGTAAAGTTCAGGAAGCCCGTTCAAGTTTCAAAAATTGACTGACGAGCGTTCCAGAAATTCTCTAAGAACTTGCTGGTTCCTGAAAGCGGATCGTATATAGGCGAATCTTGCTTTGAGCAACGGTGATCTGATCACCCCAGCAAAGCTGCCTTTCTCTTTCTTCTTTCCTTCTCTTCTTCTCTGATCTAATCAGAAACCTCTTATGGGCTTTCGTCGCTGCTGCTGCTAGCAACTCGATTTGTACCTTCCTAAAAGAAGCTCTACATTTGTTTGCTGTTGTAACAAATTTTTTTTAGATTTTTGTTACCCAGAATCCTCTAAGGATCTCTGTAGTGCA
Organism: Iris pallida; assembly: GCA_029216955.1. Classification (NCBI taxonomy): domain Eukaryota; kingdom Viridiplantae; phylum Streptophyta; class Magnoliopsida; order Asparagales; family Iridaceae; genus Iris; species Iris pallida. The sequence continues at coordinate 9,364,257 of JANAVB010002600.1, read as the reverse complement.
CCTTCTTTGAAGTGTTGCTACGAAACGTTGTTGCTATTTTGACAACTGTTTTGATTCTCTGTTTTCCATCGAAAATTATGCCTCAGGAATAACAATCTCAAAGCAAGATTTATATTCGATGGAAAACAACCGTGCAAACCTTCTCGACAGAAGTTTTAACAAACTTGAGAAGTTTGACGGGGAGCATTACAACGTCTGGAAGAGAAAGGTCAACCTTAATCTTCAACTCGTGAGCATTGACTTTGTGTTAACAAATCCTGAGCCTTTAAGTCCAGAAGGTAAAAATGCTCGAAGGGTCGCTGAGGCCACTGCTCTGCAATCCAAGTGGAGGAGAGATAACAACCTTTGTAAGTTGCTTATCTTAAACTCTAAGGAAGACTCTCTGGCAGAATCATATTCCAAGAAGGTGAAGGCCAAAGAGATCTAGGATTCTTTGGGCAAGCTATATGAAGATGATGAGAATAAGTCCAAAATCTTCATCGTCGAGAAGTACCACAAGTGGCTCTTCGAAGACGATATGGCGATGCTAGCTCAAGTGAAGGAATTCCTGAAGTTGCGCCAGAAGTTGGATGACGAGAAGATGCCCCTCGTCGACAAGTTTGTCGTTGGAGGGATAGTCTCAAAACTTTCTGCTTGCTGGAACAACTTCTATGCTAGAATGCATCGAAAGAAGCTAGACATTAGCTTGGAAGATCTTCTACAAGAGATCCACGTTGGGAACGAAATGTGATCTTAACAGAAGATGGACACTCTGTCCAAACAACTGGCTAAGGCCAACTTGGTGCACACAAAAGAGTTTAAGGGGAAGCAGGTGACTTCTCATCACAAGAAGAAGGACTCCTCTAATCTGAAAGTGAAGGGTCCTTCGTTCAAGCAACAGAAGTCCAAGTCCCACGTGACTTGCTTCAACTATGGCAAGAAGGGCCACTACAAGAGTGAATGCAAATCCAAGCCCAAACCAAAATAGCAGGTATGGCTAAACTTGGTTATTTTGATTACTTAGCTTGGTTGCTATTGTTGCACAGGTTGAGTTATCTAGCATGGTAGCTGACTAGTGGTATGACACTAGTGCATCTGACCACGTGTACTCTCGAAGGAGCTGTTCACCAAGGACGAGTCATGTTATAATGAAGGTCTCGATGGCGAACATGTACCTAGCAGAATATCTGAAGATCAAGACAGTGGTTATGAACCACCGACAAGGACACTGGAATACGTGTTACACGTACTAGAGATTTTCGAAGATCCGATCTCAGGAAGTTTGTTATCTGATACAGACTTGAAAGATGGACATTCGTACAAGCCAGATGGTAATTTCTTGGCGAGAAACATGCTTCGGAAAGATGTTCGATACTGAAGGGATGTTCGAACTTCTGCTGATGGCAATAAAGTTACTTCGTTGAATGGACTAAGAGTTGTTCTATATAGAAGCAGACTCAAGATGTCCTACTGGGGCCTTATCTTCAGAATGTGGGGGTAAGGAGGTAGAAGAATTTAAGGTCTGTACAGATACAAGAAGATCAGGAAATTGCTCAGACGATTGAACTAAAGTACTGATCATCTGGAGTTAGTACACTCAGATATCTGTGACTTTATCAATTCTCCACAGAGGCCGGTTTGAAGTGTTTCTCAAAGTGCATGTTCGCATGACTTCTCAAGTTGAAGGATGCAACATTCGAGTAGTTCAGGGACATTAGGGCTGAAGCTGAACATTAAACCCGAAGTGATCGAGGTGGAGTGTATAGGTCTCATGAATTCGCATCGTTCTGCAGAGAACATAGAATTGTTAATGAGACGACTACTCCGTACTCCCCTTAATCAAATGGTGTTGTAGAAAGGAAGAACAGAATGTTAACAGAGATGATAAACTCAATGCTGTTGACTGCGGGTCTTCAAAATTGCTTCTGGGGCGAAGCAGCACTTACGGCTACTCTTATTCTGAATAGAGTACCGTATGCAACTTCGGATATAACTTCTCATAAACTCTGGTTCAAATTCAGACCTAACTTGAATGTCATTCGAGTGTGGGGTTGTCTGGCTTATGTCAAGCTCCCAGATCTGAAGATTCAGAAGCTGAGAACAAGGACTATGAAGACGATCTTCTTGGGGTATGCCGAGAAGAGTGATGCTCAGAGATTTCTTGATATTGAGTCTAATCATATCATTGAATCTCGCGATGCAGAATATTTTGAAGGCAAATTTGTAAGGCACAAGAATATTGTTCTTGCGGATATACCGGAGAACAATGAGGGTGCGCAAGAAATTAAAATTTTTAATAAAAAAGTAGTTCAAGAAGATGTTGTTGTTGAAACAATGGTTGAACCAGAACTCGCTGAGTCGTCAGTGAAGCATGTGAGGAGGCCGAAGGACTTCGGAAATGACTTTGTCACTTATCATGTGGAAGCAGATCCGCTTACCTATGATGAGGCGATGAAGACCAGAGACGCAGTTTTCTGGAAGGAGGCGATTGACAATAAAATTGATTCCATCACCTCAAATAACACTTGGGTGTTGGTTGATCTTCCTGAAGGAGCAAAATCTATCGGATGCAAATAGATCTTCAAGAAGAAGATGAAAGCAGACGAAACTATTGACAAGTTCAAGGCTAGGTTGGTAGCCAAGAGATTTTCTCAGAAGCAGAGGATTGACTACTTTGACATGTATACTCTAGGAGCCTAGATGACCACCATCAGAATATTGATTGCTCTTGCAATAATACATAAGATGGTGATACATCAGATGGATGTGAAAACGATTTTCCTAAATGGCGAGCTGATCGAAGAGATTTACATGCAACAGCCAGAGGGATTTGTCGTAAAGGGTCTTGAAGACAAAGTCTGCAAGTTGGTAAAATCCTTGTACGATCTTAAACATGCTCTCAAGATGTGGCATGAGAAATTTGACAAGGTTATAAGGTCAAATGGCTACATGGTCAGCGAGATTGACAAGTGTGTTTAAACGAAGTTTGCTGATGGAAGAGGTGTGATCGTTTGTCTGTACATGGACGACATGCTGATCCTAGGTACGAATATGGGCTGTGTCACGAAGACAAAGAAGTTTATCTCGAGCAAGTTCAGTATGAAGGACTTGGGGAAAGCTGATGTGATCTTAGGGATCAAGATCATCTAGACAGACACTGGACTAGCGATGTGACAGTCTCATTATGTTGAGAAGATGATCACTCGTTATGGGTATCAGGATTTTCCAGGGATCGATACGCCGTACATGTGTGATATGAAGCTGAAGCCTAATTCAGGAAAAAGCGTCAGACAGCTGGAGTATACAAACATAATCGGGAGTTTAATGTATGCAACTACTGCCACAAGGCTTGACATAGCTTTTGTCGTGGGAATGCTGAGTCGTTTCACGAACAACCCAGGCATTGAGCACTAGAAAGCTGTGAAACAGGTTATGAGATATCTCAAGAAGACTCAGACATATGCACTGTACTACAGCAGAGATTCGCCGGTAGTAGAAGGCTTCAGTGATGCCAGCTGGTGCTCAGAAGTGGAGAGCGAGAGGTCCACAGGTGGATACATTTTTATAATGGATGGAGCTGCTATATCGTAGAAATCGAAGAAGCATACTATGCTCTCGCGGTCATCCATGGAATCTGAGTTCTTTGTACTTGATACCGCAGCGGAGGAAGCAGAATGGCTTCGAGAGCTCATGTATGGTAGTACACGATCTTATCAAGAGTGGTGTTATTGCAATGATTGATGTTCGGAGTCAGAAGAACCAGGCGGATCTGTTCACCAAGGACCTCAAGCGCCAGTAGGTCGATGACACAGCTTGTAAAATGGGCTTGAAGGCATTCTAATATTGTGTTATTACATTACTACCATAAAGTTTTATGCTATTAGTTCAAAGAGAAATCTACTAGGCATCTAGTTTTTGGTTCAAGGGAGGACTATTAATCGGAAGAATATCAGGTGCAGTGGACAATTCTTTGGTATACTGCGGGGTCACGGACCTAGAACCATTATTAGTGGGTAGCCCTCTGGATATTGCGTGATCACGTACCTAGAACCACTGTTAGTGGGCAATCCTTTGGGTTATTGTGGGGTTTCAAACCCAGAACTACTGTGAGTAGGCAATCTTTCGGGACTTTGCGGGGTTGTGAACCCAGAACCACTGTTGTCTACTGTTTGTTTATTGTAGAGAACAAAGTCCTGTGAGAGGATGGCTTAAATACCTTAATGAGTTCTCAGGCAGAGTGAATGTTTGGAGTGCTTTACAGGAAGCACGGTAGCGTAGCACTACAAGGAGTAAAACTTCATGCTACTGTAGGGTGACTCCACCATGAGGTTCCCGGTTAGGGGTAATGTCTCGGCTTTATGAGCCAAGTCACAACGGAGTAGCACCGCAAATAGGCAGGTAGCTTAATGTTGTATAATAAAATTAAAGAGGCGTAGCCAGCACTACAAAGGGAAGGTGTTCCTCATGTTATAGTGGCACGACACCACGATGAGGTACCCGGATGGGGGTAAAGCCTCGGCCTTGCAAGCCATGTCGTTGCGGCGTAATACAGCAAATGAGCCTAAGGCTTCATGCTGGGTGGTATGGCACAACAAAGAGGATGTGACCTCATGCTACAGTAGCATGACACTACGATGAGGTTCCCGGTAGGGATAATGTCTTGGCTTTAGGCCATGTCATAGCGGTGTAGCACCGCAAGGGAAGTGCAAGGCTTCATGCCATGTCTCTTTGATAAAGAACTCACCTATAGTGTATGGACAGAGATATCAGACCGTCTCTTGAGGGTAAACTTGTAGACGCCCAAAATTATACACTAAAACAAGGCTGGCACAAGGCCTTTAATGTGCATCCATAAGCACAGTTGATGTCATTATGTGAGTGGGAAGAATTACAGTTATGGTACAGAATTCAAGACTTAGTCCATTCTTGTATCATACTATTATTTAACGTATATGGGAAGATTTAAGTCATAGCGACATCTCTCCTAATACATGATGGACAGTCCTTGTAGGGAACGCTCAACCTATATATTAAGATATGTGGGGGATTGTTGGTGTTTTGCCTTTAGACTTGGAAAGATAGTCCCACATCGGCTATACCAAATGGTAAGTATCTCAATATAATGCATTGCTTGTGTTGAGGTGTGCACATGAGGTGTAGTAGGGCACAAGTGTGTGCCATGTGGGAGTATTTTTCTAGAAGAAAAAAGGATTAATTCTAACAAGGATGCAATTTGATTTTTGTTGTGCAGACTCGGACTTCAGGATGTCTCGTGCATGCATGAGAGTGTTCGGGGGGTAGACGTGGACTGACACACTTTTATGCTGATTATGGGATGATCTAAAATATCAAACTCTATTTTTGAGTATTGGTATTTTAGTCCCACATCGAATAGGAGAAGAGGTGAAGTCTCACTCCACTCTATAAATAGAGTCCCTTGGCCTCCTTTGAAAGATGCACCAAAGAAGAGAGTTAAGGGAGTCCATAAAGTTTAGAAGCCCGTTCAAGTCTCAAAAATTGACTGACGAGCGTTCTAGAAGTTCTCTAAGAACTTGCTGGTTCCTGAAAGCGGATCGTATATAGGCGAATCTTGCTTTGAGCAACGGTGATCTGATCACCCCAGCAAAGCTGCCTTTCTCTTTCTTCTTTCCTTCTCTTTTTCTCTGATCTAATCAGAAACCTCTTATGGGCTTTCGTCGCTGCTGCTGCTAGCAAATCGATTTGTACCTTCCTAAAAGAAGCTCTACATTTGTTTGCTGTTGTAACGAAATCTCTTTAGATTTTCGTTACCCAGAATCCTCCAAGGATCTCTTTAGTGCACCTTCTTTGAAGTGTTGCTACGAAACGTTGTTGCTATTTTGACAACTGTTTCGATTCTCTATTTTTCATCAAAAATTATGCCTCGGGAATAACAATATTATACAATTAGATAAGAGCCAATCTACTACAATTTTCTACCAATGAGCTACACATCTAATGTGAAAAAAGATATAAAATCATTTTTGTTTATCAAGATTTTATGAGGAGGTGATTGGACTTGGGAAGGTCTTCTATGTCGTTATGGACAACAAAGCTGTTGGAGTGATGACGATTTGCAAGAAATCGAGCTCTGAACTCTTATAGAGCAACTAGAATATGAGGACAAGACTCGTCGAACATTGCTACAAATCGAAACGAGATCAAGGCACATCTGAAATCAAAATAAGTGGTTAGGATTTACTTGGTGGATATCGAGGGAAGAAGAGATTACAACTTAGTATCGAATTAAACTCAGAGTATCATGGAGATGATATTATATGTAATATTTTGGATAAAAGAGTTTAAAGACTTTATATTCAAGTAATTGAGACATAAGAAGATATGTCATAATAAAGTAGATATTTATGTTGGCCTTGAGATTGAAACTAGGAACTAGAGGTGAAAATAGGAAGGATTCGTGGAGAAAGAAATTGAAGCTGTTGTGTTATTCATCATTAGTTTGTGCCTTTATATAGGCTTATACAAAGATTGAATATATGGATAACAACAAATAAAGGGGAGTGCTTCACTTATGGCCACACATTTCCTATGGACCAGAACAAAGGGAGGAGTAGTTTACTCCAGGCCACACATGTGTCTATGGACCAAGTAAGCAAAAGACTAAGCAAAAGTATTATAATCTAGATTAACTAATATTCTCCTCCTTAATCTAGATTTGATCCGGGTTGATAACTCCAAGCATCTGCTGCATCTCGACAAATTTCACTCTGGCGAGAGCTTTCGTGAGAATGTCAGCACGTTGCTTTCCAGTGCACATAAACTCCACCTTTATCTGGCCTTTTTCAACACACTCGCGAATGAAGTGAAAGCGAGTGTCAATGTGCTTGCTGCGCCCATGAAATACACAGTTCTTCATCAACACAATTGCAGACTTATTGTCGACATAGAGTGTGACTGGCTTGGGCTCGCGACCAGTCACTTCACTAAGCAGATTCCTCAGCCACAAAGCTTGACATGTGTTTGCCATGAAATATAAAAGGACAGAACAATTATCGGAGGACTGGACTTTTACTTCATGTTACAAACTCGCTTGTACAAAGAAAGCCTAGGGACGAAAACTTAGGTACAACAATCTAAGTACAATTGTTTATTTTAGATTCTGGGGGATGACGATAGAGGCTCGGAAAAGCGACGACCGCTCTGCCTTACTCCTTGGACGATCGGTATGCAGCCTTGGCTCCAGAAGATTGCTTGGCGTTGAAGAAATGCTCTCTTTGCTCTCTCTCGGCTCTTTCTCTCCAAGTATTCTGGTGCTCTCTGATCTCGAAAAAAGGGTCCTCTTTTGCAAGGGAATGGCACCTTGCTATTTATAAGAAGGGAATGCAATCATTAGGGTTTGCAATGATTATTCCTTGAAGTGGCGGCGGCCTATTGATTGATCAATCTGGGCCATTAATCTTGGGTGTGATGAATCTGGGCCATTAATGTAGATTGTGCCAAATCCTCTCAGTAATTAATGCTGATTGGAATAAATCTTTCTTATGATGATCTGCCGATGTCTGCGAATCTGAATGAATACGTTTAATTCATTCTCCTGCCACGTGTCCCAGATTATTAGAATTTGACCTAATCTTTGATTGTAGTAAATCTGGAAAATTGATTGGCTTCATGACATGTGTCCTGGGAGCCACTGAGGGAATTTGAGCCGTATGAGGATTGAGTCGCATAAGCCTGGCCACGTGTCAGGGCTGCTTGGGGAGTGGCTCCCGAACCTTCGAATCACATGATAATCTGGGCCGCATGGACGTAGGTGGCCGCATAACGGATAACTCCTTCGTGAGCCGCATGGCGATGGTCCTCGTGAGCCGCATGGGGGAGCGTCTTCTTGAGCCACATAGGGGGGAGCCTCCGCTTGAGCCGCATAGGGCTGTTTCGATCTGGGCCGCATAGGGCAACTTCGGCCTGAGCCGCATGGGGAGTCTCCGCTCGAGCCGTATATGACTGTCCACGTGTCTAGGCTGTATGGCATTTTCTGGATCTCGGGGGATTGTGTCAGAGATCTCCTTTGTTTCCCTAGGAGTCTGTCATTATGACAGAGTCATAATTACATCTTTGTGTCAGGGCTGTCGTCATGTCAGAGCTGTCAGCCGTCAAGGCAATTAATGCAGTAAGGGAAGAGTTGTTTGTATGCTACGTGACACTTCTCTTTGAGCTGCATGGAGATCACAGAGCCGTATAGTCCCTTGTGCTGCATGAATTACTGAGCCGCATGGGTTTTCTGAGCCGTATGGGATTTCCTGGCCGCATGGATCTTTCTTTATTATTTTCCATACTTCTACAGGACCCCCTTCAAAGTTTTCAATTTGCAGAATTGAAATACTTTGAATAAGAAGCATGGCTGTGTGCAAGCTTTTCTAGCCGCATAAGGGGTCCTGGCCGCATGGATGTCCTGGCCGCATGGATGTCCTGGCCGTATGGATATTTCAGCCGCATGGATGGCTTAGCCGCAGGGACTTTCGAGCCGCAGGGGTGTCTCAGCCGCATGGATGGCTCAGCCGCATAGCTCCTTGCCATGTGTGCGGGTCTTTAATTGCCTCCAATTCATTTTAGCGCCGTCTTTAGGGGAAATTCCAAGGGTCGGCTCATTAAATCTTTGGATTTTATGCCCTGGGTGAATCTCGGAGACAAAATCCGAGGAGTCGGTTTCGCCTTTTACGAGGCGGTTATTAGTCCACGTGTCCTCCCCCTTCCGTCCTCCTATAAATAAGTGGAGTTGGAGAGAGAGAGAGAACTTCTTTACTTTCTCTTTTACTTCAAATCTTTCCTATACCGATCTTCATCTTCTTCTTCGATTAGCAAATGGCTCCCAAGAAGACTGTTGCAGCGAAGAAGGCAGTGTCTTCGTCGAAGGGCAAAACGGCTTCTACTTCGACTGTGGCTGCTCCTCCACCGGTCGTCTTCCCCGCGGCTCACCCCGACATTCACCCCCTATTGCTGGTAAGGATATTGCACGAGTTAAAGAACCCTAACTGCTATGGCTACGTCGCATGCTTTATGCACGAGCCTTCGTAAGCCGTATGCTTGTCCTATGGCCGAGTTGCGACCCGCATAAGAATAACCGCTGTGAGCGCATACGCGCTTCGTCGACGAAGCCGCATGAACTTCACTGAGCCGCATAGATTCGCACAGATCTTGTCTGTCACGCGGTCAGTGCGAATTTTATTCGAGCCCTGAGGGTCTTATGAGAGCACTGCCGCATGAACTTTCACTGAGCAGGGCCGCATAAGTGTTCCTCTGAGATTGAGCCGCATGAGGCTTCATTAAGTTGGAGCCGCATAAATGTTCTCTTAAGTTGCATGAGTCTCTGTTAAGTTGGAGCCGTATAAGCTCGCTAACACCTCATCAATTCTTTTTGTCCATCCTTTTTAACTTATCTCTTTCTGTCTTCTTCTCAGTGAATTTGCCGGTTAATGCTGCTGGAGAACCCTTGGTGGGTCGTGCCCAATCTGCTCTGGGCTATAGGTACGACCATATAGTTAGGCGTGTGGCAGATCAGTTTCCTAGTGACGAGCCTCCGGCGAGGTTGAAGGCCATCAAGAACCAGCCTTTCTATTTTCTCAATGCTATGATGACCTCAGGGAAATTCGAAGGGGAATACTTGAAGCCTGCGTTCTTCTTCGGAGACGCTTTGACTGTGAAGAATAGTCAGCTTTTGGAGGTGTCAGAGAACTGGTGTTTCGTTTCTAATGGGATGGCGATCCACATTCCCCAAATGGAGCATCACTTCCCGTTATCCTGGTTCAATATGCTCCTACTGGACCGGAAGATGGAAGAGTCTTTAACTCCTACCCGCAGTGGGATGTTTGTGGAAGACATCCATTACAACAACAGCCTGAAGTCGGTGTGCGCGGGCAAGGTGCACACTAGTTGTTCTGTTATGGGATTAGCCCCAGGTACTTTTTTGAATGTGCCGGGTCCCAACTTCACATTTTCTACAGCCGACACTTTCATGAACCAACTTGCTCGAAAGGGCTCTTATCCCATTGGCAGGCTGATGCTTCCCAGTTGGATACATCCCATTCCCTCATGGACCAATCTGTCTGTGTGGATTTTGCGAGAGTATGAGGCCTTTCTGTGTGAGATTGGTCTTTACCATGCGATTCGGGGCACCAGCCATGGCTTGCCCATAAACAAGAGATTGTTTATATCTCTGCTGGAGATGTATAACTGTCGTACGGGAACCTTCTATACACCCGTAGGGGAGATGGGGCTTGCGCTCCACGAAATGCATGCGATCTCCAAGCTTTCCTGGGAGGACGAAGCTTTTGAGGCATATACTCCCACGAATGAGCAGTTCGAAGAATTGGAAGGACAGTATCCAGGCTTCGTGGCTCTTTATCAAGAGGTATTGTGCCACTATAGCACGTGTCAGCAAATAGCCAAGAAGGAAAGCAGCTCTAAAGGGAATGCCCCCCATACTAAGGATTGGGTACGCTATCTCTTCCCAGTGGATGCTTCTGGCCAAGTCACTTCCCGACGTCCTCAGTCCGGAGAGGCGGTTCAAGCTTTGATGTCGTCGACCAAGAGGGTGACCACTACTAATGACCGATTTGGGAGTCAAACCGACTCTTTTGGTTATTTTTATCAGGATACCCAAAAACTGTCAGAGAAGGCGCTCCTGGCGGGATTCCTGATGATATGGCTGCGCAATTGTGTAGTCTCTGGAGGAGCAGGTTCTATCGAGAGGATTAGTCGCAATTTTATCCTTCCGACTGTGAAGTTGGTTCTGCGAGTCCGGCTAGCTCTCCTTCCGGCTATGGTGTGCAGCATACATAGTGGCCTTCGCACTTTCACATCAAAGGTCATTGCCCGCGACGTGACCAAAGATTTTGAACGGACTGAGTTGCCCTATCATTACCTAATAGGGTGGCTGTTGATACATTATCCGTCTTTGATGAGACCGGGCTCTGATGACGGCGTAACTGATGACGACGCTTTTATCTTCCGCTATCGTAATGAGCCTTGGGAGTACGAGACCATGCGTGCTTGCCGAATGGCCCTGACGAGGGCAGATATGTACAACATTTTCGTATCTGTCCCTCGTTTTACTGCTGAGGAAATAGCGGCTATTCATCTTGACGGTATTGCGCCCCCCCAGCTTCTAGACGGATAGATGCTCCTGTGGCTGCGTAACATCCGTCCCTCTCATCTGGTGTATCACAATCGTAATACTCTCTTTCTGGAGCCTTATCTGTCTAGTAGGTTTGCCCGACAGTTTGGATATAGCTAGCTCTTTCTAGACTGTCCCAGTTCATGTCTGGGTTTTGAAGGTAGTCTCCTTGACGGCATCAGGGCGTGGCATTACTATGATACATTCCACACCCGTACCATTTTCTCGGTCCCTGCTATTAAGGCATCAGTAGAGATCTTGTATATAGCGGCTCTATACCATGTCATGGCTAACAAGCCCCCGTCGGTTTTAGCCCGGGTGCCTGTTTTATCGTTGGTACTGGCTTGGATGAGGCCCCTCAAGGGGCAAGACGAGGAAGAAGAATAGAGCTGAAGTGCCCGACTCAGACTCCAATGCTGCAGATGATGAGGATGATGAGCGTGATATAGACAACTCTTCCTTTCCGGTAGAAGACGCTAGGGCGGATCAGCCGCCTGCTTCATTAAATGAGATGATGGCGGATCAGCCATCTGTCGCATCTGGCTCTGTACGGAAGCATAGCAGACAAACTTCCCCTGTTGGCGGTATTCCTCACTTCAGGAAATTGGCTGCGACCAAACATCACAGGCTAACTATTACGGAGAGAGGCGAGGAAGTCGATCCTGCTTCAGAGGTAAAGCGAGTTGCTACCATTTTTGTTCAGTTCTTCTTTTCTTCCAGTTTTGATCTTAGTTATTTTCCTTCCCTTCTGTAGGTGTCAGAAGAAGAGGAATCTCAAGTTGCCGAGGTCGCGACTCGAGATGACGGGGGATTCAGTAAACCTGTCCCTAAAATTACTGAATTCTATCAAGATGACGTTGATCGCGTCGTACCTCCCTCTGGGGTGGCTGGGATAGAAGAACCAGCCGAATTTAACTTAGAGGTAGGGGGTAAGGAGGTCATGTCAGCTACACACGAGTTGCAGCCTCCATGTTCCTTCCCTGGTAAGATAAGCCGAATCTTAACCTGCGAGGAGGCCTATCTGCTCTATCATCACATCTTTCAGGTCACGTCGACTGATCATAGTTCTGGGCATACAGGTCCTGCCTCTCCAGTGCTGAGGATGGACACTATTGAGACGAACTATGTCGAAGGGGTACTGGTGGAGAGGAGCGTACCTCCTCTCCCTCCGGCTCATCTTGAGGGGCCTCCCCCGGGCTCGAGTTCGAAAAGTCGGGTGATGGGACGACCAGGGCAGGGGACGATGGTCCTTGCATCCTCTTCTACTCGGGTGGATCCGAGAGTCGACTTCTCTGCCCTACCGAGTATCCAGGCTCTTCGGGTGGTGGAGGAAGAGTTATCCGCTATCCGCGCATCGTTCTGCTCGTACTCTATCCCCCTGGTGGCAAGTTATGGCATCACTCCTCCAATATTGCCAGCCACGCTTCCTCTGACGCCGTCCTGTACAGAGGTCCTGGACGACGCGTTACAGGACGTGGTTGACAACTTTCATCGTCACTTGAAGAGGGGAATAACGGCTGCTGTGGAAAGAGGGACTTCTTTCGTCTTGTCCCGGCAATGCGCTCAGGGTCAAATTGATATCCTTAAGACTCTTCTTGGTGGTGCAGGGCTGGCTGCGCTCTTGGAGGCAAAGTTGTTAGAGACTGAGCAGCTGGTGGCCCAGCTGCAGGTGCTGCGGCAGCCTGATCTGTCTGCTGTTATAGATCGGGAGCGCGGTTCTCTCACAGCTACTATAGAGAAGACAAGGGCTGCTCGGGATAAAACCAAGCCGGCCGTATTGAAGGACCTTCGCGATCTGTCTGATCGATATGATCAATTGAGCCATGAGAGTGAAGATGTCACAGCTCGGGAAGAGGCTGCCTCCCGTGGGATCACTGACACGCGGGAGCAGATCCTTGAGCTTCAGAGGAAGTTGACTTTCTTGGAGTCTGAACTTGAGGCCGCCCGTATTGACAGGGAGCTGATTATTCAGGAGGCTGACAGAGTCAATCATGCTTCGACTGACCTGGAAACCGCCCTGAAGAAGTTGGAAGATGATTGGCAGGAGCTCATGGGCTTGGATGATGAGGAGCGATTATCCCAGGAGGCTGAGCGTCGAGCTAAACAGCGGCTCGAACAGGAGGCCATCTCAGTGAAGAATCGCCTTTTGGAATTGTGTAATGCTGAACTATAGTCGGCCTTTTTTTTTTTTCTTTTTTCTTTTCTTTTATGATAGGGACGTGGTCCCAACACATGTAGCACTTTTTTCTTTCTTCAAATAAAGAGTACTTTCGATTCTACCTTTCATTTGTATTGCTTGTTGTGCCTGTGATATTATGGTGTTGTTTGCCCCACATGGGGGACTTTTTTGTGGACCTGTTACCCCTGGCATACCTTGGTTTTACGTACGGATAACAAGTTCGGTTGGGGATACCTAGAACAGTCCACGGCAAGGTAGTCATGGATGTTCTTGGTAGTGGAAGAAGGAATGCCGTGGAGCGGCTGGGCTCCCGGGGCATGATGAGAGATGATGGGTCGAAACTAAGAAACTTAGCAAAGGATATTTGTGGGCCTATTATCCTTGGCATACCCTGGCTTAGGATACGGATAATAGGATAAAGGGAAACCAACATACTCACTCAGAGGTAATAAGGACATGGCAAGTATGAGGGTTTAACGGGGGATATTTGTGGTCAACAGAGGACATTTGTGGGCCTATTACCCTTGGTGTACCCTGGTTCAGGGTACGGATAATAAGACAAGAGAGGACCGACATACTTACTCAGAGGTAATGAGGACATGGTAAGTACGAAGGTTTTACCGTGGAGTCTTCCTGCTCAGAGGTAATGAGGACATGGCAGGTATGGACTCAGCTGGGGATATTTAAGGACCTATTATCCTTGGCATACTCCGGTTGTGGGTACAGATAATAAGTCGAAAGGGAATCTTCATACTCACTCAGAGGTAATGAGGACATGGCAAGCATGAAGGTTTCTTCTACGGAGCCTTTCCACTCAGAGGTAATGAGGACATGGCAGGAGTGGGCTCAATGAAGGAGGGTACATAGAACAACTCAGAGGTAATGAGGACATGGAAGTTCTATGTAAGGGGTGATTTGTTTTTGGCGGAAGTGGAATGACTCAGAGGTAATGAGGACATGGCCGTTTTAGAAATTTATGGATCTGTTACCCTTTTTGTGTACTGGGAGTGCGGGTAGTGGATCATGAGGGAGGATCTCTTCTAGGAAGAAAGTTCAGAGGTATGATCATACATGACTTGCTATCTGAAAGAGTGACCGGGATGTGAGTTCAGAGGCACCAGCAGGTACATAACTCGATAATTTAGAATATTGTGAAAGTGTGAGTTCAGCGGCACCAGCGGGGACATGACTCGATGATCTGGAAAATGTTTGTGGATGTGAGTTCAGCGGCACCAGCGGGTACATGACTCGATAGTCTGGAATGTGTTGAAGATGCGAGTTCAGCGGCACCAGCGGGTACATGACTCGATGACCTGGAATGTCATTCAGACATAATATTTCTTCAGAAACTTGCCGTTGACGGGCAACACGAGCAAGTCTCCATTTTGTTTTGCGAGGCGGTAAGCACCATTGGAGAATACAACCTCGATGATAAATGGACCTTCCCATTTTGGCTGGAATTTGCCGGCGGTCTTGTGAGTCATGACCATCGGCCTCCGGACTGCCAGAACGAGATTGTCCACTTGGAATGTTCTGATTTTGACCTTCTTGTTGAAGGCTCTAGAGATTCGTGCTTGGTATAGCTCGATCCTTTGCTGAGCCAGGAGGCGCTTTTCATCTAAGGCCTCTAACTCTTGTAGCCGGCGACGGTAGTTATCATCCGTCGTCAATTGATAAGTGAGGGCGACACGGAGTGAGGGTATTTGAGTCTCCAATGGGAGAACTGCCTCACTTCCGTACACCAGGGAGAATGGTGTGTTCCCTGTGGCTGTTCGGACCGTGGTACGGTACGCCCATAAGCATTCACCAAGCTTCTCGTTCCAGTCACGTTTGTTGGACGATACGAACTTCTTGAGTAACTTGATGATGGTTTTGTTGAATGCTTCTGCCAACCCATTCGCTGCTGGATTGTATGGTGTCGAAGCAATATTCTGGATGCGGTGCTTATCGTAGAACCGATAGAAGGCGTAGCTTGCAAACTACGGACCATTATCGTGGATGATCCTTCGAGGCAGACCAAAGCGATAGATGACATGATGCTTGAGGAAGCTGATCACGTTCGAAGTTTTGACTTCTGCAAGCGGAACAGCTTCCGCCCATTTGGAGAAGTAATCTGTGATCGCAAGTATGAAGCGATGTCCTCGGGAGGAAGATGAAGCTATCGGACCGATGATATCCATTTCCCATGCTTCGAATGGCCAGGACGCCACTGTCGGATGTAGAAATTCGGATGGTTAGTTGATGAAGTCCGCGTGGACTTGGTAAGCCTTGCACTTCCTTGCATAATCTATCGCATCTGCTACCATTATGGGCCAGTAGTAGCCCATTCGGCGAAGACGGTCTTGCAATTTAGGGCCAGGTTGATGGGCCCCACAGACACCGTCATGAGCTTCGCGTACGGCTTCTTTGGCTTCTGCGTTTTACAGACACCGAAGTAATAATCCATCATAAGTTCGACGATACAACATTTTTGTCTCTGTATCGTAGAAGAATCTGAGAGAACGCCTTCTGATGGAAGTGGCTTCCTTTGGGTTCTCGGGCAGGATGTCGTAGACTACGAAGTCTATGAATGGTTGTCTCCAGTCCGGCGCTTCGTCGACCGTCTGAGCGGAATAGCTCGCCACAAACTGAACGCTGTTCTTAGGACAGACCAGTTCCTGGCCTATCATATCTACCGATTGATGAGCATAGTTTAGAACCGCTAGGGAAGCGGCAAGGCCAGCTAGGGCATCGGCTTCGATATTTCGGAGTCTGGGAACATGTTCGATGAAGAACCCCTCGAACGATGAGATGATGTTGATCGCTATTAGGTGATAGGGGATCATGTCTTCGTGGCGAACCTCGTATGAGCCCCGGATCTGATTGACGATTAACTGAGAATCGCCGTACGCTTCAAGATATTCTACCACCAGCTCTCTTATAATTTGGAGGCCAATGACCAAAGTGTTGTACTCGGCCACATTGTTAGAGCAGGGTTCTGTAAGAGAGTAAGCGCGATTGATCACCAATCCGGAAGGAGAAACCAGCATCACCCCGACTCCGACGACGATGTTGCCCTTAGGTCCAGTTCTCGAAGCATCGTCGAAGAACATTCGCCATATATCGTCGTGAGAGATTGTATGCGAGTCGGCGACCTTATTTGGGATCTCTTCATATATTCTCGATGACTCCGAGCCTGGGTGGACTGCTAAAAAGTCTGCCAGAGCTTGACCCTTAACAGCCTTTTACGGGACGAAGATCATATGATAGGAGGACATCAATATTGCCCATGTAGCGAGGCGGGAGCTGAGTACCCCAAGTTTCGTCATGAGAACCCTGAGAGGATTGACTCGTGAGATCACATGTATGGTTTGTCCTGTGATATAGTGCCGCGTCTTCTGAATGGCGAACACTAGGGCGAGGCATTCCTTCTCCACAGCGGTATATCGGTGCTCTGGCCCAATCATCATTCGACTGAGGTAATATATGGCTTGTTCATGGCCTGCATTATTGTTTTGTGCCAGCAGAGCCCCGAGGGAATGTTCCATTGCTCGTACGTAGAGCAGGAATGGTTTTCCAGCAACCGGAGCCACCAGGACTGGAGGGTTCGACAAATATTCTTTGAGGCTGTCGAAGGCACGTTGGCATTCTTCGTCCCATACGAATGAGACACCTTTCTTCATGAGATGGGTGAATGGTCGACATCGTCCGGAGAGGTTAGAAATGAACCTCCTGATGTAAGCTAGCCTCCCTTGGAGGCCTCTGAGTTCGTAAAGATTTCTCGGGGGACCCATCTCCATAATTGCCTTTGTCTTCTCAGGGTCTACATGGATACCCTGGGCCGTGATGATAAAAACCAAGAACTTCCCGCTGGATACGCCTAGGAAGGACTTTGTATGGTTCATTTTCAAATTGTGCACTCGCATCAGATTGAATACCGTCTTCAGATCCTGCAGATGGTCTCCCTTACAGCGACTCTTGACGGCGATATCATCAACATAACACTCCACAGTCTTGCACAAGTGGTCTCTGAAGATGATACTCCTGGCTCTTTGATATGTGGCACCGGCATTCTTTAAACCGAAAGGCATGACTGTGTAACAGCATGTGCCAATCGGTGTTCGGAATGATGTATGCTTTTCGTCGTCAGGAGATATCTTGATTTGGTTGTACCCCGAGAAGCCATCCATGAATGACATACGTTCGAAGCCACATGTGTTGTCGATCATGATGTCTGTGATAGGGAGGAGGAATTCATCTTTTGGACATGCCTCATTTAGATTGCAGAAGTCGATGCAGATTCGGATCTTCCCGTTCTTCTTGAGGACCGAAACTATGTTGGTGACCCAGTCAGGATGTTGCTCCTCATGAATGAAGCCGCTGGCTATTAGTTTGTTGACTTCGGCTTCGATCACATCCATGATGCCTGGGCTGAAGCGTCGCTGTTGTTGCTTGACCGGCTTTGCATCTGGCCGAATGTTGAGTTTGTGGAAAGCAATATCGGAATCTAATCCCGGCATGTCTTCATAGCTCCATGCGAACACATCAATATATTCTTTGACAATTTTCTAGCAGCGATTCTCGCTCTTCGTCTGTTAGGCTTTTACTGACGAAGATTGGTTTTGCAGAAGATTTGCTACCGAGATCCACCTGTATAACCTCATCTTCAGTAGGGGGTTCTCTCAGTTCAAACCCCTTTTCCTATTGTGCATCCAACTGTTGGGCCCACGGCTCTAGCTCGAGGATTTCAGGAATGTCTTCATCTTTCTCATAGGCGTCGGCGAATGCCATGTTGACTGACAGGACTTGTCTGAATATGTCTCCGATGCTGGTATCCGAGTTAGAAGTTGGTGACCCGGTTGAATGTGACTGCCAGTCACATTCTTCATCTGAACTCTCAGGGGTCATCGTGGGTGTTACATACCCTAATCTACATCGAGTTTTGCTATAGTAGTCCCGTGGTTTGCCAGCCGGGATCGGTGGCTTCAAAGGTAATCGTCGCCCGGTGCCGTAGTTCAAGCCTGGCGTAGTCTCCAGATCGTACCCTTGTTTTTGCATGAGATATTTGGATTGGGGGCTATAAAGATACAGAGGCAGTCTTCCGTCATCTGACCCAAGGTCGACTTCTTCTATGGTGAAGGGATGCGGATCGTCCTTCCGGCCGAAGATGATTGGATGATCCCCTCCCTCGATTATGCGGTAAGCGTCTTCCACTGGAATAAGCTGGATTGCGGTGTGCACCTTTGTCACCTGTGTGTAGGTGAGCATCTATACCATGTTCCATAGCATACGTTGTACATAGCTTATTGAGCTCGAGATAGTTCAAAGATAGCCCTTTATTGATGAAGTAAGGTATCTTTTCTAGGAGGATTACATCATCTGCGGAGGGAACATCAGTGTGGGCAGCCACGTACTTGGCTAGCTCCAGTTCCTCTTTGGCTACCCCCTGTATAAACGAAGACTGAGAGGACGACCTGGGCAGCTTGATCGTCAGAGGTTCAGCTGGTGAAGAAGAGCGTGGAGTTGTTGGCAGGCTAGCGACCCCCAGCTTGATACTTGATGTTGGGCGGGGAGTGGTTGGTTCGATAGAAGTCCCAAACCCTGTATCGGGATGACGACTCTTCTTGGAAAGACGTATCGTCATCGACTTATCGGAGGGATTGAGCTTCTCCGTTTGCGGCTGGCCGACTCTCGGCAGTCTGATTGTTAGTGGCTCCGTTGTGGGTCTTGGCACTTGGCCAGACCTTGGCAGCCGGATTATCATCTGCTCTTCTTGCGCCAAGAGGCTGATTGCGTCCTTACGCAGAGTGGCTGTAAGGGGTGCGAACTTGCCAGGTTTGCAAGCTTAGAGGTGGATCGTCAAAGGTTCTTTTGATCCTGTGGCTGTCTCGGTACGAGCTTGCACATCTCCTTCACCGAGGTGTTTCTTCGACTTTTCGTACAGGCAGGAGTCTGAGTAGTAGGATTCGACCCCTTTGAAGGGATTGATATCAGCAAATTCTGTCCTCACGAAGCCGTGTTTCTCGACATATTTGAAGTACTGGTGCAGCATGGAAGGTACGATCATATAATCGTGTATCCAAGGGCGCCCCAAGAGGATGTTGTAAGAAGTATCTGCATCTATGATGTAGCAGGTGACTTCTGATTGGAGATCGCCAATCTGACACTTCAGACGAATCTTCCCAATTGGGTAGCTCCTGTCCGAATTGAAACTGCTGATGGCGGTGCTTGTAGGCGTCAGGCGATGCATTGGGATACGGAGATGATGTAGCAGACCCTTCGGAATGATGCTTATGGAAGACCTAGGATCAATGTGCAACCGATCCACCTTTACGTCGCCGATGTATCCAGTGTAGTATAACGGGCGATCGTGCAGGTTGGTTTTGATGAGCATGTCCTACGAAGTGAAGACAATGTTGGGCATCGCCCCCGTCCAAGCACTGTCTTGGAGATCTGCAGGCGGGTTTTCTCCCGTGAGGTTGACCTGAGCCAAGAACGCGTTGGCATTTTGGAGTGCATCGCACAAGGCCGTGCGAACATCTTTTGAGAGTCTCAGAAGCTCGTATAATGACAACTTGGCCGGTGTGTTGGCCAATTGCGCCAAGATGTCGAAGTTGTAGGGCCTCTCCAGCCCCTGAGGTGCCTCTTTTCGGAGGGATTTGTCAAAGCGAGTCTCCTTCGGCCTAGGCTTGTCGGTCGTCGGAGGCTGAGCCGGTCCCGGAGCGTCAATTGTAGCGGGCTGATGATCTTCAGCCGAGTTATCAGCCACAGGTTAGAATTGTGCCCCAGACCGAATGACGACGGCTGTAGCTTCTTCGATATTTGCCGAGATTGTGCGGCAGGATCTGACTTTTCCACTCTTCTTCTTGCGAATGGAAGATGGTATGGGCTGAGTCACTTCTGATACCAAGTCTGGATGGACCCACATGACCTCCTCTCATGATGTGGTGAGGGGCACTAACCCAGCAGCCTGATCTCTGGGAGGTGGAAGGTTAGCAATCTCCATTGTCGCCAGAGGGATGGGTACCACACCGTCTTGAGCCTCGGTTGGAAGAAAGCTGCCAAATTATACTGACACCATATTGGCTGCCACAGTTACCTCTTTGAAGTCGATGGCCAGAGCGTTCGAATCGATGAGATTTTGGATGTACCATTTTAGTTGGTAGCAGTCGTGTGTGGCATGGTGGACGTAGCGGTGGTAATGGCAGTACTTTGGATTCTCCATGTCTGCCGGCCGAGGTTCCCGTCTTGGTGGAGGAAGCTGAATTCCGTCTCCTTGTATGAGCATGTCCTAGATGGGCTTGACGTGACCGTCTTCGAAGGAGTAAGTGATTTGCGGCCATTGTTTGTCTGTCGGCTTTGGCTCAGGTTTCTGTGCTGTATCGGCCACCATAGCCTGCTTACCCCTGCTGTCCCGATTGTTGGAGGGGCTACCCCCATTTTCGCTGTTGGTGTTGGGACGCTTGCCCTTGTTATCTCCGTCCGAGATGTGCAATCCCAGTTGGCGAGCCTTCTTCAACCGTTCTTCGGCACTAGTGGCACTGATGATAAACGTCTTCCAGTCCTTGAATTGACTTTCGCCCATCCAGAGACTGATTGTTGGGAGCAATCTCTTTTGGTAAATTTCAATTAGGGAGGAATCCGAATTTCCAGACGGCAACTTCATCGCGGTTTGGCGAAACCGCTCAATGTAATTCTTTGTCAGCTCTTTCTCCCCTTGGACGACGTCCATGAGGGTAGACATTGTGATGTCCTGCCCTACTTCGTAGAATCTCTCCAAGATCATGCGCTTGAAGCCGACGAAGGAGTGGATGCAGTTGTCTGGCAGGTTACGATACCAGTCGAAGGCGACCCCTTCCAATGCCCCGATGAATAATCGTATGAGAATGGTATCGTCGTGGGGCAGATGGTCGGTGGTGACCTCGAAGTAGGTGATGTACCGACTTGCTGAGGTCTTGCCATCATAAGGATTGATATTGAACGGCTTATATCTTGGTAGGAATGGAACATCCCTCCAGGCAGCAGGGTACGGTTGCCATATTCTGAGGTCTTGAGAATTTTTTCGAGCGTGAAACATGGCTCGGAGCTCCTGGACCTCTCTTCTCGCTTCGCGGGCTTCATCCACGGCGGTGGGGGCCGTTCCTTCAGGAGGATTGTTGTCCGGGTTCGG
Organism: Iris pallida; assembly: GCA_029216955.1. Lineage (NCBI taxonomy): Eukaryota > Viridiplantae > Streptophyta > Magnoliopsida > Asparagales > Iridaceae > Iris > Iris pallida. Next base: position 9,342,801 of record JANAVB010002600.1, on the reverse strand, counting down.
TGCTACTAAATTCGAGTCCACATTGACCGCGGGACCCGTGCTTGTTTGGCCAGGCGTTCCTCCCTACAGAGTTGGAAGAGCCGCTTTGATCTTGTCTACAGACTTGACCAAGGCAAACAGTATGGCCTCCAGAGTGTCGATGCGTTGGCGATCACTGGAACCACCTTGGTTACTGTCCGTCATGAATACCGTCCTTACGTGAGGAGAGATGGACAGAGCGGTGGAGGAAGTGCCCTCCGAATCATACCCCTGTAGTGATAAGTCATCGGGATATGTGGGAATGTTCTCCTCTGGTTCGGACTCGGACGGAACAGTACCCCCAATCTCCGAGTTCGCCTCGTCTTGGGAGTTGTGGATGTCGTCGGGGACGTCAGGGTTTGTTGCATCTGATGGGAGAGTTGTTTCCCCCGGCTCGTCTTCTTGGAACATCGGATTGTCGTGGAGGTTCGGAGGAGTGCTACCCCCAGTCCCAGCAACCCCCAATGTTGTGGACGACGAATCTCCCACTGTAGCAGGTTTCGTCTTGGAACGGGTGCCTTGGAAAACTCCGATGGTGGACACCCGCTTAGACGACAGTCTTTTGGTCAAAGTGGTTGAAATCATCGGACTGGGAACATTTGTCTTCTTCCCTCTCCCATCGGCGGGGACTTTCTGAGCAGAGTTGCAGGAGACGACGGGAAGTGCCTCGTCTTCTGAAGACGGCTATTGTAGTCTTTGAAAGACGGACTGCCGGTCTTTTCGCATCGTCGTGTTGTTGCAGCAGCAGTTGACGATGACTTGGGTGCAGTGAAGTCTGTGGGAGGACTCTTTGTACCCCGGTGCATCTTCTCTTTCCTTGCGTTTGTGGAGGATGGCCTCACGCAAGTCAGATGGGTCTGGATCGACCATATTCGCTCCCTGGATTTCGGGAGACTTTTGCGAACCTCTCTGTCCATGTGCCGCTGGGGGCTGGACTCGAGTGGTTCTGTATAATTTCCCATCTGAGGCCCGCACAACAGTATGCGGTACGCTCGGATGGTCAGAGATCGGATCAGCGGACCGAGCTTGCCAAGCTCGCGCTGCCCTAGACTTCTTTACTCTAGTGCGTAAGGGCACATAGTAGAAAGAGTCTAGGTGATGCTGGAGAGAGTCAGACATATCTTCTTGGGAGCACAAGAGATCAGGACCATAGGAGAGACGGTCGAAGACAGAGCCACGTGGAGTAGGCGTCACGTGGCTATCATCAATAACCTTCATGCGACTGGCAGGCGTAGCCGCATAGGTTTTCTTCATGCGGCTGGGAGCTTCGGCCGCATGAGTTTTCTTCATACGGCTGGATGATCTGGCCGTATGGACTTTCTTCATGCGGCTGGCAGACTCAACCGCATGAGCATCCTGCATGCTGTTGGCAGACTTGGCTGCATGAGCGTTCGGCTTCTTCTTGGGGTGCGTAGAATCACTCTTTGTCCCTACAAGTCCAGCATCGTAGTACTTTCCTCTTCCGAACTTGGGGACAACAGAGTTCTCTAGGCTCGAAGTAGAGCCGTATGAGAGTCGTCTTCGTCATCTTGGGTAGCCGAGAGTACCCCATCCAGAGCTTGTGGAGGAGCAAATGATTTTGGCCTCCACTCGCAGCGAGCTTTCTTTGTGCGGGTTCGCTTCTGGACCGGGCCAGCACTTCCTTCAGAGAGCATTTCTTCAAACGCCTGTTGGTCGAAGCGGACGACCATCTTCTGTTGCGTGGAGCCAAGTTTGGCTGCATCCGATTGCGTCACCAACTCCTCAGCCGTGGAGAAGTTTGTCCCCAGCAGAGTCGCCATCGTGTTTGCCATGAAATATAAAAGGACAGAACAATTATCGGAGGACTGGACTTTTACTTCACGTTACAAACTCGCTTGTACAAAGAAAGCCTAGGGACGAAAACCTAGGTACAACAATCTAAGTACAATTATTTATTTTAGATTCTGGGGGGTGACGATAGAGGCTTGGGAAAGTGACGGCCGCTCTGCCTTAATCCTTCGACGATCGGTATGCAGCCTTGGCTCCAGAAGAATGCTTGGCGTTGAAAAAATGCTCTCTTTGCTCTCTCTCGGCTCTTTCTCTCCAAGTATTCTGGTGCTTTCTGATCTCGAAAAAAGGATCCTCTTTTGCAAGGGAATGACACCTTGCTATTTATAAGAAGGGAATGCAATCATTAGGGTTTGTAATGATTATTCCTTGAAGTGGCGGCGGCCTGTTGATTGATCAATCTGGGCCATTAATCTTGGGTGTGATGAATCTGGGCCATTAATGTAGATTGTGCCAAATCCTCTCAGTAATTAATGCTGATTGGAATAAATCTCCCTTATGATGATCTGCTGATGTCTGCGAATCTGAATGAATACGTTTAATTCATTCTTCTGCCACGTGTCCCAGATTATTAGGATTTGACCCAATCTTTGATTGCAGTAAATCTGGGAAATTGATTGGCTTTATGACACGTATCCTGGGAGCCACTGAGGGGATCTGAGCCGCATGAGGATTGAGCCGCATAAGCCTGGCCACGTGTCAGGACTGCTTGGGGAGTGGCTCCCGAACCTTCGAATCACATGATAATCTGGGCCGTATGGACGTAGGTGGCCGCATAACGGATAACTCCTTCGTGAGCCGCATGGCGATGGTCCTCGTGAGCCGCATGGAAGAGCGTCTTCTTGAGCCACATAGGGGGAGCCTCCGCTTGAGCCGCATAGGGCTGTTTCGATCTGTGCCACATAGGGCAACTTCGGCCTGAGCCGCATAGGGAGTCTCCGCTCGGGCCGCATATGACTGTCCACGTGTCTAGGCTGTGTGGCATTTTCTGAATCTCGGGAGATTGTGTCAGAGATCTCCTTTGTTTCCCTAGGAGTCTGTCATTATGATAGAGTCATAATTACATCTTTGTGTCAGGGCTGTCGTCTTGTCAGAGCTGTCAGCCGTCAAGGCAATTAATGCAGTAAGGGAAGAGTTGTTTATATGCTACGTGACACTTCTCTTTGAGCCGCATGGAGATCACAGAGCCGCATAGTCCCTTGTGCCGCATGAATCACTGAGCCGCATGAGTTTTCTGAGCCGCATGGGGTTTCCTGGCCGCATGGATCTTTCTTTATTATTTTCCATGCTTCTACAACATGCTGCACTCGTTGCCGCCATGAACTTAGCTTCACAGGAGGACAATGCGACAGATTTTTGCTTATGAGACACCCAAGTGATCAGTAGGGGTGAGTATTCCAACCGAACCTAATAAGCAAAAATTGAATTCGACCGAAACCGAATAAGCAAAATCGAAACCGAACCGAATTGGACCATAACCGAATCAAACCGAATCGAATTAAATCGGTTCGGTTTTCGGTTTATTCGGTTTACTCGGTTTTTTTGGTTTATTTGCGATTTTTTTGTTAATGTATATATATACATATATATATATATTTAGTATATACCTATAGTATATACCTATTGTATATACATATATATATATATATATATATATATATATATATATATATATATATATATATATTTAGTGTGTATATATATATATAAATATATATATATTTTTTAGTGTGTATATATATATATATAAAATATATATATATATATATATATATATATATATATATATATATATATATATATATATATATATATTGTAACTAAATTTTCTTATTCGGTTTTGGACCGAAGCCGAAACCCATAACTGAAACCGAAACCGAATAAGAAAATTTAGTATTTTCAAAACTGAAACCTAACCGAATTTTTTTAAAATCGAACCAAATCTCTTATTTAGTTCGGTTCGGTTTTCGGTCCAAAACCGAATAATGCTCACCCCTTGTGATCAGGTTCTTGTTGAGGTAGAACGCCATTCCACTGGTGCTCCTCTTGTCGTCGACATCTCCGGCTAGGTTGCTGTCGGTGAATCCATGCAGTTTAGCTTCACCATGTTCTCTTTCATACATGAGTCCATACTCAAGTGTTTCCTTCACATACCTGGGGATCTGTTTCACCGTTTGGTAATGCGTGGTTGTTGGCTTCTCCATGTACCTACTCACCATTCCAACAGCATAAGAAATATCCGGGCGAGTGTAAGTTAAGTACCTGAGAGGACCAATGATGCGCCTATATTGTGTCGGATCGATTGGGGTTCCTTCAAGGTCCTTACTGAGTTGTAGTTTAGCTTCCATGGGATACTTGGTTGGATTGCAATCTCTCATTCTAAACTGCTGTAATACTCTCTTCGCATATGTCGATTACATCAGTGTAATGCGATCACCCTGTTGGTCTACCTCTATACCAAGGTAGTAGAAGAGTAACCCAAGGTGACTCATCTCAAATTTCTGCATCATCTGCTGCTTGTAAGCCTTTACTGTAGTTACTTTTGCGCCTGTGACGATTAAGTCATCAACGTACACTCCGACAGTGAGTGCACCCTCTCCATTGTTCCTCGTGTACACCGCTTGCTCTTGAGTGCATCTGACGAATCCCAGCTCCTTTAAGAATCTGTCCAGGCGTATGTTCCAGGCCCTCGGTGCTTGTCGCAAACCATAGAGAGCCTTGAACATTCTATACACCTTGTGCTCCTGGTTCTTGACGATGAAGCCTTCGGGTTGAGCTATATATACCTCCTCTTTGAGGTCACCATTCAGGAATACAGATTTGACACCCAAGTGGTGAACCTCCCATTCATGTTGGGCTACGAGAGCGATAATCAAGCGAACTATGTCGAGTCTAGCCACTGGAGCAAACACTTCATCAAAATCAACTCTATGCTGCTGGATGTACCCCTTCGCCACAAGTCTAGCTTTGTGCTTGAGGATCTTGCCTTCACTGTCTCTCTTCACCTTGTATACCCATTTTAGACTGATAGGATTGTGCTCAGATGGTAACTCAGTAAGCACCTAAGTCCCATTCTTCTCGATGGCTTCCAACTCCTTCTTCAAAGCTTCCTGCCACTCATGCTCAAGTGCAGCATCTTGAAAGTTTGCCGATTCTTCAGTCGACAAAAACAACATCTCTGGATCAAGAGGTGTCTCCTTAGTTTCAGCATATATGTAAACAATTGAGCAGTATCTCCTTGGCTCGCTTGAGTTTGTCATCGGTGTGGGTAAGCCGCTTGAAGTTAAGGCTACAGCTTGTGGTGTAGTACGCTCCCTTGACGCCATCGTCGCTCCGTGCATCATAGGTGTTGCCGCATGTCCCGTGCCCTCCGGCGTGTGTACAGCCTCGTCCACTGCTCTCTGTAGAGTGATTAATGTCTCGATAACAGGATCTTCGACTGAGATATCTACCCAGCCTTGTGGTTCGGTGCCGTCACCATTGTTCCAGTCCCATCTCCTTTCTTCCTCGAACACGACATCCCTGCTCACCTGGATCTTGCTGCGTTGAGGATTATAGAGGCGGTACCCTTTGCAGCCCTCTTCCACGCCAAGGTACACCAATGACGTGCTTCGGTTATCAAGTTTCTTGTGATGAGGACCTGTAGTCTTTATGTGTGCAACGCATCCAAAGATCCTTAAGTGTTCCAGTTCGGTTTCTTACCAGTCCAGGCTTTATACAGCGTGAGCGTACCGAGAGATTTAGTTGGCAACCGGTTGAGCAGGTACACAGCATGTCTAACCGCCTCGCCCCATATGCTTCCAGGAACATGCATGCTCTTGAGCAGGCTCCTTGTCATTGCCATCGCGGTACGATTTCGGCGCTCCACTACGCCGTTCTGTTGTGGCGTATATGGTGTGGTAAGGTGCCATTGTATGCCTTCGCCTTCACAGAAGCTTGTGAATTCCTTGGACATGAACTCACCTCCTCGATCAGTTCTGAGTATCTTCATCTTGCTGTCACACTCATTCTCTACAAGAGACTTGAATTTCTTGAAAGCATCAAAGGCATCTATTTTTTTCTTTGAGCATAAACACCCACATCATGCGACTGAAGTCATCAACAAGTAGAAGAAAATACTTGTTACCTGCAAGTGTAGCAGGTGTAATCGGGCCACAAATGTCAGCGTGCACAAGTTGCAATTTTTTCTCAGCTCTGAAGATTTTTTGCAGAGGGAATGGTAGTCGTTCTTATTTGGCGATGAGGTGCCCATCACAGAGCTGGTTTGGGTGAGAAATCTTCGGCAGTCCGGTGGCCATTCCCTTCTCTGCCATCATCTTGAGCGCAAAGAAATTCACATGCCCGAGCCTTGCATGCCACAACCAGGCTGGGTCTTGTACTTTGGCTATTAGACACATCGGCCTATAAGATTCAAGAGCTATTTTGTACAGGCGGTTAGGCGATCTCCTCACCTTTATCAGTAGGATGTCGTTCCTGTCGAACACCCTCAAGTAGGTGCCGATAATCTCCACCGTGCTTCCATCTTCTGTTAATTGACCAAGGCTCAATATATTACTTCTTAATCTTGGAATGAAGTATATCTCCGATAGAAGTCTTGTTCCCCATTCTTGCATTGGAGCAGGATTGATCCCTTGCCCTCAATCCGCACAGTTGAGCCGTCGCCAAACTTGACATGGCCGGTGATATTCTGATCAAGGTCCTTGAACTTTCCTCGGTGGCCCATCATGTGGTTGCTAGCACCATTGTCAAGGTGCCAAACGTAGGTGTCGGCCTGTGCTTCTCCAGCTCTACACAAGTCTTGTTATATCTTCTCTTTATTGAGCATGACGAGGTCAGGCGTCACCTCCTGAGTCTCTCCCAGCAGCAATGTCGCCTCCTCGTCTTGCGCTCATGCAAGGTTCGCCTCCTCAACACGATGCTTGTTGCGACACTCCGACGCATAGTGCCCAAAGTTTTCACAATTGAAGCACTTGATTTTTGATTTGTCGCGGTTGGAGCCTGAGCCGCGAGTCCCCTCACCCTCCTGGTGTTGTGCTATTTGGCCGCCACGGCCACCCCTGCCGCGCCCGCGACCACAGCCACGGGGCTTGCCAAGGCCCCGATCGTCGCTAATGTGTCCCTTTCCTCTCGACGAAGAATCGGCGTCGCCTTTCATCGACCGCACTTGCCACTCAGCGTGAGTAAGCAAGAGTTTCCCGTTGTTGCTCTCGCCTCGACCGCGTATGCATTCTTCGTACGCTTTGAGGCGGCCGATCGCTTCCTCGACCGACATAGTCACCACATCCGCAAACTGCTCGATCACAGCAACGACATGCAGGTACTTGTCTGGGATGAAGACGAGCAGCTTCTTGACGATGACGACGTCCTCCATCTCGTCTCCCAATCTACGAATCTTGTTTGCGAGGGTCGTCAATTTTCCCGCAAACTCATCGATGGAGTCTGTCTCCTTCATACGAAGAGCCTCGAACTCACTCTTTAAGGTTTGAATCCTTGTCTTCTTCACCCGATCAGCGCCTAGGTACCTTGTCTTCAGGCTTTCCCAAGCTTCCTTAGCCGTTTTGTGCTTGGCCAACTGGAGTAGGATTTCCTCAGGGACAGCTTGGAAAATGCACGCCAACGCCATCTTGTCCTTCTTTTCTACGACCACCCCGACAGCGGGTTCAATGGCGTCCCAAATGCCTTGAGCCTCCATGAAGACCTCTATCTTGATCGCCCAAGTGGAGTAATTGTAAGACGTCAGCATCGGGTAGTGCAGGGTTATGCTCCCCTCCTTTGTTGTTGGTGCCGACGAGTGCTCGATGATTGACATCTTGTCGAGTCGAAGATACTTTGGCATACAACCTGGATCTTTGATACCAAATGTTGGCCTTGATATTGAAACTAGGAACCAGAGGTAAAAATAGGAAGGATTCGTGGAGAAAGAAATTGAAGCTGTTGTGTTATTCATCATTAGTTTGTGCCATTATATAGGCTTATACAAAGATTGAATATGTGGATAAGAACAAATAAAGGGGTGTGCTTCACTCCTGGCCACACATGTCCTATGGACCAGAACAAAGGGAGGAGTAGTTTACTCCTGGCCATACTTGTGTCTATGGACCAAGTAAGCAAAAGACTAAGCAAAAGTATTATAATCTAGATTAACTAATAATTTACACATTAAAGTTAGAGCAACATAATGAGATATAGTTGTTCAGAAGATCTACTGTATTAACAGACATCAAGATTTTAATATTTGGACTAATTTTGCAAAGTAGTGACAATTCCGATCGATGGCTATCCATGTCCAACAAGAATATCAACGTTTGAGTCAGAATGTTAATATAGATATTTTGAAGAGGGGACAAAAGTCCTTTTTTCCTCTTGTGGAAGAGTGGTAGATTGAACTCAAAGTTAATTTCATACTCTTCCACTTAAAAAAATTCAACAAAAGAAATCATCAACGAGTACAACAGTTTACCAAACTATTTGCTCTCTTATTGCAATGCTACCGACATCAACTTAAAATAGTAGAATAACAATTATTTTATATTTGATAATGTTAAAGCTCTTCTTTCTCATTTGCATCATGGAAGCAGTGTTCCGCACAAGCATTTGTTGTGCTCGAACAAAATTTGCATCTATAATTGATAATTTTATTCCAAAACTGCAGGAACAAAATATTTTAAATGATATTTTTTTTTCAGTTTTCATTGCGTGCTTGTGGTTATTTATTTGAGGTGGATGATAAAGAAGAAGCTTCTGGAAGAAGGAAGACAAATGAATGTTTTCCTTTAGATCAAAAACTGAATATGATGACGATGAAATGATATGAGAAAATGAAGTGATATTTAGACTTCTAATTTATTATGAAACATTATTGTAATATATTATTTATTTTTTTATTTTTTTCGAGTTAAAATTATATTCAAATGTAACATTGTATTGAACTTTAATTAATTGATAGGTGAACTTTGACCTTTTTATTTTAAATGCATCTTTAGAAGGAAAAAATGACACAATTTAGAATTTTGCTCTTCAGGCTGGCACTCTATTTACATATTAAAATGGCCTCATTTGGTTGGAAGAATTATGAGATTGAAAAAGGAAAGTCATTTATTTCATAGGTTTGGAAGTCAAATGAAAATTTGAATAAAAAAATGATTCCCATAGAGAAGGAAAATAATAGAGAAAGTTGTTCCCCCATCCAACCAAGGATTCCCTTTTAAAGTCAAATTTTCTTATACTTTTCTTGTCCTCTCCGAACACCAAAAAGAAAATAAATGGAAACTATAATTTTTCAAGAAAAGAAAAAGGACAAGAAATTTATTTCCTTTCATTTCCTTTCCGCGAACCACATGAGGCCTAGAGGAACATAATGAGATACAGGTACATGGGATCTACTATATTAACAGACTTCTAAATTTTAATGTTTCGGTGCGCGCATTTTGCAAAGCAATGAGAGTTTCGATGGACATCCAGATCCAGATCCAGATCCTATAAGTATATCATGTTTGAGTCAGAATGCTAATATATTTTTGAGGAGGAGACAAAAGTGCTTCCCCTCTTGTTGAAGAGTAGTCACTACCAAAATACAGGCAATTAGCGACGACTATTTAGCGACGGATTTTTTTCGTCGTAATTAGCGACGGACTTTCGAAAAATCACCGACGGATTACCGACGAGAAGCTAATAAATGTTTATTTTTATTTTAAGGGTGAGAAAAGGTCGCCAGTCCGTCGCTACGGCGTCGGAGAAATAGCGACGGATTTACATCCGTCGCTATGCAGTCGAATATTTGGCAGAAAATATTGGGAGAAGTGGCGGGACAAATTTACGACTACGTAGCGACGGATATTCCGTCGGCAGTTATGTTAGTATAGCGTCGGCTTAGCGACGGATATTATCCGTCGCTAGTCCGTTGCTAAATGTACGACCCTGACTTAAATTGAAACGACGGGAGAAATTTTTCATTCCCCCCAAATTTTCACTCTCTCTCCTCCGGCGGCTCTCTCTCTCCCAAAGGCGATCCTCTCTCTCTCTGGCGACTCTCTCTCTCTCCAGGTAATCCTCTCTCTCTCTCTCGCGGTGGTCGGGGATTGTGGGTGGCGGGGGGGGGGGGGCTGCGGTGGTTGTGGGTGGCGGGGGGGGGGGGAGGGGGGCAGCAGGTCGGGGGGGGGAGGGACGGCGGGTCGGGGCAGCAGGGGTTGGGTGTTGGGGGGTGTGCGGGTTTAGGTGATGGGTTGGTGGTGTTGTCGGTCGGGGCGGCGGGGGCGGCGTGGGTTGTGGGTGGCGGAGGGGGGGAGGGGGGGTGTGGGGGGGGGGAGGGGGGGGGGGACGGCGGTTCGGGAAAACATGGGTGGTTCCTGAAACTTTCTCTATTCCAAATTCTTATGATGTCTTGTTTCCAAATTACTTTATTTATGCATATAGTTAGTACAAGAATGTGATGGGGGCATCCTTAGGTTATATTACTACATCGTTGAATACAATTTTTCTAGGGAAAACATGGATTTCGTTAGTATCGTTTGCAAATTTTATGCATTTCCAGTTGGTTCTTGAATGTTTTATAAATTAACAATGCATTTCATAGTCTAAAAGGAACAGTCTATACTGAGAGTGGTGGTTTTTATTTGGAGGCTTGTTCATATATATTTATTATATGTTGGAGCATATCAAAATATTTATATATATATTTTTCTACAAACGAAACCAGGACCCAATGGCTGCGAGAGGACCCAATGCACGCAAGTGTTCTGTTTTCTTCGGATCGGCTAAAAAATAACAGTGTCTCACAGGTTATGAAAAGATAAAAACAATTGTTGAAAATTCATAGAGATGCAGAAATTACTATCTCATGTGTCCTCCTATCTAGGTTGTATCAACAATAACAGGACATATGTCTGAAATGTATTGGAAATATAGGAGGATTGTGAAACTTTTTTCGGCTAATTTCCATTTCATTTTATTAATCATTGACATCAAAGCATGCACATTCCACATCAAGTTTCAGTAAAAAAAAAAAAAATCCAAGACTAAATGGGATTGGAGAAATCTATGTGTCGATTACTTTTATCGCACTTGCGGATGTTTTATAAATTAAATTCTTTTATAGCACTTCTGAATGTTTTATAAATTGAATTTCTCAATTTACAAACCTCAACAATTTCTGGGCCACCATCGGGACTCATATGCAAACAATCAAGAACACTATCGTCTGCATCAACCATTGCTTAGTAAGCTATTGGTTACTGCTAACACCACTTGAACTCTTGTTATGTATGATCTCATCTTTCTTGAGAAGCATAACTGATTTTCAGTTCCTAACTTTTGTTAATCTTTGGCTCAAGCTTGATTGTGATACAACAGCAACCACCATTGGCACAAGATATCAAGTAACAAACTATTTGTTTGCGTTTCAACCATAATAAATATTTATATATATATTTTTCTGTATATATATATATATATATATATATATATATATATATATATATATATATATATATATATATATATATATATATATATATATATATATATATAATGCAATATAGGTATGCATGTTAGATAATACAATGTAGTGAAATATGAATGCAATGTATCAATCCAAGTATGTAAGCATATATGTTATAAAGGTGTAAATGCAATATAATGAGTGATATGAGTATGATATGCAAGTACCTATGTATGCATGTAGGTAAGCTAGTGTATTGGTAATATAGGCATACATGAATGCATGAATGCATGAATAGTGTATATATGTATACATATGTTATGTTGTATGATAGTTAGTAATTGAATGAGGCTTGATTTCATATAGGTTTAGTGTTGTATTGGTATAGGTAGGCTTACCTATAGGCTATTTAGCGACGGATTTTTAGCGACGGATTTTTATTTTAACGAAGGATTTTTAGCTACGGCTATTTAGCGACGGATTTTTTCTGTCGAAATTAGCGACGGACTTCGACAAATCACCGACGGATTACCGTCGAATATTTGGCAGAAAATGTTGAAAAAAGTGGCGGGACAAATTTACGACTACGTAGCGACGGATATTCCGTCGGCAGTTATGTTAGTATAGCATCGGCTTAGCGGTCGATACTAAGTACATCCGACCTATATACCAGCGGATCCACCAGTTACATGATTATATACTAATTCTGTTTAGTTTGTCTTACGATACAGATTTTCACATCCAATCTGTGATGGATCTTTATTTCGTTGATCGTACATGGATGTACACATGACAACACGAGAGCAGAATAGGTATGAGTGACGATTTTCAGGCAGGCGTGAAAGTATTTCTTAAGTATGCCATAAGCAAGGCTCAGTACATGGACGGTAACAAAATCAAGTGTCCATGTCGTAATTGTCGCAATAGACGTTACGAAGATGTGGTGACTATGAGAGATCATTTGACCCGTAAGGATTTCGCACGTGATTACAGTCTGTGGTCATCGCAAGGTGAACTATATGTGGAAAGACAAGTTGTGAATGCTGCTACTTATGCTTTTGATGATAATGCTGCAACGGATTTTGTCATCGAAGACGAAGAATGCTCTGTTGATTATGGAGACCTGCAGAACCTTGCACGAGATATGGTGTATGACGCGACATGACCTAATTTTGATCCGGAGGATCCAAATCCCGAGGCGAAGGAGTTCTATGATATGTTTCAGGATGCAGAAACTCCTCTATATCCTGGTTGTGAGACTCATTCCGTACTGTCAGTGACGATGCGGTTGTTGAAAATAAAGTTCGATTTTAACTTGCCACAAGCTTGCTATGATCGGATTATACAACTAATCAAGGAGGTTTTACCGAAGGAATAAAAAAGCTTCCAAAAAACTTTTACAAGTCAAAGATGATGGTCCGACAACTGGGACTGGGGTACGAGAAGATAGATTATTGTCGCAACGGATGCATGTTGTACTACAAGGAGAACGAGGACATAGAAAGTTGCAGCTTCTGTAATACGGATCGTTACAAGCCAGTCAGGGAAAAAGAAAGGTCAACTAGAAAACGACGTCCTTACAAGTATATGTATTACTTGTCGATCACGAAGCGCTTGCAGAGGATGTATATGTCTCAGAATACAGTAGAACACATGACGTGGCACAACGAAGAAAGCACAAAGGACGATGGAGAATTGTTACATCCTTCGGATGGAGAGGCGTGAAAATATTTCGATTTGCGTCATCCAGATTTTGCTGCAGAGCCTAGAAATGTACGTCTGGCGCTATATTTTGATAGCTTCGCCCCTTTCGGGCAGTCGGGATCTCAATACTCCTGCTGGCCAGTCATTCTTATCCACAATCTGCCACCATGGATGTGTATGAAGACTCCATATATGTTCTTGACAGCTATCATACCGGGTCCCAAAAATTTGACGAAGAACGTCGATATATATTTACAGCCGTTGGTAGATGAACTGAAACAGCTGTGGGGGATCGGCGTCGCGACCTATGATATTTCCAGGAAACAGAACTTTCAGATGAGAGCTTCACTGATGTGGACAATCAATGATTTTCCCGCATATGGTATGCTGTCGGGATGGAGTACTTACGGAACCATGTCTTGTCTGATATGCATAGAAAATAGTAAGGCGTTCTGCCTTAAGCATGGAGGAAAAACTTCTTTCTTTGACTGTCACCGTCAATTTCTGCCCGCGAGTCATCCTTGGAGAAAGAACAAGGACACGTTCAGAGCTGGAAAACAAGAATTTTCTTATCCGCCTGCCAGATTGTCGGGATACGATATTTGGGAAGATGTAAAGGACTTTCCCACTGTAATGGAAGATGCATCGAACAATCGTGTCGATGGGTTCGGACAAAGCCATAACTGGACCAAACGGAGTATCTTCTGGGACTTGCCTTATTGGAAAGATAATCTTATAAGACATAATCTTGATGTTATGCATATAAAAAAGAATGTGTTCGATAATGTCTTCAATACCGTCATAGATATTAAAGGAAAGACGAAGGACAATCCAAAAGCAAGACAAGCATTACCGAGATATACAAGCGTACTTATCTGAACTTGATACAAAGGGGAGCTGGTGGACAATTAACTAAGCCGATAGTACAATACACAATGAGCAAGGAAGATAGTTAATAATCTGCAAGTGGGTATCTACTTTAAGATTTTCCGACGGCTATGTGTCAAATTTGTCTAGATGCGTTGATCTCAATGAATGCAAGCTAACGGGAATGAAGAGTCATGACTGCCATGTGTTTATGGAAAGATTACGGTCCATTGCTTTGAAAGAGATGTTGCCTTCTACTGTATGGGTTCCGTTGGCCGAACTATCTACATTCTTTAGGGATATTTGTTCAACTAAGTTGACGGTGCAACACATGATTGAACTTGAGGAGAAGATTGTCTTAACAATTTGCAAGTTGGAGAAAATATTTCCTCTGGGCTTCTTCGACAGCATGGAGCATCTACCGATTCATCTAGCATACGAAGTCCGTGTCGGTACATTTGTTTATTATCGATGGATGTATCCATTTGAAAGGTACATAAAAATCGATATAATTTAAGTTGAATTTTAGTGGGTTTTAAAATTCATTCTTAATTCTCAAGATAATTTGTCTCTCTAGATACCGACACCATCTAAAGAAGAAAGTTGGCAACAAGGCTCATATAGAGGCTTCGATATGCGAAGCATATCTTATCGAGGAGGTGTCAAACTTTTAATCCATTTATTTCGATACTCAGGTTAAGACAAATCGAAATAGACCTCAAAGGAATGACGAGGACGTTGAGGATGGAGGTATATTCAATGTAGATGACAAGCCTGTTGGGGATAGTAAGAAATGGTGGTTGACTGACGATGAGTATGATGCCGCTCACCGATATGTCTTGTAAAACTGTGACATACAAGAAGTGAGAGACTTGGAGAAGTAAGTCAGTACACTTGCACTCGTTATAATCTCTAATTTGATGAAGTAAGAGACTACACTTATTCTTATTCTCTCTAACAGTGTATTTAGAGATGATTCAAAATGAGGACACCCTATATTACCGATGAGAGACTTCAAAGAGAGGTTAATTGTACATTTCTGTCTTGGTTTCGCAAATACGTAAGTAACTGAGGTAATATGTTATGCGCCTACCATTAAAATATAGGCATCTAAAATATTTAAATTATAAATATTTGTTTACAGGTTTTATTGCCTGAAATAACACTCACAAATGAGAGTGTTCGTTATCTGGCATTGGGACCGAAGAAGCAAGCAAAGACTTGGCCAAGCTATGTCGTTAATGGCTTCAAGTTTAAGGCAACTCAGAATGCTATAAATGTCGAATTTATCAATGATGGCTTCAGTACCAAGGATTACGGTGTTTGCATAAGAGGCATCATCTATGACGACGAGCCGGACTTTGACTATTATGGAGTACTTCGGGATATTGTAGATTTACAATATACTGCCCCATATGATATGCATATTGTGATGTTCAAATGTGAGTGGTTCGATACGACACCAAATATCGGTTGGAGAATCGATAAACAATTTGGATTTGTCGATATAAATCATTGCAGGAGGTATAGAGGGTCCGATACATTTGCGATAGCAAGTCAGGCTGTTCAAGTCTACTATACAAGCTACCCAAGGCGTCATAGAGATTGATTTGACTGGTAGACAGTATGCAAGATTAAATCTAGAAATACATTCAACGTTGGAGACCCAGCATACCAAGAGGACCAGATCGAAAAGTCCCAATACTTGGGACAACAGTCGGATACAATGGATGTTGAAGATATTGTTAAGGAAAATAGAGGGGAGGAAGAGGTTCATATAAAAGACTTAGCTGTCAACCAGGGGAGAAAGAGGCGTCTTGTCCCAAATATTGAGGCAGAAGAAGAAGAAGAAGAAGAAGAAGAAGAAGAAGAAGAATAAGAAGAAGAATTTGATGGGGATGATGATACCGATGAAATCGACGATGAGGATAAGGATGAGGATGAGGATGAGGATGAGGATGATGATGAAGACAAGGCTGAGGACGAGAACGAAGACGATGATGATAATTAGGTTAAATATCGTTGTATATTAAAAACACTTCCAATTACGTGAATTCAGTTTGACCTCATAAAAGTAATTACGTGAATTCATGCTTTTTTCGTTCGATCATTTACTTTTTCTTTTTGCAGATGACACTCCTAGTCCTTTTCGTCACGGCGGCACTCGTTGTCCTGCTGGTGGTATATATATTTTAGTTTAGAATTTTATATTCATTTACACTTCTATATTGTTAATTATATTTATGTGTTCTATTTACAGGTCATAATGGCTGGCCGTGGTCGTGCTGCTGGTGGTGGTCGTGCTGGTGGTGGTGGTGGTCGTGGTCGTGGTGGTGCTGCTGGTCATGGTCGCATTCAATCTTTCCAGGATGTGACCCCATCCAGCAAACCCGACTCGGAGAGTACCCCGGGCACAGACTCATCCCACCGTCGATCGACAACTTCATCGAGGGTTGAGTCTCCATCCGCTAGCGAATCCTTTTCGCCAGCGGACCCACTAGCGGATCCACCAGTTACTACACAGTGGGCCCCGGAGTACCCCCATACTCGGTTCCATCTAGTTACTGGGGAGTACATGTACGGACCCGCGAATTCTCCGACGGCACCAGAGAGGCCAATAGGCGAGTTCCGACGAGAGCTATAGCTCGCGGGGTCCTCGTAAGTAAATTTAAGATAATTTATTAAATTTGTTTCATTTATTCAAGTTAATAATCCAGTCGTTGCTTCTTTGTAGGTTTTTTCCGTTTAATATTGCCAGGTATCTAGTGTTTCACTTAACAAAAATGCCAAACAAAAGTTGGATTTTGAAAATAAAACGAGAAAAAGTACAAGGAGTACAAATTTGATTCTGGGAAAGTATTGCTATGGAAGTCTGATCTGTAAATGATCACTTTGTTCCTTGGACCATATGATGATGATGAAGATCACTGCTTGAAGTAGAACAACTTGGAAGAACTAAGTCACCAGAAAGGTATCGACGTACTTGGGCACTAATGGCGAGGCCGAATGCTTTCCTGCTTTGCTTCACTCTGTTCTGAAAAAAAAGTTGAAGAAGAATGCTTCGGAGAATCAAAATCTCGAAGTTCTGATCTCTGTATTCTCTCATGTCTCTCTGTCTGTGTTGTTATGAGAAAAATAAGTCTATTTATAGACTTGGGCTCTGGTGCGTAAAAACTCAGCAAAAGTTTCGTCTTTACGCTAACAACCGCCACCCACGATCAAAGTCATCCTCTGTATACGTTGACACGTGTCCCATCAATTCAGTAAGAATAGGATGCACGTACACACGTTCTTCGGGATGTGTGGCATAAAAGCCATGTAGGCAAACCACGTTCCAAATTGATCAGAAAGAACAGGGCGTAAAAATAGCCTCAATGTACTCTGAGCGTAAAGCAATAGATTGAGCGTAAAGTAGCTTTGACGTAGACTTCCCACGTAAAGTGGTTGTTAAATAATCTTGAACATAAAAATAGCTCAAATAGACTTTACGCACACGTCAACTGTTGAGCGTAAAAGCTCGTATAGTCCTCGTGCGTAAAAGAAGCCATAGTGTGAGCGTAAAGTAGCTCAATCCACATACTAAACGACAACATTGGTCTCTGTATAAAACAAATTCCTTGGAATTCTATGATATATGCCATCATTAATATCTTCATGTCAGAGTTTGCATTAAATGCAAGACTTAACTGCTTTGTCCAGCGTAAAAGTGGCTAGCTTGTCCTGGGCGTAAAACGATGGATGTAGATCCAAGCGTAAAATAACCAGCCTGCTTCAGGCGTAAAGTGATTAGCCTCTCCTTGGCATAAAGGGGATCAATTTGAGTAGACTGATCTATCACTTTGACCCTTCTTATGAAGCACTTTTTACGCTCCTACAAGACCCCCTTCAAAGTTTTCAAATATCTCCAAAATTTGAAACACTTTGAACAGAAGCGTAAAAATTAAGATTTGACCAGTCAGCGTAAAATTCGGGATACGCAACTGCCATCCGCGTAAAAGCGGGGATATCCAACAGTCAGCGTATTCTTCAAAAGAAAATTAATGTCGGTCAATACTTAACCGTCACAATAAATTTCTTTCTCGAAACTTTTGAATGTCTCTTCATCTTTCCGAGTAAGCAGTTTCCAACGAGGAATGTGAAGAGTTGCTTTGGTTTGTGTAAATAAGGACAAATTCTTTATTCTTGACATTCATCCTTGTTTTGTCATGGCGCCGAAGAACGAGATTGCCAACAAAGAGGCTTCAAGCTCCAGGCTTGATTTCGAGCGAGCGTGCAACCTTTTAGAGTGTTTTGGAGTGACTCCTGCAGTCTTTAGTCGCATTGATGGTGGTCCCCCAACTGCGTACGAAGGGCCAGGAGATACCGAAGCGTTTCTTAATCTGATGCGCCGCTCCGGGATTCACAATATGCATGAACTAGGTGTCTCCCTTCGTCAGCCCAACGAAGGAGAAAAAAATGATGTTTTTATGTATTACGAATCTTTTATCTATACGGGTCCACTTTCCCTTTTATAAATAAAATTTTGCTATTAACCTCATCTATTGACGCGTACTTGTTTATGAACTTCTTTTGACTGCTTCTGTGGTTGTTAATTCCCAAGAAACAAACCAATACGTGGCATTTGTCTTGTGGTTACGAGAGCCTTTAAATAGGATCTTCTCCCGAAATAGACTTATCCCAACAGTTTTTTTTTCAGTCTTTATAAATAGCTGAAAATGTTTCATATACTCTCGTACTCATTCCTCTGAAGATAACTTTCTGCGATGTTGTTCTTCAACAAATGACAATAGCGAAGCTTTCCAATGGCGTTCCTTTGTATGCCCAGTCATTAGACGTAGATTCAACCACCATTAGAGCCAAACCATTCGACTCAAATGGTAAGTCCGATCGTAAGCAAATATCTGTCTTCGAATTTTTTTGTTTGAAAACAGCTATTTTACGAGCGTAAAGCCTTGCTGAAGCACTGGCGTAAAAACCTTGCTGAAGCACCGGCGTAAAAGCCTTGTTGAAGAAAAATGGCGCAAAAGCCTTGTCATATCACTGGCGTAAAAGCCTTTGTGAAGCGCCGGCGTAAAAGCCTTGCTGAAGCGATGGCGTAAAAGCCTTGTTGAAGCACTAGCATGAAAGCCTTGCCATCTGTTTTTAGTTAGCGTTTAATACGCATCTGATGATACTTCTGTCTAAAACACTTTTTCTTCGTTGTTTTCTGCAGAAGCTTGGCTGAAGAGCTTTTTCAGAACTGGCATTGGTGACTTTGACGCTGTGAAGAGCGTTCTTCTGACATCAATATCAGGGAGCTCATGCACTTTTGACGCGCAAGTCAGACAACTCAGAACTCTTCGTGGGATAGAAGGGTCTTCCTCTATTGGTAGGGAGAGCCTTTATACATGGAGAGTTGGATGGTGGAGTCAACTCTACCCCGAGAAATCGGGTAGTAGAGTTCCTTTCACAACAGAACTAGAAATTGTATTCCAATGCTGGATACATTCCTATCTCCTTTGGAAGGCCGCCCTTAATCCACCAGTTGTATTGGCAGCAACACGCCTTCGGGCTGCCATACTCTGGGGTTCTCCTCTTTTCTGAGAGAGAAGACCAGAGTTTGATTTCTGCTGTCCTGGTTGCCACTGGGGCTCAGACAGTAAGGAATTGACACCAACAACGAATCCGACAAAGAAGATCCGAAGAAGAAATAGATCTCTTATTAGGTCATCGTTGGTGTATAAAATGAAAATCCAAGAATGTAAGAGATTTCCATTATAACTTGTAAGAAAGTCTAAGAAATGTAATAGACTTTTTTGATGATATGGGAATGGAAATGATGATTCTTCTATGATCAATGATTTGTATCTATCTGGATGTAATATGGACATGATAGATAAATGAAATCTTATTTTCTGTTTTAGAGTATATTATACTATCAGAGGTAATATAGACATAATAGCATATATGAACTCAAAAGAAAATTAGATTAATATCTATGCAGAGGTCAAATAGAAGTGATAGATAGAAAAAGAAAGCAGATTTAATATTTATTCAGAGGTCATGGAAACATGATAAATAGCGAATTCCACTTTCTAATCAATTGATAAAATAGAAGATATAAAATCCCTTTTCCAGGAAACAAGAAGTCAGCTTAACCAAACCTTGGTAGCTGGGGAATAAGAAGACAGATATTGTGAGCATATACGTCAAAACGGTGGACGAATCAACGTATTTCTTAGGAACAGAAAGGACAATTCAATTCCATAATTAAATGGATGAACCTGGTAACATGAACGGACGAGTCTTTTCGGAAATGAAAAGTCGTTTTCAATTTCAGAGACCAGTTCATTAGTAATCCTCCTCTATAAATAGGTAAGAATTCTCTGTAATCATTTCATTCTTATTTTTACTCCTCTATTGGAAATGTCTTCCGAGGATGTACAGCAAAAGAATGAAGTCTTCAGGAACATTGAGGACGTCATTAAGACATGTCCTGCTGAGCCAATAGTGACGGGTCCGACCGAAGTAGACAACAGTTCTTCTATGCCCAAGCCACCACAAGATATCCTTGCGTTCTTAGTAGAGCCAGGAAAAACTCCTGAAGAAGAAGTAATGAGGATGGCCATCTGCAAATTTTTCATGAGCTCAGGCAACGACGCCTTCGAGACATTAACTGACTATGTATTCCATAAGGGAGGGAGTGGCCCTCGTCCTTAATCTTTTGTCTTGAACAAAAATAATAAAAGGAGCTTTATTTTCATTCTGTCTTCTCTTTTTATACATAGTATTTCTTAAGAAATTTTCCATTGATCGGCAGCATGAGTAGATCTCCATTGGGTTTTGACAACCGATAGGCACCATTGGAGAACACGGACTCAATTACATACGGGCCTTCCCATTTCGCTTGGAATTTCCCTTTGCTTTTGTGAGTCATCACCATTGGTCTCCGAACAGCTAATACAAGCTCGCCAACTTTGAATACCCTCTCCTTGACTTTACGATTAAAAGTTCGAGATATACGGGCTTGATATAGCTCAATATGCTGTTGTGCTTGAAGAAGCTTCTCGTCTAATCCTTCAAGTTCTTGGAGTCGTAAGCGATCATTATTCTCTGTAGTTAGCTCATTAGTAATAGCAATTCGTAGAGAAGGGATCTGGATTTCCAATAGGAGAACAGCTTCGCATTCATAAACCAGTGAAAATGGTGTAAAACCAGTAGGAGTCCGGACTGTTGTTCGATATGCCCATAAACATTCTCCAAGCTTCTCATTCCAATCTCTTTTATTAGAAGAGACAAACTTTTTGAGAAGTTTGATGATCGTTTTGTTGAAAGCTTCAACTAAACCATTAGCAGCTGGATTATAAGCCGTAGAAGCCAAATTCTGAATTCGATTCTTGTCACAGAATCGATAAAATGCTTGACTGGCAAATTGTGGACCATTGTCATGAATTATCCGTCGAGGAATCCCGAAGCGATAAATGACATGGTGCTTGATGAAACTGATCACATTAGATGTTTTCACTTCCGCAAGGGGGACTACTTCTGCCCACTTCGAAAAGTAATCGGTTATAGCTAGTATAAACCGATGTCCTTTGACAGAAGGAGGGTTAATAGAACCAATGATGTCCATACCCCAAGCTTCGAAGGGCCAGGAGGCTGCTGTAGGATGTAAAAATTCAGACGGCTGATGAATAAAATCAACATGAATCTGACATGCTTTATATCTTCTGGCATAGTCTACAGCATTTGCTATCATAGAGGGCCAATAATACCCCATTCTTCGAATACGATCTTGCAACTTTGGACCCGGTTGATGAGCACCACAAACACCATCATGAGCCTCATGCAGTGTTTGTTTGGCTTCATTTTCTGAGAGACAGCGCATCAAGAGTCCGTCATATGAACGACGATATAGCATATGTAAAGACGAATCATAATAGAATCGAAACGATCGTCTCTTAATTGATGCAGCTTCTTTAGGATCTTCAGGCAAAATCCCATAAACTGCATAATCAACGAATGGGGTTCTCCAATCCTTATGCTGGGAATTTGACTCTGTAGTATTACTTTGTTCAATATGCAGATTACTCTTCACACAGAACAAGTCTCGGTCCAACAAAGTAATTATATTTTGCCTTCGGATTGGGACAGCCAAGTCTGCGACTAAGCTGACAAGAGCATCAGCCTCCACATTCTGAGAACGTAGTACAAATTCAATGAAGAATCCTTTGAATGATAGGACCAACTCGACTACCACCTGATGATAGTGGATGAGATCAGGATTTCTGACTTCATAAGTCCCTCTAACTTGATTAACGATCAATTGAGAATCTCCATAAGCCTCTAAGAATTCAATATCCAATTATTTTGCTACTTGGAGACCAATCAATAGAGCATTATATTCTGCTACATTGTTAGAGCATGGCTCATTAAGAGAATAGGCACGATATATGACCATTTTGTCAGGAGAAACCAAGACAATTCCTACCTCAGAGACAATATTGCCTTTAGGTCCCACTCGTGATGCTCCATCAATGCTCCATCAAAATATAATTGCCATATATCATTCTTCAAAGTTATGTTACAATCCACTACTTCGTCTGGAATGTCTTCATATAACTTCAAAGTTTCAGGTATAGGATGAGCAGCTAAGAAATCAGCTAACACTTGGCCCTTCACTGATTTTTGAGGCACATAAATCATGTCATAAGGAGTGAGCAACATCGCCCAGGTAGCTAACCTGGAATTAAGAATGCTCGATTTTCTCATCAATACCCGAATGGGATTTATTCTAGAGATGACATGAATAGTCTGTCCAGTGACATAATACCTTATCTTTTGGACGACAAAAACCAAAGCTAGACATTCCTTTTCCACAGGAGTATATCTGTGTTCAGCTCCGACCATCATTCTGCTCAGATAATATATTGCTTGTTCATGACCCATATCACTTTTCTGTGCCAGAAGAGCGCCAAGTGAATGATCCAAGGCTCGAACATATAGCAAAAATGGTCTTCCTATCACCGGAGGTACCAGAACAGGCGGGTTTATAAGATATTGCTTAATTTCATTGAAGGCTTTTTGACACGCTTCATCCCAGACGAAAGATACCCCTTTCTTTAATAGACGGGAGAAAGGTTGACATCTCCCAAAAAGATTAGATATAAATCTTCTGATATAAGCAATACGGCCCTGAAAGCCACGGAGTTCTTTCAGATTACGAGGAGGACGCATTTCAAGAATTGCTTTAACCTTATCAGGATCAACATGGATACCTTGAGAGGTAATGACAAATCCTAGAAACTTGCCACTAGAAACCCCTAAGAAAGACTTAGTAGGGTTCATTTTTAATTGATGTTGGCGCATCAATTCAAATACCGTCTTCAAGTCCTGAATGTGATCATTCTTTGACCGACTTTTAACAGCAATGTCATCTACGTAGCATTCAACTATTTTCCGTAGATGTTCTTGAAAGATATTGCTCATAGCCCGTTGATATGTGGCACCGGCGTTTTTAAGACCAAACGGCATAACCGTATAGCAGTAAACCCCAAGGGGTGTTCGAAAAGATGTATGCTTCTCATCTTCTGGATGCATCTTTATCTGATTGTATCCTGAGAATTCGTCCATGAAAGACATACGTTCAAAACCGCATGCATTGTCTATCATGACATCAGTAATGGGAAGTAGAAATTCGTCCTTTGGACAAGCCGTATTAAGATCTCGGTAATCTATACAAACTCGGACTTTTCCGTTCTTCTTCATAACAGGAACAATATTGGCCACCCAATCTGGGTGTTGTTCTTCACGAACAAAGTCACATGTAATCAGCTTTTTGACTTCTGCTTCAATTGCATCCATCATATCTGGTCTAAAGCGCCGTTGCTGTTGTTTTACAGGCTTGACATTAGGCAAAATATTGAGTTTATGAGTAACAACTTTAGGATCTAGCCCTGACATATCCTCAAACTCCATGCAAAGATGTCAATGTAATCTTTTATAAGTTTTATCAGCTCTTCCTTTTCATCTTCAGAAAGATTCTTACTGATGAATATTGGTTTGGGCGTAATTCCATCTCCAACATCAATCTGGATAACCTCATCTTCTGTAGGTGGCTGTCGCTGTTCAAAACGAAGTTCCCATTGAGTATCCATCTGTTGAGCCCAAGGATCATTCTCAAATGGCTCTGATTCATCATCGGCTTGAATCATATTGACTGAAAATATTTGCCCAGATTCACAATATAAGGAACGAGACATATCGGATTCGATGAATAGAATTTCTTCCGAATCTGATGATTGCGAAGAGCTAGAAGAGAATTCTTCTTGTATATCGTCATTAAACATGTAGGACGAATCATATCCCAACCCATGACGAGTCTTTTGGTAAAACGGATCACCACATAATGGTAGTCGTCTGCCCTTACCCTGATTGAGACCTTGCATAGTCTTCAAATCATACCCCATATTCTGGATAATCTTGATAGATTGTTGACTATATTTGTCAATTCGAATTCTTCCTTTATCTTTATCCTTCAGATTATCTGTCTGAGTAACAGGGATATTTCTAGCCAGGCCAAACACAATTTGGTGTTTGTTTTTCTTATCAGACGGGACCACAAAATAGGATTCTTCGTAACGTCTGAAAGTTACGCAAGCTTGTGATAAAGCGGCTACAGGAAGCAGATAGGGAGAAGATTTCAAGAACTTTTGAGCATAAGGTCCGACATCGACATGAGGAGGAAAACAATTCTCCTTATGATCAATGTATAAAGTTTCTTCTGGTTCTATGTTGTCTTTATCTTGATGACTTTGATTATCAGAAGATAAAGTCATTCTCTCAATAAACTTGACAGCCATATACTCGAACAGGAAATCTTCATTGATATCAAAAAGTACAGAATGATCAATATTTACATCATTTACAATCTGATTGCTACGCTTCGGATTAATCAATAGTAGACCATCATCCGTCTTCTGCGTAGATTTGCCAAGATTGACAATCAATGGTGATTCTGGATCATTCGTACAAGAAGTACGCCCTTTGACCTTGATCATAAAAGGTTGAACTTGGCTCTTAGCAGGAATATTTATTGATTCCTCAGATGAAATTTGAGTTCTTCCTTTAACCTTGATTATCAAAGGTTGATCATTGACAGGTTGGGATTGGATTCGTCCCTTGACTATGATCTTCAAAGATTGCTCCTCTGGCGGATCTTCATTAATAGACTGATCCTCAGATGATGATTGATCTTCAGCCATGTTTGATATCTCTTTCACATGCTCTTATTTATAAAGCCTTGAATCAGAGAAGTAGGCTTCGACACCCTTGAACGGATTAATATCAGCAAACTCAGTTTTCACAACTCCTTGGGAGTCCATATATTTGAAACATTGGTGAAGAGTTGAAAGCACAATATTGTGCTCATGAATCCACGGTCTTCTAAGAAGAATATTGTAGGATACGTCCGAGTTGATAATATAGAAAGTTACCATAGTTTGAAGATCACCAATCTGAATCTGCAGACGAATCTTCCCCAGTAGTTTGCTCTTGCCAGAGTTAAAACCGACTATCGTAGTACTAGTGTAAGTCAGCTCACTAGTAGGAATCCTCAGGGGTCTTAGCATACTCTAAAGAATTATACTAATTGAAGACCCAGGATCAATGTAAATCCTGTCAATTTCAGTGGATCCGATATATCCAGTGTAGCACAGAGGCCTATCATGCTTGTTTTGTTTCAATAGCATATCCTCTTGTATAAAGGTGATGTTGGGAATTACTTCCATCACACTATGACATTGCGGACATGACACTAGTATATTATCAGGAGTCTTGAGTTGAGCCAAGCATGAATCTGCTTGAAGTAAAGCTTCGTTCAAAGTCTCTCTGCTTTCTCTGGAAAGGCGAAGCAGTTCAAATATAGATAGTCTAGCCGGAGTATTGGCTAACTGAGTTAGAATGTCAAACTTGTGAGGCTTCATCACCACCCCCTGACAGCGTACTGCCTTCTGTTTCCCCTTTTCAACCATAGAAGGTTTAACAGGAACAGGAGAAGGTTGAACTGGTATAGTTTCTATTACATCTTCTGCTTCTTTGGAGGATCCCTCATAGTCTTTGTGGTACTCTTTTCCAGATCTTGTACCAGCAAAAGTTTCTTCTTCAGACTCAGGAGAAAAAAGTACCATATTATAGGATTTAGTCTTTCTTTCCTTAGCCTTCTTCTTGTGAGGGTTGTTACGAGGAACTTCAGAACCCAATCCAGCAGTGGAATTCTGATTTTGAATTTGTAAAGGAAGACGTATTCCTTTATCATAATTCAAACCTTCTGTCTTTTGAAAGTCGTAACCCATCTTCCTCATGAGAATGACAGATTGCTGACTATACAAGTAGATAGGCAGTGAACTTTGGACATGTGTTTCAGCACAGGAAGAGGAAGAAACCTCTGCAACTGCAGGAGAATGAAGCATAGACGTCTCTGTAGTTAAAGGAGGAGAAGGATTCAGGATACGAGGAGAAATTCCTGTTGGAGCTTTTTCATAAGCAGCAAAGACTTGTTGTGCCCGGTATAAAGGAACACTATTCATGGCTAGCCACTGCTGATGAGTAAGCTTGAGCTTGGTAGGAGGAGCTAGATTTGGAGGACAGATGTTTAGTCCTTTCAGTCTATCTTCTAGAGGAAGGCCATCCCATAGATGATTCAAGTCATCAGGATTTGGAATAACATGAGAAATCATGTTGCAGATTTTGACTTTCTTACCTTTCTTGGATTTTAAAGTTTTACCTTCATTTTCCAACTCAGGTACTAAGTCAGGATGTACCCACATGATTTCACCATTCTTCAATGTGAGCGGCAGCAATCCTGTATTTTCTTCCCTGGCAGGCAGAATATTCACGATCTTCATCGTCGCCTTCGAAATTGGGATAATTCCATCTGGGACTTGCTGTGGAGGAAAATCCCCGAACTGAAGAGAAACCATATTGGTCGTAACCGTATGGTCATCATTGGTTAAAGCGATAGCGCCACCATTTATCAGCTCTTGGATCTTCTTTTTCAAGACATAGCAAGTACTGGTAGGATGATTAATGTATCTATGATAGATACAATATTTTGGATTGTCAGTCAGATTCACCCCATTAGGCCTTTTTGGCTCTGGAATCTAAAGTTTACCACTTTTCACCAGACATTGAAATATCCCTGGGATATCACTTTCGTCAAAAGAGTATTCTTCCTTTGGCCTGGAAGATTCCTGATTATTTGGCGTCATTTTGTTCTTGGAAAGACTGACCATAAGAGTATCTTTTCCTTTCACATTACGATTGCCAGGATTATTACCAGGATTACTTTTCTTCCCTTTATCTTCTGAAGCGAAAATTATCCCGTGTTCACGAGCCAACCTACCATTGGTCTCGGCAGAAACTGCTGCTATGATAAATAAAGCCCAATCTGTGAATTGGGAACCCATGAAGACAACAATGGATAGTCGCAGATTTATCTTGTATGTATCAATCAACGCTGAATCTGGCATACCAGGAGGCATCTTTAGAGTAGCCTGTCGGAAACGTTCAATGAACGTCCGAGTATCTTCTTTTTCCTTTTGTTTGATTTCTATCAAGGAGGACATGTTCATGTCCATACCTCCTTCATAGAAGTGGGAGAGAAACATTGCCTTGAATTCGTCAAAAGACGAAATAGAGTTATCGGGTAAGCTACGATACCAGTCGTAAGCTGAACCCGTCAGGCACCCGATGAACACTCGAGTGAGAAGAGCATCATTTTTCTGCAAGTGTACAGTCATAATATCAAAGTAATTGATATATTGACTGGGAGATGCTTTTCCATCGAATAAAACCATGGATTGTGGCTTAAACTTCGGTGGAAAGGGTACATTATTCCAATGAGGAGGATAAGGTTGCTTAATCCCTAACCTCTGGAGCTGATCTTTGTGCCTCAAAACTTCAAACTGTGCCTTGAGTTCAAGCACTGCTTGAATGGCTTCACTGGTTTGAGGAAGCACATTTGATTGAATAGTCGTTGGATGTACCGTAACCCCCACTGGAGGTGGTACATCTTCTAGAATGATGGGATCTGGAGATGCAGAATTTTGATTAACAGCAGGAACTTGAATATTCAAAGGTATATCAGCCTCTTGACTATCTTGAGTTTGTGCTACTACTGGTACCGGAGTTATTACTGTAGGTTGAACAGTTTGCTGATTCAAAATTATCTGATGCATGCTTTGCACCATGTTAAGCATGTCTTTCAATGATTGCTCCACGGCAGTGAGACGTTGTTCCGTATTAGCAGATGACGTCTCAGGTTCATCTCCAACAGCGTAGGATTCAACCTCTCTTGAAGATATAGAGGGATTAGTATAGAAGTATGAATCCACACTATCGGTATCAGATTCAAAAGATTGAGTACCCCCAGCTTCTGAATCAGAAGTCTGCAATTGTCTTTGTCTTCTTGATCGAGTATTCTGATATACTCCTTCAAAGGAATCAAGAAGCCTGTTGAACTGTTGTTGACCTGGGGTTTGGGACATATTCCGTCTTGGATGTCGTCCTCTGTTAGTATGAGATGCCATGTTGACTGACACATATGACAGCTCATGTTCTTGGTCTTCAGCTTGATGTTGAGGCGAGTTAAAACTTAAACGATAAAAAACTGACCGTTTTGAAGCCGAACAACAACAGTTGATCACAACCTGGTGATATTTACAATGATGTTTTTCTTGGGGGAATATTACCGGAGATTGTCTGTTCTTACGTTTTTGCATTAGCAATTCACGTAAATCAGAAGGAACAGATGGAGTATTCTTCTTTATTACATTTGGGATAGAAAAACGTTTATTCCCTTGTGTATAAAGAAGATTACTGGCTGCATTCGCAGAACCAAACTGTACATTTTTACGCTTTTGGAGCTGTATGCGTAAATCTTGAGATTTAGCACGAAGGACTCCATTTTCATGGCGTGTAATTTGTAAGTTTGGTACTTTACGTAAAGCAGTATAAGAAGGTTGTTGGTGTAGGACAGAAGCTTTACCAACGACATTTTTACGCTGCACACGTTTAGGTACATTAACATTAGATGTGCAAACATCATTATGAATTTTATCTACACTGTCAAAGACAGGAGACTTACCTTTACGCGTGGAGCATAAAAATTGATTATCTACCACATCACAGACGGGAGATTTTGCTTTACGCGAGGAGCGTAATTTATTTGGGCCTACCACGTCACCGACGGGAGACTGATTCTTACACTCAGAAGCATAAACTTTAGAGCTGCCCCATTACGAATGGGAGATTCATTCTTATGTACTGAGCGTAAAATTTGGTTCTTACCCACTGAGCTTAAAACTTGATTCTTACGCAGTGGGCGTGAAACCTGATTATCTTCACCGTTACAAACGGAAGATAAATCGTCACACTTTGAGTGCAACTCTGAAGTAAGGACTGCCTCGTTACGAACGGGAGCCCCTACGACAGGAGTGGGAAGAATTCCCTTGTCATCAGAAGCAACAGAGAGATCAAAAACCACTTTGGATTTGGGAATCCAAACTTTTCGTGCTTTGCGAGACTTTTGAACATTGGAGTGGCGAGAACCACCCCCAGTTCGGAGCATTTCTTCATAGGCAGTCTGGTCGAAGTGCACAACCAGAGTCTTCTTGGTCGAACCAACCGAAACATCATCATATTGAGCAATCGCCTCCTCGTTATAGGAGAAGGTCGTCCCCAGCAGAGTCGCCATTTTGTTTCACTTAACAAAAATGCCAAACAAAAGTTGGATTTTGAAAATAAAATGAAAAAAAGTACAAGGAGTACAAATTTGATTCTGGGAAAGTATTGCTATGGAAGTCTGATCTGTAAATGATCACTTTGTTCCTTGGACCATATGATGATGATGAAGATCACTGCTTGAAGTAGAACAACTTAGAAGAACTGAGTCACCAGAAAGGTATCGACGTACTTGGGCACTGATGGCGAGGCCAAATGCTTTCCTACTTTGCTTCACTCTGTTCTGAAAGAAAAGTTGAAGAAGAATGCTCCGAAGAATCAAAATCTCGAAGTTCTGATCTCTGTATTCTCTCCTGTCTCTCTGTCTGTGTTGTTATGAGAAAAATAAGTCTATTTATAGACTTGGGCTCTGGTGCGTAAAAACTCAGCAAAAGTTCCGCCGTTACGCTAACAACCGCAACCCACGATCAAAGTCATCCTCTGTATACATTGACACGTGTCCCATCAATTTAGTAAGAATAGGATGCACGTACACACGTTCTTCGGGATGTGTGGCATAAAAGCCATGTAGGCAAACCACGTTCCAAATTGATCAGAAAGAACAGGGCGTAAAAATAGCCTCAATGTACTATGAGCGTAAAGCAATAGATTGAGCGTAAAGTAGCTTTGACGTAGACTTCCTGCGTAAAGTGGTTGTTAAATAACCTTGAGCATAAAAATAGCTCAAATAGACTTTACGCACACGTCAACTGTTGAGCGTAAAAGCTCGTATAGTCCTCGTACGTAAAAGAAGCCATAGTGTGAGCGTAAAGTAGCTCAATCCACATACTAAACGACAACATTGGTCTCTGTATAAAACAAATTCCTTGGAATTCTGTGATATATGCCATCATTAATATCTTCATGTCAGAGTTTGCATTAAATGCAAGACTTGACAGCTTTGTCCAGCGTAAAAGTGGCTAGCTTGTCCTGGGCGTAAAACGATGGATGTAGATCCGAGCGTAAAATAACCAGCCTTCTTCAGGCGTAAAGTGATTAGCCTCTCCTTGGCATAAAGGGGATCAATTTGAGTAGACTGATCTATCACTTTGACCCTTTTTGTGAAGCACTTTTTATGCTCCTACATCTAGGGGAAATTATCCGGGCTATCTTCCATGGCCCCTAACTCAACTTTTCGTCGGTGCCCCGAAACGTAAAGTACGTCTGGCTAGACGAGTTGAGGGTATATATATATATATATATATATCTTGTGGTTAATTATTAGTTACTCTTTAATCAACCATTTTTTAATTACGTGATAATTGAATTTATATGTTAGACGACGTTCTGGTGGCCCCCCATCGTGAGGACGCGATCCACAGGACCTACAGAAGCGCTGCCTCGAAGAAGATACGGGATATGATTCATGACCTTAAAATGGGACAGACGCGGCCGAATTGGATCCGGCATGACTATTATGAGGAGCTTTTGGATAAGATGGATACTCCTACGTACAAGGAGAAATCGGAGAAGGAGAAAGCAAACCGACGGACCGCGGGGCTTCATTCGGGGGGATCAAGGCCCTACGCAGCGGCGCATGCAAATCTGGTGAGATACCGCAAATTCATTTAACTATCAAATTCGATATTATTAATATACGAAGTTAATTAAATTCTACGAAAATTTTGTGTACAGACCCAACGGGCGGTGAAAGAGGGAAAAGCGTCAGAATTGGTCACCATGCTTGATGTGTTCCAGCATACGCACAAGAGGCGGAAGGACGGGAGCTTCGTCGATGATAGGGCCAAGGATACTGATGTAATTACTTACGTTTATGAGATTTACGTTAGAATTTAAAGTATTCTGACTATAACTTAGATAAACTTAGGATTCACACTATAACTTAGTGAAACATAGGATTAAGATTACAACTTAGGTAAACTTATAGTATAAACATATTCATTTGATAGGCTGTGTATCGTGAGGCCCTTATTCGGGCGCAGTTATCTGCTGCCGAGGATGTCGGTAAAACGACGCCCGTCCGGACGCCCTCTTCTATGGCCGCTTGCAACGACTTGTTCGTAGATACCGTCGGCGGCTTTAAGAAAGGGCGCCTGTACGGAGTCGGCTCCCTGGCGTCGTTGCACATGGCGACTCAAAGATTTCCACCGACACCACCTCCTCCCGCGGTCCCGGCAGACGATGATGTGAGGTCACTGCTTATGCAGCTGTACGATGCGGTATCATTCTTGCGGGGGCAAATTGCCACGTACTTTCTACCTCCTTCTACTACTGTCGGTCCGTCTGCTGCTGGTGCTGGTCCGTCTGCTGCTGGTGTCGGTCCGTCTGCTGCTGGTGCCGGTCCTTCTTCCGTCGGTCTTCTTTCTTTCAATCCTGCTGCCCCTCTGGTACCGCCTTCGACTGTGACGACACTCCTTAACCTCATGTCGCCAGAGCAACTATGCCAACTTCCTGTAGTGCTCTATCCCGCAAAGTCAATCGGAGGAATCGAAACGTCGACGAAGTTCGGTCTTAGCCTTGCAACGGCTACTTGAAGGCTCGCTCAGTCGAGGCGACTCCTCGCTCAGGTGGGATAGTTTCGGTGAACTCGCCTCATCTTAGCCTTCACTTAATAACTCGCATGTTTTTAAATTGCACAAGTTAGGCTTGTTAATAAAAGAGACACATCCACATAGCTAAGGAAATAATTCCGACGGGTCGGAATGTCTTAGAACATGGAAAATGGTCCTACGGTCTGCTTAGAAGTCGGCTCAGCATGCTTTCAAATGACACTCGATCCTTCGTTCCCGTGGCTTGGGAGAAGGATGTTGGCCTAAGCTGCTAAGTTGCCACGACGCTCGAATTAGCCTAAGTCATGGGCGTCGCTTGCTTGAATGCTTGATAAAGCATGAACGGTCCCGTCGTTTTGCCCCGACACTCAAATTAGCCTAAGTCATAGGCGTCTCCCGCATGAATGCTTGATAAAGCATACACGGTCCCTTCGTCCAAGGCTTGGCATAGCCTTCGTACGTCCCTTGAGTTAAGTCGTCTTGTACGGCTTTTGGCTTAAGTCTAGGCACCCGAGAACTTGATTGTTCAAGTCGAACGCGTGCACGACACGTTCCCTCGATGCGAAGCTTGGCGTAGCCTTTGCTCGTCAAGTCGTTGCACAAATAAGTTAGCCAAAGTATGCCAGTCGGTCTAAGCTATTTCTAGTACTGTCCCGCTCTATCTGCGTTTGTCAAGTCCCCTAGTACCTCGAGAACAAGGCTCGTCGTATGAAGTATATGACTTGAACGATAGTATCGCCTAGCGAATAAGGTCTGCCTAAGGCACGAGCATGGTCGATTTATTGAAAAGCATGCCACGGACAAAGAAAGTCCACGCGACTGGTTGTCGTCGAGATCGATCCCGCTACTTGGGAGTCTCGCAAAGTCTCGATAAGTCTCGTTCATAAGATCGATCCCGCTACTTGGGAGTCTCGACAAGTCTCGATAAGGAATCATGCGAGATAGGTTCCGCTACTTGGGAGTCTCGATAGAAAGATGGAAAGCATGGTCATGTTAAGGAAGGACTTGGTAGATCGAGTTGAGTCTTGCATGATCATTAGAAAACTTGCACGCAAGGGCAAAATTCCTCGAGCGATCCCAGGGCCGGGTTTATGTTTTACCTAGGAAGAATTGTAGATATTGTACGGCCTTCACCGACGGTACGACTCGCTGAAGTGAACCAGCACAATATAGGCTACGGGTCATTCGGTGGGAGCTCGTACCTCGACCATACGAATTGGCACCATATGCATAAGATCCATGATAGCTTGACATTGCTAGTGACCACTCATATAGATGTGTTGGCAAGAGCGGCTATCCGCGTGTATGCCTTTCGATTGCGTTGGGTAATAGCAAGTTATGTGTTGAGTTATCAAGTCATGCTTATTGCAAGAACAAGTCTTGAGTCGGCATGGGTTAAGGTGTGCACGGTTGCATCACAAATCTGGAGTCTAAGGGATGGCTATAGCAAGGATACGTGCTTCGGCATGAATGTGGTCTCGTCTCGAGGTTAAGTCAGGAAGGGCCGCAAGGCAACTTGGTTAAGTCTGGTCGGTACTTGGGAGGCATGGCCTCAACTTTATGGCACGATCTAGTCTACTGGCACGACCTGTACGAGTCGTCCCCTTAACGTCGTTGGCACGCGAATGATCTGAAGGCATATGAAAGAAGTGGAAGTCTTGGCACGGTCGAATCGCATAAGTTCCTACTCGGTTAGGCACTGCCTCGAATACATTGAAGTCACGAATAGAGTATAGCACGACCATGTCGTTGCGTCACTAAGTATAGGCCAAGACGTCTTCATCCTAAATATTGATCCTAAGGCAAGACTAGAAAGACAATTGAAAGGGATTTAAACTTCACAAAGTAAATGAACGTGTCGGTTTTGTATGGGTGGGCGAGGAGCTCACTCCACCAGTACAGTTGAGTACTGACACCCACACAGTTTTAATGTGCAGGCACAGGTAGAAGCTCATGGCACGAAGGTCGCTTGGATGCGTTAAGGCACGGAGTTCCATGGTGATTCGAAGCGTGCGGTCGCGTGGAGTCAAAGACTTATACAGGACATAATGTATGGACATTGCCTTCCGAAGCTTCCGCTGGCTCAAGCATTATATCGAGAGATGAGAGAGAGCAGAGTGACCTGTAAAATGAGAGAAAAGTGAGCACGAGAGACTTGTAATCATGGCCTTTAAATTTGATTGTTCAATATCAATAAAGAGCTCTTTTGAAAAACTTGTGTTTTGCCTTTAAATTTTCGCTACATGTTCAATGTTTCTGCTTGGGACTTATGTGCGATGACCCCATCGTTGCCACTGTAATCGGCCGTTACGAAACTGCCTTGTACTAGCACAATCTAGGCTCGTACGGCATCACGCCTTAGCGAGGACGATAGCTCCTACGGGAGCGGGGCGTGACATAATGGTATCAGAGCACGGCTTTACGTCCTTGGACTTCATGTCGGTCTATCAGTTTTGAAAGCTCGTCGTTGGAAAAAAAGTGTGCGCTCTCTCTCAAATATCCCTTGGCATGTCGATACAATAAGTCTAAATATTTTTAAAAGCTCGTACATGCGTTCAATCGAACGCATCGATTGGCCGTTGCCGGACGCATCGGTAGGCCTTTGTGCCAAACGGTGTCAACTTCACTTGATAGAAAACACGTGCTAAAGTTAGCAAGTCGTGCACATGCCCAACTAGTCCTACATTGACATTAGCAAATGAGCGTGCAAACTCGGAGTATAGTCCATACGGGATGGCTATGCACACGGCCTTTGGCTAAGTTGTGCCGCGTGTCGCGCACCTCAACTTTTGGTGCAATCGAATCGCGAGCAATATTAAGTATCGCTCGGTCGGGAATAGAGATACACTTAGAGTGTATATCGATAGAAACACTATCAGGACTAATGCTTAGGCGTACATGGAAGTTTGGTTTGGACTTTGAGGAATGGTGCGAACGACTTAGTACGTCGAGACGACGTGAGCGATTACGCTAGAGATTCGTCGAACGAATCTGAAAGATGTGTTAGCGAGTAATGCAAACATGATTTGGACTAGATCGGATGGCTCGAATCCTGAGTGGTGTATGGTTTGTCTCAGAAATCATTCGAGCAAAAATTGAGGATTACGAGTAATAACGAGTATGTCGGCGAGGCGATGCGATCGCGCAAAGCCTTAGAACGCATCACGCTTAGTTGGTCGTGACTTCGAATGTTCCGAACGAGATGTCGTTCGGACAACTTGTCAATGGGCAACGCGAGTTAGAAAGCGATTCGAAACGATGAATAAAAGTGAATGTCTTGATCGAGAAAACCTAGAGGATCGTGCTTGTGATTTTAGATTTGGTCGAATGGAATTATGGTATATCCAACTCGGACAACAGCATCAGTGTACGACTCGGAGTTTATTGCAAAAGGAAGATCGTCGGGTTACATACATCATCGATGGTATTGAGGCGTATCAAAGATCGATGTGCGATAACTCGGGGGTACTCTGATTCGAGGAACGATGATCGTGTAAAATGTCATTGTTTCGATGGATGCTATACTCGGGATATTGTAATGTGTCAAAAAAAAGATAGACTTGGCTCGAGAATTTTTTAGTTGAACGAATGACGGTCAAACTATCGAACTGAGATCTTGGCTTGGATGAAAAAGAAAATGTTTGGATTTGCTTTGTCGACAACCACAACGTTAACGTTCTTGTCTTATGCGAGCGCAATTCCAGCCTCGCACATGCGTCACACCGATTAGGGCGATCACTCCGCGTGAGCGCTGGAATGGTGATTCATACAGCGGGGGTGATCGAACTTGCATGACGTGGCAATTTGTATGCATCGACTTGTGGTTTGACGTAAAGGTGAACTCGAGAATGACTCGGTGTGCTGGACGTTTGAACTTGAGGATTGAGTAGGTCTAATCTGCGTATCAAGAATGAATTAGTCTAGACTCAAGCAAGAGTTATGCCCCGATGAGAATGATTATTCCGCGGAAGCATTGCATGGTGATTCATGGACCACCGTAGATGTTCGGACTCGCGTGAGATTGGGACACAACATATTGTCGAGCTAGAAGACCTCGTGATCGAATACATGAATTGGTTAGAGTTGGTGATTTGAATGGATTCGAATATGCGCAACGCGTGCCTTGATGCGAATTAGGTGATCGTGCTCGATGTTTAGAAATCTGAGTGACACGAGCTTGGATAGAAAATCCCATATTACCGACTTGGTTTGATCCTAGGATTGGGGTCAGTGTTGGCATTATTATTGGAGAACTATGATTCCAATCCTGACATTGACTTAGCCTTGAGAAATGGTCTAGCGATTAGGCGCGACGCCCCTGTTTCAAGAGTTAGCAATCGTAAGATTGATCTTGAGGATTGGTATGGATGGATAGAGCGAATCGAGAATAGAAATACCCCTCATGAGATTCCGCTGACATGCATATATTTCAGGGACGCCTGAGTATGTGCACGAGACAACTCGAGTGAGAATGACGAATTCTCTATCATACGGTTTTGCTGAAATGCATGTATTTTGGGGACGCCTGGAATGCGTGCACGATCCAGCCAAGTGATACGTTGAGTTCAAGCAAGACTTGTGGAATGAAAAGTGTTGAGGATTTGAGATCGTGTTAAAGGAAAAAGATTGATGATAGTGTAAGCGTAGCTCGGAATCGAAAAAATGCGTAGGCGAAGTGTGTATGATAAATTATCGTGTACCTCGCACGAAAGTTATAGTTCCGTGTCTAGGCACAATTAAGTCTTGGCCATAGAATTGGTAGGATGGCTTGCCTTCAGGAAAGTCTCGAGGACGAGACTTGTTCTGAGTGGTGTATGTTGTAGTACCCCATCCCACAAAGTCAATCGGAGGAATCGAAACGCCGACGGCGTTCGGTCTTAGCCTTGCAACAGCTACTTGAAGGCTCGCTCGGTCGAGGCGAGTCCTCGCTCAGGTGGGGTAGTTTCGGTGAACTCGCCTCATCTTAGCCTTCACTTAATAACTTGTATGTTTTCAACTTGCACAAGTTAGGCTTGTTAATAAAAGAGACGCATCCACATAGCTAAGAAAATAATCCCGACGGGTCGGAATGTCTTAGAACATGGAAAATGGTCCCACGGTCTTCTTAGAAGTCGGCTCAGCGTGCTTTCAAATGACACTCGATCCTTCGTTCCCGTGGCTTGGGAGAAGAAAGTTGGCCTAAGTTGCTAAGTTGCCACGACGCTCGAATTAGCCTAAGTCATAGGCGTCGCCCGCTTGAATGCTTGATAAAGCATGAACGGTCCAGTCGTTTTACCCCGACACTCAAATTAGCCTAAGTTATAGGCATCGCCCGCATGAATGCTTGATAAAACTTGTACGGTCCCTTCGTCCAAGGCTTGGCATAGCCTTCGTACGTCCCGTGAGTTAAGTCGTCATGCACGGCTTTTGGCTTAAGTCTAGGCACCCGAGAACTTGGTTGTTCAAGTCGAACGCGTACACGACACGTTCCCTCTTTGCGAAGTTTGGCGTAGCCTTTGCTCGTCAAGTCATTGCGTAAATATGTTAGCCAAAGTATGCCAGTCGGTCTAAGCTGTTTCTAGTACTGTCCCGCTCTATCTGCAGTTGTCAAGTCGCCTAGTCCCTCGAGAACAAGGCTCGTCGTATGAAGTATATGACTTGAGTGATAGCGTCGCCTAGCGAACAAGGTCTGTCTAAGGCATGAGCCATGGTTGGTTTATTGAAAAGCATGCCACGGACAAAGAAAATCCACGCGACTGGTTGTCGCCGAGATCAGTCCCGCTACTTGGGAGTCTCGCAAAGTCTCGATAAGTCTCGTTAACGAGATCGGTCCCGCTACTTGGGAGTCTCGACAAGTCTCGATAAGGAATCACGCGAGATAGGTCCCGCTACTTGGGAGTCTCGATAGAAAGATAGAAAGCATGGTCATGTTAAGGAAGGACTTGGTAGATCGAGTTGAGTCTTGCATGGTTATTGGAAAACTTGCGCACAAGGGCAAAATTCCTCGAGCGATCCCGGGGTGCCGGGTTCGTGTCGGCCTAGGAGGAATTGCAGATATTATACGGCCTTCACCGACGGTACGTCTCGTTGAAGTAAACCGGCATAATATAGGCTGCGGGTCATTCGGTGGGAGCTCGTACCTCGACCACGCGAATTGGCACCGTATGCATAAGATCCAGGGTAGCTTAACATTGCTAGTGACCACTCATATAGATGTGTCGGCAAGAGCGGCTATCCGCGTGTATGCCATTGGATTGCGTCGAGTACTAGCAAGTTATGTGTTGGGTTATCAAGTCATGCTTATTGCAAGCACAAGTCTTGAGTCGGCACGGGTTAAGGTGCGCACGGTTGCATCACAAATCTGGAGTCTAAGGGATGGCTATAGCAAGGATAAGTGCTTCGGCATGAATGTGGTCTCGTCTCAAGTTTAAGTCAGAAAGGGCCGTAAGGCAACTTGGTTAAGTTTGGTCGGTACTTGGGAGGCACGACCTCAACTTCATGGAACGATCAAGTCCACTGGCACAACCTGCACGAGTCGTTCCCTTGACGTCGTTGGCATACGAATGATCTGGAGGCATATGAAAGAAGTGGAAGTCTTGGCATGGTCGAATCACATAAGTTTCTACTCGGCGAGGCACTATCTCGAATACATTGAAGTCACGAATAGAGTATAGCACGACCCTGTCGTTGTGTCGCCAAGTATAGGCTAAGACGTCCTCGTCCTAAAAATTGATCCTAAGGCAAGCCTAGAAATACAATCGAAAGGGATTTAAACTGCACAAAGTAAATGAACGTGTCGGTTTTGTATGGGTGGGCGAGTAGCTCACTCCACCAGTACAGTTGAGTACTGACACCCACACAGTTTTCATGTGCAGGAACATGTAGAAGCTCATGGCGCGGAGCTCGCCTAGATGCGTCAAGGCATGGAGTTCCTTGGCGATTCGAAGCGTATGGCCGCGTGGAGTCAAAGACTTATACAGGACATAATGTATGGACATTGCCTTCTGAAGCTTCCGCTGGCTCAAGCATTGTATCGAGAGATGAGAGAGAGCAGAGTGACTTGTAAAATGAAAGAAAATTTAGCACGAGAGACTTGTATTCATGGCCTTGTGCCCCAATGTAATCTGATTGTTCAATATCAATAAAGAGCTCTTTTGAATAACTTGTGTTTTGTCTTTAAATTTCTGCTGCATGTTCAATATTTCTGCTTGGGACTTCTGTGCGACGACCCCGTCGCCGTCGCTGTAATCGGCCGTTATGAAACATCCTTGCATGAGCGCAATCTAGGCTCGTACGGCATCACGCCTTAGTAAGGATGATCGCTCCTACAGGAGCGGAGCATGACATAATGGTATCAGAGCACGGCTTTACGTCCTTGGACTTTATGTCGGTCTACAAGTTTTGAAAGCTCGTCGTTGGAAAAAGAAGTGTGCGCTCTCTCTCAAATGTCCCTTAGCATGTCCATACAATAAGTCTAAATATTTTCAAAATCTTGTACATGCGTTCAATCGAACGCATCGATAGGCCATTGCCGGACGCATCTGTAGGCCTTTGTGCCGAACGGTGTCAACTTGACTTGATAGAAAACACGTGCTAAAGTTAGCAAGTCGCGCGCGTGCCCAACTAGTACTACGTCGACATTAGCAAATGAGCGTGCAAACTCGGAGTATAGTCCGTACGGGATGGCTATGCATACGGCCTTTGGCTAAGTTGTGTCCCGTGTCGCGCACCTCGACCTTTGGTGCAATCGAATCACGAGCATTATTAAGTATCGTTCGGTCGGGAATGGAGATACACTGAGAGTGTATATCGACAGAAATACTATCAGGACTAACGCTTACGCGTACACGGAAGATTGGTTTAGACTTTGAGGAATGGTGCGAACGACTTAGTACGTCGAGACGACGTGAGCGATTACGCTAGAGATTCGTCGAACGAATCTAAAAGATGTATTAGTGAGTAATACAAACATGATTTGGACTAGATCGGATGGCTCGAATCCTGAGTAGTGTATGATTTGTCTTGGAAATCATTCGAGCGAAACTTGAGGATTACGAGTAATAACGAGTATGTCGGCGAGGAGATGCGATCGCACAAAGCCTTAGAATGCGTCACGCTTTGTTGGTCGTGACTTCGAATGTTTCGAACGAGATATCGTTCGGACAACTTGTCAATGGGCAACGCGAGTTAGAAAGCGATTCGAAACGATGAATAAAAGTAAATGTCTTGATTGAAGAAACCTAGAGGATCGTGCTTGTGATTTCGGATTTGGTCGAATAGAATTATGGTATATCCAACTCGGACAATAGCATCAGTGCACGACTCGGAGTTCGTTGCAAAAGGAAGATCGTCGGGTTACGTACATCATCGATGGTATTGAGGCGTATCAAAGATCGATGTACGATAACTCGGGGGTACTCTGATTCGAGGAACGATGATCGTGTAAAATGTTATTGTTTCGATGGATGCTATACTCGGGATATTGTAATATGTCGAGGAAAAGATAGACTTGGTTCAAGAATTTTCTAGTTGAACGAATGACGGTCAGACTATCGATCTGAGATCTTGGCTTGGATGAAAATGAAAATATTTGGATTTGCTTCGTCGACAACCACAACGTTGACGTTCTGGTCTTATACGAGCGTAACTCCAGCCTCGCACATGCGTCACACTGATTAGGGCGATTATTCCGCGTGAGCGCTGGTATGGTGATTCATACAGCGGGGGTGATCGAACTTGCATGGTGTGGCGATTTGTATGCATCGACTTATGGTTTGACGCAAAGGTGAACTCGAGAATGACTCGATGTGCTGAATGTTCGAACTTGAGGATTGAGTAGGTCCAATCTGCGTATCGGGAATGAATTAGTCTAGACTCAAACAAGAGTTACGCCCCGATGAGAATGATTATTCTGCGGGAGCGTTGCATGGTGATTCATGGACCACCGTAGATGATCGGACTCGCGTGAGATTGGGACACAACATATTATCGAGCTAGAAGACCTCGTGATCGAATACATGAATTGGTTAGAGTTGGTGATTTGAATGGATTCGAATACGCGCAACGCGTGCCTTGATGCGAATTAGGTGATCGTGCTCGATATTTAGAAATCTGAGTGAAGCGAGCTTGGGTAAAAAACCTCGTATTACCGACTTGGTTTGACCCTTGGATTGGGGCCAGTGTTGGCATTATTGTTGAAGAAATATGATTCCAATCCTGACATTGGCTTAGCCTTGAGAAATAGCCTAGCGATTAGGCGAGACGCCCCTGTTTCAAGAGTTAGCAATCGTAAGATTGATCTTGAGGATTGGTATGGATGGAAAGAGCGAATCAAGAATAGAAATACCCCTCACAAGATTCAGCTGACATTCATATATTTCAGGGACGCCTGAGTATGTGCATGAGGCGACTCGAGTGAGAATGACGAATTCTCTAACATACAGTTTTGCTGAAATGCATGTATTTTGGGGACGCCTGGAATACGTGTACGATCCAGCCAAGTTATACGTTGAGTTCAAACAAGACTTGAGGAATGAAAAGTGTTGAGGATTTGAGATCGTGTTAAAGGGAAAAGATTGATGATAGTGTAAGCGTAGCTCGGAATCGAAGAAACGCGTAGGCGGAGTGTGTACGATAAATTATGGTGTACCTCGTACGACTGTTATAGTTTCGTGTCTAGGCACGATTAAGTCTTGGCCATAAAAATGGTAGGATGGCTTGCCTTCAAGAAAGTCTCGAGGACGAGACTTGTTCTGAGTGGTGTATGTTGTAGTGCCCCGTCCCGCAAAGTCAATCGGAGGAATCAAAACGCCGGCAACGTTCGGTCTTAGCCTTGCAACGACTACTTGAAGGCTCGCTCGGTCGAGGCGACTCCTCGCTCAGGTGGGGTAGTTTCGGTGAACTCGTCTCATCTTAGCCTTCACTTAATAACTCGTATGTTTTCAACTTGCACAAGTTAGGCTTGTTAATAAAAGAGACGCATCCACATTGCTAAGGGAATAATCCCGACGGGTCGGAATGTCTTAGAACATGGAAAATGGTCCCACGGTCTACTTAGAAGTCGGCTCAGTGTGCTTTCAAATAAAACTCGATCCTTCATTCCCGTGGCTTGGGAGAAGGAAGTTGGCCTAAGTTGCTAAGTTGCCACGACGCACAAATTCGCCTAAGTCATAGGCGTCGCCCGCTTGAATGCTTGATAAAGCATGAACGGTCCCGTCGTTTTGCCCCGACACTCAAATTAGCCTAAGTCATAGGCGTCGCCCGCATGAATGCTTGATAAAGCATTCACGGTCCCTTCGTCCAAGGCTTGGCATAGCTTTCGCACGTCCCGTGAGTTAAGTCGTCATGCACGACTTTTGGCTTAAGTCTAGGCACCCGAGAACTTGGTTGTTCAAGTCGAACGCGTGCACGGCACGTTCCCTCGATGCGAAGCTTGGGGTAGTATTTGCTCTTAAGTTGTTGCGCAAATAAGTTAGACAATGTATGCCAGTCGGTCTAAGCTGTTTCTAGTACTGTCCCGCTCTATCTGCGGTTGTCAAGTCGCCTAGTCCCTCGAGAATATGGCTCGTCGTATGAAGTATATGACTTGAGCGATAGCGTCACCTAGCGAACAAGGTCTGTCAAAGGCACGAGCCATGGTCGATTTATTGAAAAGCATGTCACGGACAAAGAAAGTCCACGCGACTGGTTGTCACCGAGATCGGTCCCGCTACTTGGGAGTCTCGCAAAGTCTCGATAAGTCTCATTCACGAGATCGGTCCCGCTACTTGGGAGTCTCGACAAGTCTCGATAAGGAATCATGCGAGGTAGGTCCCTCTACTTGGGAGTCTCGATAGAAAGATGGAAAGCATGGTCATGTTAAGGAAGGAATTGGTAGATCGAGTTGAGTCTTGCATGGTAATTGGACAACTTGTGCGCAAGGGCAAAATTTCTGGAGTGATCCCGGGGCGCCGGGTTCGTGTCGGCCTAGGAAGAATTGTAGATATTGTACGGCCTTCACTGACGGTACGACTCGCTGAAGTGAACCGGCACAATATAGGTTGCGGGTTATTCGGTGGGAGTTCGTACCTCGACCACGCGAATTGGCACCGTATGCATAAGATCCAGGATAGCTTGACATTGCTAGTGACCACTCATATAGATGTGTCGGCAAGAGCGGCTATTCGCGTGTATGTCTTTGGATTGCGTCCAGTACTAGCAAGTTATGTGTTGGGTTATCAAGTCATGCTTATTGCAAGCACAAGTCTTGAGTCGGTACGGGTTAAGGTGTGCACAGTTGCATCACAAATCTGGAGTCTAAGGGATGGCTATAGCAAGGATACGTGCTTCGGCATGAATGTGGTCTCGTCTCGAGTTTAAGTCAGGAAGGGCCGTAAGGCAACATGGTTAAGTCTGGTCGGTACTTGGGAGGCACGGCCTCAACTTTATGGCACGATCAAGTCCACTGGCACGACCTGCACGAGTCGTCCCCTTGACGTCGTTGGCACGCGAATGATCTGGAGGCATATGAAAGAAGTGGAAGTCTTGGCACGGTCGAATCGCATAAGTTCCCACTCGGCGAGGCACTGCCTCGAATACATTGAAGTCACGAATAGAGTATAGCACGACCCTGTCGTTGCGTCGTAAAGTATAGGCCAAGACGTCCTCGTCCTAAAAATTGATCCTAAGGCAAGACTAGAAAGACAATCGAAAGAGATTTAAACTGCACAAAGTAAATGAACGTGTCGGTTTTGTATGGGTGGGTGAGGAGCTCACTCCACCAGTACAGTTGAGTACTGACACCCACACAGTTTTCATGTGCAGGCACAGGTAGAAGCTCGTGGCGCGGAGCTTACTTGGATGCGTCGAGGCACGAAGTTCCTTGGCGATTCGAAGCGTGCGGCCGCGTGGAGTCATAGACCTATACAGGACATAATGTATGGACATTGCCTTCCGAAGCTTCCGCTGGCTCAAGCATTGTATCGAGAGATGAGAGAGAGCAGAGTGATTTGTAAAATGAGAGAAAAGTGAGCACGAGAGACTTGTAATCATGGCCTTGCGTCCCAATGTAATTTGATTGTTCAATATCAATAAAGAGCTCTTTCGAATAACTTGTGTTTTGCCTTTAAATTTCCGCTGCATGTTCAATGTTTCTGCTTGGAACTTCTGTGCGACGATCCCGTTGCCGCCGCTGTAATCGGTCGTTATGAAACTTCCTTGCATGAGCGCAATCTAGGCTCGTGCGGCATCACGCCTTAGCGAGGACGATCGCTCCTACGGGAGCGGGGTGTGACACTTTCTGGCAATGTCTTCGACGGATTGCCGCCTACATAGTGGAGCAGTATTATCGTCGGTCGCAGGAGGGAGTACGACCACCGGACGATCAAACTCCTCCTCCTCCTTGAAGTATTGTATTTGAATAGTTTTTAAATTTTGAATATTTGTGGAAATTTCGGATATTATAACGACGTATATTAGTTTTTAATTTTTGGATAATTGGTGTGTATTTTATATTTGTTTGGGTGATGCATATTTGTGGTGCATTATATTCGTGTGTGATTTTTGT
The DNA here is from genome assembly GCA_029216955.1 of Iris pallida. Lineage (NCBI taxonomy): Eukaryota > Viridiplantae > Streptophyta > Magnoliopsida > Asparagales > Iridaceae > Iris > Iris pallida. The sequence goes on along the minus strand of JANAVB010002600.1, from coordinate 9,298,175 downwards.
TGGATTATATATTGGTCTATGTGATTGTATATTGTGATTATATATTGGTCCGATGTTCGGATGTTGTGTGAAGAGGGAAAGCTCTGCAATTTTTTTATAAAAAATTTCAGTTAGCGACGGACTAGTGACGGGTTGGCGACGGACAACCTCAGTTACCGACTACATTTCGACGGAAAATCCGTCGCTAACTGGAAGATTCCCAATATTTTTCAGTTAGCGACGGATAGCCGATGGAATATCTTACCTAGCGACGACCTTCCGACGGAACATTCGTCGGCAAGGTTCTGATGGTATGAAAGGTGCACAGAACTTTAGCGACGAACATTCCGTCGGTACTCCGTCGGTCTCTCGTCGACTTTCACTTGGCGACGGATATTCCGTCGCCAAATGTAGCGGCTAATTCGCGACGGTTTGGCGACTAACAGCGACGGATTAGCGACGGAATATTCGTCGCCATGGTTCTGGGAAGGTCAAATATATCCAGAATTGGGTCGACGGATTATCCGTCGCTATTCCGTCGCTAAGCCGTCACGAGGTAGCGACGAAAAGCGACGGAATAGCGACGGAACGATACCCTCTGATACACAGTAATGACGATTTTCCGATGGACTGTCCGTCGGTAAGGGTCTTTATAATTCACTATCTGATACTTGAATTCGACAAAACAACGTCGGTAAGTCGTCGCTAATGCAACGAATACTGACCACAGAAAGCCGTCGCTATTCCGTCGAGTGACGATTACGTAGCGACGGACGTTTTCTAGCGACGAGCTGATTGCCGACGGATTTACTTGATCAAAATCCGTCAGTGATCCGTCGCTAATCCGTTTGGTAGTGAGTAGATTGAACTCTCAGTCAATTTCGTACCCCTCCTCTTGTGGAAGAGCAGTAGATTGAATTCAAAGTTAATTCAACAATTGTATAAGAGGGGTAGATTGAATCCAAAGTTGATTCAACAAAAATATTCATCAACGAGTACAACAATGCATAGTTTGCAAAACTATTTGCTTCTATTACTTATTCCAGAACCAATACCAATACAAGTCAAACGAAAATTACAGCAACACTATGCTGCAATGCTACCGACATCAACTTAAAATTGTAGAATAACAATTATTTTATATTCGCTAATGTTAAAGCTCTTCTCTCATTTGCATGCGGGAAGCGGTGTTCCGCACAAGCATTTGTTGTGCTCGAAAAGGTATGCTCCAAACGGTCCGAAGTTGCCTCCACTTGGTATCTTTCCGCACAGCTTGTTGTAGCTCACATTAATCAATCGGACGTCCACCTCTATGATTTGGTTGGATATGCTCCCATAAATCTGATTGTGGCTGAGATCCACATTTAACGGGTTCACCGACGGATATTCCACGGGACTGAGATCGAAGAAAAGCTTGTTCCCAGCCAACGTGATCTGGGAAAGAGGCTTAGACTTGCCGAACAGAAACGAAGCATCGCCGGTGAGCTGGTTATCGTGCAAGTCTATGCTGTAGAATCCAACGTCGCCAAAGGAACGGGGGATCTCGCCGGTCAGCTTGTTATTTCCGACGTCGAAGGAGGGGAGCATGTCCTTGCTGATTTTGCTGAATAGGGAAGGTGGTATGCTCCCGGAGAGCTTATTTCCGTACAGATTGATGGAGTTAAGGTTAGGGAGGCTGCCGAGAGAAGAAGGGATGGCGCCTACGAATTTGCTGTTCCCTAGAGTTAGTTGCTCGAGGGCCGTCAGCGAGGAGAGAAAGGACGGACCGGGCCGGAGAGGTTGGTGCTATAGACGATCTGTCACTGTCGATGAAGGAAAAAAAAAAAAAAAACGAACATCAAGCTTTAAGGATGCCACTTTTAGAATTTGTCTCGGATCTCAAAATATGAAGTCCGACACTGGAGTTTCCTTGGTTGACATTGGACTTGATTTTCAATGAGTTGTTCTTTTTGGATTATCCGCATCAAATATCGTACAATCCTTTCAACAAAAGAAATGGACATTAAACATCAACAAAGAAGAAAAAAAAAAAAAAAATAAACAAATGGCCACCGAGTTCAACAGCTTGCTAAATATTATTTTCTTCATTTCTTGATTTTGAATCAAGTAAAACAACTCCAACAAAAATAGAAAAAACAACAACATTACACTGCACTTCATTGCTACTGACTGCAACTTAAAATCACAGAACAATACTTGGTAATAATCAATACAGGTCCTCTTCTCTTTCATTTTCATTTGCATGCAGGCAGCGGTGTCCCACACAAGCACTTGTTCTGTTCGAAGGACTGTGTTCCAAACTGTCCAAAGTTGCCTCCACTTGGTATCTTCCCGCACAGCTTGTTATAGCTCACATCAAATAATCCGAGGTTCGGCACCTCTGTGATTTGGTTAGATATTGTCCCATAAATCTGATTATGGCTGATATCAACATATCCGAGATTCAGTACTGGATATTCCACATGACTCAGATCGAAAGAGAGCTGGTTCCCTGCCAATGTGATCTGTGCAAGAGGCTTAGACTTGCCGAAGAGAAACGAAGCATCGCCGGTGAGCTGGTTGTTGTGAAAATCTATGTTATAGAATCCAACGTTGCCGAATGAACGAGGGATCTCGCCGGTCAATTTATTGCCTCCTACGAAGAAAGTGGGGAGCTTGTCCTTAGTTTTGGCGAATAGTGAAGGTGGGATGGCCCCATGGAGCTGATTTCCAGACAGATCGATATAGTTGAGGTTAGGGAGGTTGCCGAGGGAGGAAGGGATGGTGCCTACGAGCATGTTGTTTGCCAGAGTGATTTGTTCGAGGGCAAGCAATGCAGAGAGAAAGGAAGGGACCGGGCCGGAGACTTTGGTGCTGTAGATAATCAACGTCTTGAGATTTTTGAGCTTCGACAGCTGGGGCGGGATGGTTCCGACTAGGCTAGAGAGGGAACTGAATGTGATGCTTTCGAGGGCCGTGAGGCCTCCAATCGATGTGGGGATGGAGCCGTTGAGACCGACGGATGGATTCTCCACTTGATTTCCGAAGAAGGAGAGAGAAGTGACACGGCCGGTGGAGCTGTCGCATGCAACATTGTCCCAGGAGCAGCAGTCTTTGGAGGTGGTCCAAGTTGGGAAGGGAGTCGAAGGGAAGGAATTCTTGAAGACGAGGAGGGCCTTCAGGTCAATGTTGTTGCATGCAGAGGAGAAGGAGGAGGAAGAGAGTGTGAGGAAGAGAATCAGGGTGGCTAGAGTGAAGAAAGAAGTCATTTTGAAGGTGAAGATCTATGATTTGGAAGCGGCAGCGAAGTAATGATCGAGTGAGTGAGTAATAATGCCTTTAATTGCTTCCTTCCCTTTTATAGGGAGTGGAAATTGGGACACTTTTCAAACGAGTCTAGTCGAAGTTGACGGCTTACCATTTCTTATTTGGACTGAGCACATGTTGATGCAGCTTTGACTGGCGGCCGGAAATGTTTCTTAGCGTTAGTTAGGGCATATGGTCCATATGCATCCCCTTTCAAGGTTGGCTGGCTGGCTGCCTGGCTGGAGTCGAGCCATAGTTGAGAATGCATGTGCTCAGAGTACGGCGACATAATAAACAATAATTATCTTGAGGCAATGGTTCTACCCCTCCCTCTGTGTCTCTCTCTCCAAAAATCAAACTATAGCAGGAAGGCTCGTGCTGCTACAATATGGACAACAATTGTATTTACTTTACTACATTATCTTTGTATTTTTGCTTTATGCAAATGAGAGAGCAACTGTTAATGAGAGAGCAACTAATTAACATAGTAGACTTCAATTTTACAAGAGTTCAGGCAAGGAGATTAATCTTAATTCATGCAAACTTGTTTGTCGTGGAGATTTGGATTTTGGTTTGAAAGATAAGAATAAGAAAAAGAGGAGGGGGGAATAATTTATTACTGATTGATGGGAAAATGAAATACAATCCAAACTTCTTACATCATCCTCTATCCAAACTTCTTACATCCTCCAGCTACATGCTAACTTGGACCGGAATTGCTTGAATTCCCACTTTGAACGTTTTGCCAATTTCCGTCCAAAAAAATCCACTGAAATTTAGATCACGACGGCCTGGTCTTTTTGGTGCACTTAACACATGCAGAATATCCGGTAGGCGACTTTTGGTTTTTCAAACCAATCTATGATATTGGCGAAAATCTTCTAACGTTTCACCCCTATGGAACTAAGATGATGATTTGGATCAATAGGTGACTCAATCGGTCTTGAACCCATTTTGACGGGTTTTTTCAGCAAATCAACTTGTTTGTTTTAGAGATTTGGATTAGGGTTTGAGAAATAAGAGGAAGAAAAAGAGGGGAGAAAATATTATTAATGATTGACGGGAAAATAAAATACAATCCAAACTTCTTACATCCTCTAGCGGAATTCTTGAGTTTCTAGTTTGAGTGTTTAGAACTAGGGGTTCTGAGCTTTTGGTGCACTTGACACCGATAGGATATCCGGTGGTCATCTGTTGTTTTTGTTTCTCCAACGCTCTCTCTCAAGCAAGACATGGAGAAAATGTTGCTTATCGAGCTTGTCCCATAGTCCTTGAAATATGGGCCTTATAAATGCCTTTGTGAACACATATTGCAGCTATAGAGGAGACAAAATGTAGACAAGAAAAACTTCCTTGGAATTAAGCTTCTATCGGAAGAAATGATGATCAATCTCTATGTTCTTGGTTCGACCATGCTGAACTTGCTTATTACAATACTTATAGCAAGCTCAATTATCACTATAAAGTCGAACAAGAAGTTCAAACTTTATTTCCAGTTCTTGAATTAGTCTTCGAGCCAAATTTTTCTCTAATTCTTTGAGCTAAAGTTATGTACTCTACTTTTACGCTGGATCCCAAAACCATTGACTACTGTACGTTACAATAGAGGAGGAGTCAAAGAAAACTTGAGATCTGCAAGGTATACAAAACAAAATATCCAATTCAGAATTATTACTAAAATCTAAAATAAATACGATATCGAACTAAAGTACAATAAAGCAGAAAACTACACAGATGCTTCTACTAACAAAGCTCGGAGGCAGTCAGTGTTAGAGAGGTAGTCAGTGTTAGAGTTAATCCTGTTACATACACTTGGAGTGCATGGAAGAAGAATCAACAAGATGGTTGAAGAGGTGGTTGTTTTGGGTTTGAATAAATCCTAGTCTTTAGGAAAGTTATTTGATCTACTCTTTCACTTTGTTGTCATGGAACTAAAATATGGTTACGTGTGCTACTTTTTTGCTTTTTTTGTTAAAGTTGTAAATGGCTATTAAGGCCAAGTTGGTGTTGAACAAATAACATAGATCATTCAGATCAAGAATAAATTACTCCACTTGTTACTCCATTTGTCTTTCAGTCAGCTAGATTGATGGTATTGGAGGAGCCTCAGTACCATCAACCTTCATCCGCTCCTTGTAGTAGAGTACAAACTGAGAAGTACCCAAGTTCATCTGCTCACTGTGAACTCTATCCAGAAACTTCATCCTCTCTTCCCTAGACTTAATATGCGACCAGGAGTCCACTTCCTTGGTGTACCAGAGATGCAGCAGATGGGGGTCAGGAAGGAGTTCCTTCCTTGCAAGTAATGCATGTCATGGAAAACAAGAAGAAACAAAATACAAAATTTTAACAAAAGTTGTCGAATAACATCTTAGAATATAAACTAGTCTCTGATTCCAAGAAGATACTAATAAAATCTTTCGAAGAAAGAATTAGAAAGAAATTATCGTCCATTTATGTGAATCAAGTTTGTGGTCTGCCCTTCAATGATTGTAAATGCACTTAGGCACTATTCATATCCATACGTATTCTTCTACCACTACAAGAAAATGAAGAAACATAAAGAAGTCATCATTTCTGATTCCGCACATGGTTCCATGACCTAAAAACATCAAGAAAAGAAGTAAAGCATTAGAAATATGCTCTAATTTTTGATGTTTCAAATTTTTTATATCAATAATATAAAAAAATAAGTAAAACAAGGTAAAAATTCATCAAAGTTATGAGGAGACAATTACAATCTAGGTAATAGTAGTTTACCTTCAAATTATGCATACATCATTATGCTATGCTTGAGTCTATTGATACGATCTATCACTAAACTATGTTTGACTTAAGTTTTACATACTTAGTTTCCTTGAAAGAGGTACCAACCT